>BMAU01019574.1:0-600000 GCA_019973935.1 Trichonephila clavipes
GCTGTGCGGGCAGTGTGACGTAGAACAGTTAAGACGTCTTACGCGTCTTTTCTTTAACTGGTGATCCCTTTGGGTTCTTTGGGCCAGAATTAATGGCAACTCTTTTCCAACCAAATCCAGGAACGAGAAGTGAAGAAATGCAAATAATATAGGATAAATATAGGATCTTAGAGTAAGCGTAATGGCAATGTAAAGGAATGTTAGACAATTGACGTGCGTTGTGGCAGTTGATTATTGAAGTTCGTAATTCAAGATTTAAGTTCTACGTGTCGTGGATAAACATATTGGTGTTCGACTAGAAGTTAAACTACAAGCTACATACCCATTGTAGATAAAGACAAGTTTATTACAGAATAATATAAAAGGTAGGATTGATTACTTATTGGTATATTTGAAGATTAGGCGGTTCGATTATTGAGATTATCCGGAATTATATTGTTTGTTGCGTATTGCGTCATCGTAGATTCTCTCATATTAATTATTGTAATTAAATTTGTTTAAAAAGTTTAAGTTGAATATCTTAATAAAGTCATATTAAGATAATGTTTAATCCGAGTTCTTTCGTTAACCCCACACCTCTAGCTCACGCGCTGATGCTTCGAGGGATGCATCAAGGGGAGGTACATCACACAGTGTGGGGGGATTGTACCGCTTACCAAGGCGCCTCCACACCCGTACACGGTTATCATCTGTCCCCAAAACAAACCGGGATTCATCACTAAACACAACTTTTGCCAATCTGTGACATTCCACATTGATCTGGCTTGGCACCACTGTAGACGCAGTTCCCGATGTTCCGTGTTAAAGGGAGTGCACGGAAGGGCGCTTGGATTTAAGGTTTGCTTCTGCAAGGTGTCTGGAAATTGTTTGTGGAACAATTGCTACCGTCTACGTCTGCTCGTATCGTTGAACGAGTCACCGTGAGGTCCACAAGTGCTTGCGGCACGATCCTTCGATCCTCTCTCCTCGTGGCCCTCCCCTCCTGGTCACTCCAGACCAGATTTTCCGCGCGTGGGTACCTTCTCTCGTGTTCACTGCTCCCAACAATTTCTAACGGCACACTCCGAACGATCCACCTGGCCAGCAACACGGCGCGTCGACCAGTCTGCAGTTTCCATACCGATGATCAGGCCTCTTTCAAACTCGCTTAACTGTGAGAAATGTCTTCTAGCACGTTTACCCGGAATATTTCGCTTACCTCGGCGTGTGTATGAGCATGCGTATTGGTACAAAACTTGGATCATTTTGCATATCACATTACTCTGTACTTATTTGCTAAGTTTCACGATTGTATCAGCTTCCTTCGATCGCTATTTTCAATGTTCCTGAGTGTATATAAGCACTGTGGAAGGTGTGAAGATCTTCTGGGGAAAATTTTGCGAATTTTGTTGCTGTACTTTACGGATTGCTTATCTTCACCCCGATCTAAGTAACAATATAATAAAGATTTGATTGCCTGGAATCGGTCTCTTCATTAGCTCATGTTTAAAAATTTCACAGATCTGTCCACATTGTGTTGCTGTAACGCAACATTAAAGAGATTAAGCCAAAAGCATCTAAATTTTTTTATGAAACGTTCTTTTAAAATTCCCAATAATCAGTGATAGAATAAATATATATAGATAGATAGATATCATGACTTTTCATTTAAACGTGTAAAAGTTAAAATGTTAACACATCAATAATTTTAAATGACTAGTTATGGAATTGGATTCCTCTTCACCCTCAGAAAAAACTACTTAAAAACATATTAATTATAAATAAAAGCAAAAGATCTGTTTTTAAAAGTAAAATATACTTTTCACATAATAGTATAGTCATAATAGTCTTCTTACATAAATAGTATACAACTTTCGATGTAAACAATATATAAAACTTACTATTAAGATCGCATATAACTTCCTATATAAATAGTATATAACTCACCAATATAGTTAACTATTTTTTGTCAATGTGTCAAATTTTCAAATATTAGACAGAAAACTCATATTAAGGATTGAATGAATTCCAGAATAACATATTCAAAAATCTAATCATAAATTATGTGTTCTTCTACTGTTATAATTAGAAGAATCTGTTTGAACAACGAGAGTTCAAAAGAGGCATAATTCTATTCGAAAATAGTCTGTATGTGAATAGTGGAAATAACTCCTTTATCAAGATTTTACAAAAAATTTATCCTCATTAAACAAAGTGAACTTAAAATTCAATTGGATTATTAATGAACTTATGATGAACTTATTTTAAATATACTATATGCACTTACAATACACACAAGAATTTGTTTTATTTTTGCAAATGATTTAACTTCCAGGAAAATGTTCAAAACTTTAAAAATATGTAAAAAAAAAAACGTTAAAGATTGTGTTCCCCGAAATAAGGAGAAAATCAGATGAGTTAAAAAAATTTCAATATTAAAATTAAATTTAATATGGACGCATAGTAATTTAAAAAAATAATGAATTTGTTAATATCATCGTTAACAGAGATATCAAAAAAATTTCAAAAAAATGGATTGATTCTTTTTTATTTTCAGTAAAATGAATACAAATAAGATAATAACATAATAAACATGAGAACACTTTCTTTAGTAAATTTGCATTTGAAGTAACAAAATAAAATTCATTATTTTTCTAAAATAAGTTAGAAAACGAACTATTGAAACATCTGAAATTATTCTAAATATCAGATCATAAATTCCAAGCATTGTCGAAAACCTAAACACGATCTTCAGAAAATTATTTTTTTCCCTTCGAATTACAACTCTCGAAGAAAAAAAGAGAAAGTAAAAAAAAAAAATTAATTTTTGAAGTAAAAATGAAAATAAAAACATCTTTTTTCTCAGGTGAATTTAACATTCCAAAAAATAAATTGGAACACATTCAACTTATCAAAAAGCAAATAGCGGAATCAGAGAATGATCATTACCCAGAATCATAGAACAAGAGAAGTTTGAATAATCAGCATATCTCGAGCTATCTGATATAAAATATTAAAAACTTACGCTCGACATCTTACAAGGAAAAATGCAAATATAAAATCACAAACGAAGAAATAAACATTATTCAACAAATGATTTTTTTTAAAAAAATATTTTTTAAAATAAATCATCTTATTCCCGTTGTGTACCATAAAATAATCAAAATGAAAACAAAAATAGAAAAATGAACGAAAAAAAAAAGATGATCGACGAATAGTTGGAAACACATTTATAAGTTCGAAAAAAAACATGAAAAAAGAAAAACGAAAATAGCATTCCACAAATCTGTTCATATTGAATAACATAGCTATCAAAGCATCTTTCTGGATGACTTTGCTACAAGAAAAGCATTCATTATATCATTTACCCTGTCGGCCATTAATTCTTATCACTAGCGCCCTCTGGAGGAAGAAAAAAAAGCTAAAAATGAATAAATGCATGGAAAGAGATAGAAAAATTAAATGGTGGGAAAATGATTTATCTTGTAATATGCGAAAGGAAAATAGTAACACATGGTAGCTGACAAGTTAAATTTATTTCTCGTTGAATTCCTCATCGGATTTTTTTTCTTCTTGTATGTATATTTTCTGTTTATTTTGCTTGCGATACTTTTTAATCTTTATTTTGTTTTTCATCATGGATGGCTGAAACTCGATTATTCCACGGAAGAAGGGGAAAAAATGTCGCGTTTAAAAATGATACAGATCTTTTAACGTAATATTAAGTAAGCCCGGAAATAAAGCGTATGTGTACATTCCAGGTTATTAAATCTCGAATATATATTTAGAATCTACTTAGGCATGTGTGAGTTTGATCATTGGATTGAGTAAACCTTACTTATACAATGAAATATAAAAGTGAATTTTGAAGAGAAAAGAAATACAAACGCATTTTTATTTAAAATATCAATTGATAAAATTGACTTTTCGTGTTTACTACTCATGATTAAATTAAATATCTTTTTTTTAGAAAAATTAAACAATGGTTTATTTGCTTTATATAGGTGGACAATATATTTAGATGTATTTATTGTTCGATATTTGAAAGAGACAAACATATTCTTGAAAAAAAATTTGTAAATAATAAGGTTGCTGCTGTATTTTTTAAAAGGAAATATGTTACGATTTTTAGTTTTCTTAAGGTTATATTTGCTGAAATCATTCTTACAGATGTACCTTGTCCTTTTCATGTATCGCGCTCTATGTATAATAATTAGTCATTTTACCATTTAGTATATATTTTTTAAATATACATTGAAAGAGTTACTTTTCCACAATAGTTATGTGTGTGTATTATGTTTCTCCTATTTATATAAAACATTTCTAATAGACATTAATAATTACTTAAGATTACTGAAATTCTACAGTAATTTTTTATTAATGCAATGGAATATCTGCATGAAATACACGAATAAAGAATTAGTTTCTCCAAAATCAGCCCTTTTATTCAATTCCTACTATTTAACTCATACTCTCTATATATTTATTTATTTATCTTGGTGGAATTTTCAATCGTTAACTAAATACATTTTAAAGCGCTCGATTGAGCTGAAATTTTATATACATAATTATTTTGGATGACAATACAATAACTTAATTATAATTAATAAAAATTAATTGATTAAAACTAATAATTTAAAAAATTACAAATACAGCCACGTTGGCGACTAAGCGACCCTTTTAGCAACTTGTGTGTGTGTGTCAAAATTTGAAAAGTTTTTTTTTCTCACGTTTTAAAGCATCCAGTTGAACTGAAATTTTATATACACGATTGTTTTAGATGACAATACGATACACTAATGATAATTATTAAAAACTAATTACCACTTAATGTTGTGATTCTGTCATATGAATATACACATTTATATTAATTGTAACTATTTAATAAAACGTAGCTAAAATAAAAAATTTCTTTGATCTAAGTAGGAATTGACTTTAAAAAAAATTATATTACATGTATATGTATAAACTCGTTTTTCTTTTCTCCCACTTTCTTTTAAAACTAATTGTAGTACTGAAAATATCACCGGTATGAAAAAATTTATTTCTTAACACTTTTATCGAGACTGGATGTTTACGTTCAAGTGCGTTTCATTTCTACATCATTAATGGTCACAAAGTCACGTGAAAATAAATTAAAGCCTACTCAAAAAGAATCGCCTTGATCTAGTCTTAATAATAATATTATATATACATAGACTTGGATTTGATTGATTGATTGAATATTAACGTCGCACTGTTCATTACACGAGGGCTTTTTTTTTTTTGGCGACGGACCACGTAATTTTGAACCATGGTCAATACGACAGAGCTGGCACCCCTCTCCTAACTAAAAAAAAGTGTACATTACAGTTAGATACATGGAGGGAAAAAAAAGTTATCATATTAATCGGAATCTACCTATGTGGTGAATATATTCTGCGTATAGAGCAGGGATGGCAAATCAGTGGCACGCGTGCCATTGATGGCACGCGACACAATATTTTTGGCACGTCAGTAATCAAAATAGTTTGGATTTTATTTCGAAATTTTAAAGTTCTCTGTAAAAAATTACGAACAAAAGCGAGTGATCGGTCGCGGAACGGAAGGCAGCACACTGGTTTGTTATTGCCTTGCCTTAGTTACGTCGAGGACTACAATTGCTTATGATGCAAAGTTTGCTTACGCATATCATTGCCAATTTCATTCACACAAAGTTTATCTGTGTTATATTTACGATTTTAAACTGTTAACTAACATGTCTAGTTCAGCAAAAGAACAAAAAAGTTCAAAATAGTAAGTGCAACAGATAATTTCAAATTTGGTGGAGAGTAAAACATGGCATTATATTAGTAAAGGTGACAAAGCGGTGTGTTTTTGGTTCTGGAATAGTGGTATGCGGAACATATCGTCTGTAAAACGGTATTTTGAAACAAATCACAAACCTTCTTGTCAAAAAAAGTGAACCACAGCAAAAATAATTAATTGCTTAGAAACCGTTTGGCACATGACTCCAATTCAGCATGTATTCAACAAAAAGTAACATCTTACAATCCTAATAAATATAAGTTATTTGCCATCCAATCTGCAACAGAAGCCACACTAATGTTACTTTAATTTAAATTACACGTATAACTGAAATATTTATAACTATACAGTGCAAAAGGTATTTTTTCGTAGTAAATAGTTTTGTATTGTTAGTACTTAGTTTTACTTTTTTCCCAATAATCACAAGTCAAAATTATTGGACGGCACGTCTATACCTCATTAAACACTTCTTTAGAAAAAAAATGGCACGTTGATCCATGAAAGTTCGCCCCCCTCCCTGGTATAGAGATTGGAGAAAAACAATTTAAAAAATAATTTCAAATTTTAATGTTGTCATAAAGGGGCTGAATTTTTGGAAAAAAAATGGAAAGATACTTAATATTAGTTAGATGACTAGACTCAGAGAATAATTATTTTTCTACAATATATAAATAATTAAAAGTAATGAGATTACTGATAAATGATTACTGCTTAGTAAGTAGTGCAATGTGCATTGCTACATTTCACAACCAAGCTCTTTCGCCCTGCATTGTCGAATCCATACGATCAAAGCCAGGTGTACTCAACCTTTTTTTCTGCTGGGCCACATACATATGTTAGCTATTTCACGCGGGTCGCATACATATGTTAGTTATTTCAAACGGGTCGCAACATGGGGATAAATGGGGAAGGGGGGGGGGGAGAGAAATACTTTCAGACCAAGAAAGCATTGGAAGTTTAAAATGTGGAAAGTTGATCAAAATATTATATCTCCTAGTTTGTTTTTATTAATTATTAATTTTTTATATTTTTTTTTATTTTTGTCACTAACACTATAAATTAAGAGAATGTAAGAAGCATTCCTTCACAATTTCTGCATCAGTAAACGGTTTTATATGATTACCAATAATACAACAAACTTCATAGAATGTCTTTGTTACCGCTGTGACATTACCACTAACAAAACACTTTGTTGCTGTTGCAAAGATTATTCAACAAATCCTATATTTGTGACCTCTTGAGAGAAATCTTCGAGGAAAAGTGTCGTTGAATGATTTCTGTAAATTGGTATTTTTTAAATACAGCGATGTCGTGCAAATCAAACAATTACTGATCTCCATGTTTGTTTTTCACAACAAAATAGTCAACTTCTCAATCGTCTTAAAACGATATATTTTCTTCGAATATTTTTCACTAGCAAAATATTAAAGATAGTTAAAAATTAGTTTAACCCATAAAATTGTCGTTATTCTACTGTTGTTTGTTATCGCTAACCGTAACCATTTCAAATAGAAAAAGAATATCAATTCGTACCCGTTCGACACCGACAGAAAAGAGAAAAATTGATATATTTGATTTCTTGACAAAGAATTTCACATCAAATTTTCAATAGAATGTTCTTAAATAAGTAAATTTCTCAGAGCAATGGGCCATAACCGGGCCACTTAAAAAGGCTTAGAGGGCCACGTGCGGACCATAGGATGAGTATCCCTGATCTAAGCTATTTTCCTGTTTCCGCTTTATCGTGCCTGTCTTTCCGACACTAAGATTTTTTTTAAAAATTTAATACTAAAGAAGCTGCAAAATGTACTTCGTGTTTTCTCTTCTAATTATTTAGTAGATGTCTTTTCACTACAATAAATGTTAAAAAGAGTGCTAAAATATCTTTTTTCTTTCATTAAAAAATGCAATCATTTTTAACCATAAAAGAGCTCAACTGCCTAAACGTGTGGCAATACTTACATTGAAAGTTTGTTTTATTTTATTTTTTCCTTCGTCTATATACCAGAGAACACATTTTCAGCATAGCTAGGTTTTGAAATTCTGAAGGAAGAAATAAATGTTTTGACCAACCTAGTGTACATGCATAGGCGTAAAAGTGTAAATGTATCTTATCCTGTTTTAACATGATTATTCCTCGTATTATTTTTTCATGAAACAGTGAAAAGTTAGGGTCTATACAAATAAAAATATCATGTTCAAGAATCCAGTTGATAACTTCAATCTTTTCTTTTTAATATCTATGGAAATAATAAAAATTATAATAATTACAATAATAATAAAATTAAAAATATATTAATTATCATTACGTAATATTCCAATAAATTAATTAATAACATTTCATTAAAAATGAATATTCACTCATTAGAAAGAGGTAAAATACTTAATTACATAATGCATATTAGTTATTAAATAAAAAAAATGTATTCTATTTGCAAAGCATGCGAACTCGATGTTACAGCCACGTGTATGTTTCTATGCATAATACTAATTTCATGTGGAAAAGTTGCTGCATATATATAATATTGCAAATTCTGCGTGAAATAATAATGACATGCTGCAGAACATGTATAGAAAGTCTGGTTTGTAATTCTATATATATATATATACTTATCAACATTCTCTCCTCTGAATAATATCTTCTAGATAGAGTAATATCATTACTGCTCGGAGAATCGTCTTTGAAACGTATATCACTAAGTGGACACGAAGCCTTTCTAGCAATTAGCATCCTCTAACATTATCAAAATTAGATCTGTAGACCATTTTGACTCAATGAATATGCTTTCTAGGTGGCTACGTAGGTAATTCAATATGCTGTAAGAAACCATACGTTAATATTCGAAATTCAGTAATCTCTCGTTTAATGTGATATTGCCACAAGCATTTTCGATGTATAATATGGTTTATAAATTATTTTTAATTTACAGCTTTTTATAAGAGGAGTTAATTTGTTAGTATGGTTCTCTGTATGCATAAATATTCTTCATGTTGATGTATATTTTATACATATTTTTAGCAACTTTTTTTGAGGGGGGAGAGGATATCTCTTAACAGAATTCTTTGAAAAATTTGCAAGTTAATTAAATATTTTTCAGCAAGATATGATAAAATTGATCATAAATTGCAGAAGAGCGTTTAAACAAAGTCTTGTTATTTGATTCCTTGATAACTAAACCAATCAAAATATGTCATGACAATCCCTACAGGTGATAAGCATGAAATGATAAGAGAATTGAAGATATATTCCAAGTTAATGTTGTGTGTGTTGTATAAATACCATCTATATATAATATTTTAAACTCGAAAACAGAATTGGATTTTAAATATGATTTCTATTCTATATATATATATATATCAGTAACATGTAAAATAAAACGCAACTAGTACATAAAATAAAATTATCAATTTTTAATTTAATAATTTTACTTTAAGTTTTAATATGTTTTTGAATTACGATAAATTACCAGACTGATATCGAAAAAAATTATTAATTGCCTAGTTTTTTTCTTTTTAAATACAAAAAAAGGCTTGTTTCTAAGTCATATTTTTTTCGTACGTAACTAATATTTGTCTCATATATCTATGAAGCTAATTGACCACACTAAACGAGAGGGAATGCTTCAATATAACTGAATTAAAAAGTTGTTATTCGATATTATAATATTTTAAAATATAACACTTTTATTCAATATATAAATATTTGACATAATTCGCGTCTCTAAGTGGCAATAAAAATCTAATAATATGACAACGGGAGGACTCTGAGCCTGTACAGATTTAACGTGCATTAACTCCTCTACACGGCAGGTTTTCAGTGGTACTGGGTTTTGAACCCGAGACTGCAAAACACTGGTCATGAGACCTGATGTTCGTGATCCCTTGGCTAATGCACCCCACTGATGAGTCGAAGTTTGAGTAAAAGGCATTGCTAATATTTTGGCCAATAAGGGCATTGATAAAAAAAAATTCGAATTATTTGTGATTCTAGGAATCTAGCTATAATGCTATTGGACAGTGGTTCCCAAACTGAGTTCCGCGGAACCCCGGGGCTCCATGAGGCATACACAGGGGCTCCACGAGTCACAATGAAAAAATAGAGAAGAAATAAATATGTATTCAAAATGGTTCACGCTCTCACAGATTTGATGTTATAATCTAAATTTAACAAGAACAGCATCTGCATTTTAGGTTGAAAATTCATATGAAATATACGGGTTTTCTAATACAGCTATAAACATTTTAATACCATTCAGAGCATAGTGTTTAAGTGAAAAATATTTCTCAACGTGAGTGGCTACAAAAACAGAGTATAAAAGAAATCAAACTCTGAATAAGTAATGCGATTGCATTTCATCTCAATAGACCTAGACTTCGACAGTTTACGTGAAAAAAAGTAAGCACGTATCCCAGTTACTAAATAATTCATGGATAAGTGACACTTGGATCCAAATTAATATTATTAATCAGTAAAATTATACTGAAAAGTTAGATTATAATTTTTAATAATAAATGCAATACTTTTTTTAATTACCTTTACCTAAAATGCCCATAACATGTTGATCTATTTTAAATATTATTTCGAGATATATTCTTCGAAATATATATATGTGTATGGAATGGGGTTCCTGAAAATGCTCTCTAGTTCTAGGGGTTCCACGAAAGCATCTTCAAGTTCTAGGAGTTCCATAAGGTGAAAAAGTTTGGGAACCACTGCTATAGGATAAAATGTTTTGTTTTCAAACTTACACATAATTGATATACTTGAATATAAAAAAAGTAAATATTCTAACTATTTTTTTTAATTTAGACAATCATTAAATTCAGAATAGTATTCAAAAGAAAAAACACCAAGTGGTAAATTTAAATTGTAATGACAGAAGAAGCTGCAAAGATTAAAAAATTTTCATTTCCACAAACCACATGTCACTTTCACACTTTAAATGTGTTCTATATATCATCTTTTTTTAAAAAATATTAAAGCGAACAGCAAGAAAAAAAAGAAGTGAATATCTTCACCACAAACTGAAAGTACTTCCTTAAATCCATCTCATTGAAAAACTGTCACCCTAGCATTTGATATTCATTTTAAAAACTATATCCAAATTCAAAAAAAATGTGACATGCCTACACTTTAATGCTTTACTTATACATTTTTTTTTTTCATTTTCAGGGGCAAAATAAAAAACAGTTCAACTTTTCGAGATGTAGCTATACATTATACATTTTAAAAAAAAGTAAAAGAAAAAAAAACGTCTTTGCGTTTACGTCACTTTATTTGGTCATCTTTCAAGTTGAGGTGACATGTCTGTTATCTAAAGAAAGGGGTAATGTGGAATATAATGGAAGACTATTGTAAAAAAGATCTACCAAAAAGTTGAGAGAGGAATTTTTTTTTAAAAAAATGAAGAACTCTTTAAGCTAAGCCTTTGGCCCCTGTCATTTGTTCTAAAGACTAAATAATTAATCGTTTTTAAATTACCTGACAAGCAGATATTAATGGGGAAAGGAATAGATACATTTTTTTCCAAGTTTTTTTGCCTTGCTTGATTATTATTTTTGTCTTTTTTGCGCTGAGTTAAGCTGATTGAAGGATTTACACTAAGGGAAGCGAGTGTTGATTCAATAGGGATTTTTTCCCCTTCTATTTTCCCTAAAAAGCTTTAACTCTATATGAGTCTGCAAGCAGATTTGCAGGAGTGCGAAAGCGCGTGCTTTTTATTTTGCAAAAAACAAACACTTTTTTTAAAAAATCTGCCCGTGTTATATAATGTTTGGGAATTTTCGGTCCTTGTGTGTCTAGATTTTTTACTTAGCATAAACAATCTGGAATTATGTATTGTAATTAAATTATGTAAAGAAAATTGGCATATAGAATATGCTCCTATTTTTAACTGAAATTAATTGAACTACAAAATTAATTACCATTAGCATGCCTTTTTATGAACAGCAATTAAAAAATCTCCCGAACTTCGCGAATTAATTACAGCATAATTTATCTGACTTTTGTAGAATCTTTTAGGCTAAGAAGAGGAAGAAAAAGGATTTACTTTAATTAATTTCCAAGTTGCCAAGTACGAACGAGGGCCTTACAACAAATCATTTTACGAAATTAAAATCGTACTTTTATTGGTCAATTTATTTTCAATCATCATGATGAAAGAATGAACGAAAGTAAGTCTATATTTAAAATAAATAGAACATGCTGATTACTAATAAAGGAAATAGGATGCACAACAATACAACTCAAGCCTATATCTACACTAGATCCATTAATATCTACGTCTAATGAACAGAATGAACTAAATCCATGTGATAGCATAGTCACAGTCACGTGACTATGTAACGTAGTGAGCCCTGAAAATTACTTCATTACTTGGTAGCTACAGGAAACACACATCTTTTGGCCAAAAGGCATTTAATTTATAAATTAGCTTTTAAAAAATTGAATTCATCATTAAATTTTACTCCTCAGAGACTCTTTCGTTGGAGAAAAGTTCAAGTCTGGTATAATGTTCCAAGCTCTTCGAAGGATCGTCCGAGATCGATCAACCGACCCTTTAAATCCCCTGGGTGGACCTCTTTTACGCCCGCAATAATTTCGGATTGGCGAGCTTAACGTATTAGCATCCGGCATTCTTCGTCTGAACTCCATTGATTCCTGAGACAATAGGCCATCGTGACTGAAGTCAACTACGGCGTCGTACCTCGTATACGATATCGAACGCCTATTATTGGACCTGTCGTTTTGACACTGTGGAGGCCGACATTCTTTTTCATTCAAATAATTCCCTATCCACATGTGCGATAAAACTAAACAATAGAAACTGCTCAACAGGAATGTTCCTTCTATAAATCGTTGTGACCAGAACCATCTGGGTGTTGGAGAAGGAAGAGGTGTGGTATTATCAATGATGTTTCCAGAATCGGCTCAACATCTGCTTAGCCCTCCAAGCATTAGGGAAGAATACCCGATCCCTTTTTGCAGAATACAATGACCCATTTGGGTGTTCTGCTCAACCCCGTATATCAAAATTGACAAGTATTGTCGTGAAGTGTTCGTCTAATGAGACGATGGTTTCAATAACTACAATGACGCGTTTCCAACCAATCAGATCATAAATTCATATGACGTCAAAGTCATATGATAACTACAATCATGTGTTTCCAGCTTATCAATGCAGGCGTTTTCACTGTTGCCAACTTCTGCATTTTGCTCAATGGCGTAGCTAGACCTGAAAGGGCCTTGTATCAAACTTCCTTGGGAGCTCTTTATCGGGGCTTCCTTAACATTTTAAGATTTTTTTTGTTTATGCATTTTGGGGCCCTTGAAGCTTGGGGCACCGTATCATTGATAGGGCGGTAGCTACGTCCTTGATTTTGCTGAAACTTTCTTTTAGAAAGTTCACAATCGTTAACAATAACGATACGCACAAATATATGAATTGTACTTGATATAAAAAGTACACATATAATGTAGGATTTTCTTTATATTTTCAAATTTGAAATTGTATCTAAATTTTATAAGTAGAACAACAAGTGAAAGTCTAAAATCAGTTTGAAATCAATAAAAAAACACGTGATTGCCTTCATCATGTGACCGTCATGAATTCAGCCCATAGTTATATCTCCTACACGTGGCCTCATTTCAATTGCTCTAATGTCTGTATAATCTAACATCTTCTCTCGATTACATGACTGCATGCATGATTATATTGAAAAAACTTCAGAATGTACAGTTCATTTCAGGTTTAACATTTGTATGTATAAACTGTGGAGAATGAACGTGTCGGATCTTTGGAATTGGTACAATAATAGAATAAAATAAAATCGTGCAAAATTATGACAATGAAAACAAGAGCGATTATCGCAATTTATTCAATCACTTTCCGCAGTTGATAACACATTCTTTATGAAAACAGGCAATCATGTGGTTGGAAACATTTTTAAAACATTTTTTCATAATAAGTATTTGAATTTCAATATTAGAGTTTGGCAGGCATGGGATAGTTTTTAACACTGTAATGGTGATTTTATATTATTGCTGGGTTAAAAGTACTGAGCAAAATCTGGGGGGAAAATAATGCATTTAATAACATATAATATCACAATTAAAAAGGACGGTAAAACAAAACTTTACAAGACAAATACAATTAAACATTCAGAGGGAAAAATTAAAGTAAATTTTAGTTTAATTATATGGTCCAGGATTGTGTGTGGACGGCAAGGTGAGTGAACCTAACACATGTGAATCCGGGCTCTCTCTGAAGTTATATAAGTTGACGGATTACTGGAGTACCTGCTTCCCTCAGGGAAGCTCAATCTCCTATCATAATGAACTGGATGAGTTACATGAGTTCAGCTTTCACTTAGCCCATTGCTGCTTAATTAAATAATTATGTGTTGATATTGAGAATATTAAATGAATTATTAAGAAAATTTACTTTGGGTGTAGGAAAATGAGAATTTAAGTGTGTGGTGTGATTAAAATGCATTAGTGTAGTTGTGTGATCTGGATGTGTATTTAAAATTAAAGACTTGCCCGCCAAAGCGGACTTTAAAATAGGGAGTCTCTGAAGTTAAAAGAAGTGGGTTTCGAGTTCTTACTACTAATGTAAATGTATGCATACAGTAGCGACATCTACATTCCATTCTGGGAAGTATAGCGTACGTTACAACACTCATTTTCAACTGTTGTGACTTTATCTCTTAAACATACTCTACATTAAAATGTGCCGATGAACTATAGGCTGCATAGAATATAGATTTTTTAAAAAATGTAGCACGTACGAAACTATTATATATATTTAATATAAAATATGTTTTATACATGAATTAACATTTTTAAATAACATACCACACAATTCTCATTAAAATCTACACCACTTCACCCACAAAAAAACCTTTCAATCTTGTTGACGACTTTATACCAAGATTAAGCAAGTGTAGTGATAATAACGGTTAAATACATTCAAACATTTTAAAATGTATACATTAAAAATTATTAGCGTTGGTAGCAATAAATATTTATTTCACATGCCTTCAAAAGGATTAAAGTTGATAGTAGTGCTATATATAATTATATCATATTTATTTTTTTAAAAAAAACATATTCTATATTCATATTGTTTCAAATGTCAAATTCATTGTATAATGTTGGGGTTTTTTTATATTCTATAATGAATTACAAACTACAAATCGCTTGAATCATATAAAATTTTCTAACCAGAAAAATTCTGGAATGATAAATTATGAAATAGATCTGAAAACCCAATAACTGCAGTACATATAGATGCATTCCCTACATTGATTCTAAATAATGACATTTCGGCATACTTGCCAAAATATAAAATCCAACGAAGCCTAATCGTACAATGTATGAAAAATATTCACAAACTTCGTAAAAATGTTAAAAGGAATCAGACGATTTAGAAAATTTTTTCATGAAACGTCGCATTTCGAAGCAGTTTGACAATCACTCAAAGAGAACTTGAAACAAACTAAGTGCGTTGTGTTTTATATATTAAACTATTTTTTAAATATATTTTTTTCTTTTTTAATGATGAAAATAAGTATTATTTTTAAAGGTAAAAAAAATTATTTTAATATTTATATCAATACATATCATTTTAGAGCACTTATTTAAACAAAAGAGCTTCGTTTGTGAAATAAAATGTTAGTTATAAAAAAATAATTTTAAAAAATTCTCTTATGTAGAAAAATAAGAAAGTATTATTTTTAAAATAAAAACTTTCTTCCATATAAGTAAAAAAAAAAGATTTCTAGTATTTTCTTTCAAAATACTAACAAGAAAAGTTCAAATTTGTTTGAAGAAAACCATAAAATATGAGTTTTTAATATCTTTCTTTAACTCAACTGAATTCTGATTCAAAGAATATATTCGACATTTTAAATCAAATACTAAGATACAATATAAATTAAAGTTCTACATATATGCAAAGATTTGAAATATTCGGAATTACATTATATATATATATATATATATTTATATATAATTTTTAAATTGATAATTGTGATTGTTTTTATATATTTAAATATATATATATATATATATATATATATATATATATATATATATATATATATATATATATAACGCTATCAAATCTTACAAACGACTAAAATCAATATGTGGGTATAAGGCAGTCTGAATTCAACTCTTTATATTCAAATATATTGAAAACTATGCTCTCATATCAAATTATTAGCATTAAAAGGAATAAAATATCTATTGAAGTTTTTATGTTTTCCCAGAATTCGTATTTCTTGAGCACTAAAATTAAAAATATTTTTTTATTTAATCAGCGTGAATTTTTGTACTTTTTAAATTCTGTAGAGAAACAAAAATAGAAATACACAAGAATTGTTTCAACTTTTTCTCACCTCTACTTCCGACTTTTTAAGTGGCCGCGGTAGCCGAGGGGTATAGGTATCGGATCGTGGCTTGCCTTGTCACGAGTTCGATCCCAGTACCACTAAAGACCCGCCGTGTAGGGCAGCGATGCACGTTAAATCTGTCGAGAGCTGAAACGTCCTCCTGTTGGTGTGGTGTGGTAGTTAGGAGAGGGGTGTCAGCTCAGGTGTCGTCCACGTCACTTGACCATGGTTCAAAATTACGTGGTCCGTCGCCAAAAGCCCTCGTGTAGCTGAACAGTGCGACGTTAATATTCAATCAATCAATCAATCCGACTTTTTAAAATTTTTACATTATTGGTTTTTACAAAATGTTGCCATTTTAGTATTCATCGATTGAAAGATGATTATAAAATTGATATTGAAATATAATTATTCTAGTGGTAATTAACATTAATTATTAATTTTTTAAAACTTTAACGAATTTTAATGATAAGAATGTATTGGAATTAAATAAAATATGCTCAATTTATATATGCATGATGTAGCTCGGCAAATGTTTATTGATTTTAAACTCGGCCTTCTGTTTTATTTCGAATGATTTTTTTTTTATATGCATTTACAATTATTTAAGATTCTATAAAAGCGGATTTTTTCCCCTTCTTTTTTAACATATTGAAATCACAGTTCATACAAAAATATGATAGGCTTTAGTTGTATTATTCAAATCTGTGATTTTTATAATCATTATGTGTGAAGTGTCCCCCCACTCAAGTTAAGAGTTTTTAATAAAAAATTCCTATTTAAAAAATAAGATTTATTTTACCATCATTAGAATAAGCTTAAAGCTGTTTTCGGTAAAAGTACGAGAGCTTGAACTAAACGCGAAGCACATTTTCAGACAGAAAAATGCCTCAATTTTCATAGAAATTTGTAGAATTGTAGCTCGTATCTCTGTTAACACAATGTAGTGTTCTGAAAAATTTCAAAATATTCCATGAATATTTTTAATTTTAATACGGGAAGGCATAGCCCATTTAACATTACAGTATAGGAGAAAAAATACGAAACATATTTTATACCAGAAAAAATGAATCAACTCTGTTAAAAAAGGGAAGTATGATAAAAAAAAAATGTTGCTTTCTAAAGGATAGTGAAGCCAGAATATCATATTAATTTTTCATTTATTTTATATCTGAAAAAATGTTCCAAATTCGGGTCCTGTTCTTTAACATTAACCGAAAACAGCCTTAAATCCCAAAATTAAATCTAAAATCTTCAGAAGTAAAGTAGAAAACACAGAATTCGCCTTTAAAATTGTATTTTTATAAGTTTTATTAAATGATAAATAAAAAAAAAATGTGGTCTATCAAAAAGAAAAACTACACCTGAGCAGTCAATACTAAAGACACGTTTGTCAACATTCCATCGTTTAATATTATTTATTATTATCTATGAAAAGAAGAAAATACTTGTTTTTTATTCAATAATTTTTAATAAAAACCGAGAATTTATTTTTACGTAATTGAAAATACATAAATGCGACACGCAAAATTTAAGTGCAAATAAATAATTTTTTTCTCTAACAAATTCTATGACAAATTTAAAAGTTCTACGAAAGTACAAACGATATTTAGGATATTATGTTGTGCATATGTGAAAAATCAGAATAACTTACAGAACACCTTCAAAATACTAAAAAATATTGAATAAGTCTTACTCATCAAAATAATCGTTTATTTTTCAATTAATGTCCAATACTTATATAAATACATTTATTTCTAAGAAATTTTACAAAATTATGCATACGAATTTCTCACTTTTACTGATATTCGAAATTAATCATTATCAATACATGATTATACTTTTCATTTTAGTTATTCCCATCAGAGTATTGGGGGGGGAGAGGCATAACAATGAGTTGTGTTTTTCGTTCACAATTCGCTAATTTTTAGTTTTTTTTTTAATTAGAGTTAGTTACAAAAAGAAAAAAAATGCAGTAAAAATTGTGATTTTATTGAACGGTTCTATCAAAGTAATATATGCAATAAATAATTAAGGGCTCAAAATACAGGACAAGAAATGAATACGAACTGCCAAAACTTTTGAGCGGATCACCTGTAAACCATACAATATTGTCAAATAGAATAGTCTACTCGTTGATTGAGATAATATGCAAAGTTAATATAGAACGCAGAACATAAAAAATAATATTCAGAATCTCAGCCATACAGAGGGGTAATTTTCTGGCTCACTGCCAGAAAGTGAAGTAGTGTATTATTGTTGGGTAGTAAACCAAGCAGATACGGAAGGAAAAAATAATATGTGTGATCATTTGTATTTATGCATCTTAAAATAGAGAGGGTTCGATGTAATAACCTGAAACATTAAGATACATCTCTCCAAATTTTCTTAATAGGAATTAAGTAAAAGGTAAAAGTTATAATCCCGTACTTTTTAATTACCGGAAAAACAGGTGCATAACACTTTTAACACAAAAAATAAGATCGAAATTTACCGGTGCGGGTTATACGCCGGGTATAAAAATGAGATATTTAAATAAAAAAAATAGACTACATTTATCGAAATACTGTTTATATAAAAGATATGACATTCCTTATGAACATGAAGGATTGCAATTCTAGAAGTATACTATTTTTACTAAAGCTTTGAATAATATTTCAGATAATGCTTTCAAAACTTAAACCATTGAGCACGTGCACACACACACACATTTCAGGTTTCTTCGTAAAAAAAAGGGTTCGCGATATACAGCTAATATACCTAAAAATCTTAAAAGATGCAAATTGAGTGTACAAGTGCGTGTTATACATCGAATTCTACGGTAGTTTTGTCCTTTTTTTAATGGAATTAATGCATAAATATCCTTGTATAACAATGTCAAGGATAATGACAACAGTTTTTAAAGAATAATTTTAAATGTTTCATAAATTCTATGCTTATTTGCTAATATCCATAGCAAAATAAAATCCTTAATATATTTTAACATACAAAATTTCGAATACAGCATCAAATTCGTAATATAAAGTTCAAACAAAATTCCCACTTTTTTATAAAGTCGCTGACATCAAATCACATATCAGTTCTATAGTTTCAATTCTATACATTTACAGAAACAACATCACAAGGCTTTCCCGCAGATTATTGGTTTTCCAAACAGAATAATCAACCAACCATTTTCTTGTCACTTTCGGAACCCGCAAATTCTTTCACGAAGAGATATATCTCAACATCAGAAACTCCATTCTTTAAATAAAGAAACAAAATTCTTCCCAGCAATTCGCAGAGACAAGTATAAAAATATCAACAAATGTCTTCCAATAAACAACGAACGGAAATATAAACCAGGCAAAAAAAAATAAGAAATAAGAAAAAAGTGGGACAAATAAAAAGAATATGATTTCGATCCCTGTAAAGAAACAAAGGAAAATATACATTTGAAGTGTATCGAAATGCCTGGAGACATTGCGGTTGCCGACTGTGGACGTAAAAAAAAAAAAAGAATCAGATGACAGGATTGTAGGGTTTCGAAATAAGTTTTATCCTTTAAGGCGATTCTTGGAGAAAATACCATAACGAGATCACGTGAAAAGATGACATAAAGCCTGTTAGTAAACCTGCAGTTTTAGGGCTTTAATCCTCAACAATCCTTAAATGTCGTCAGATTGCGTGGTAGATGCAATGTGTAACTTTCTGAGTTTGCCTGAAATTGGTCTTCGGGAAACTTTAAAAGAATGAGACATGAATAAAAATTGGATTTTAAGAAAAAATATTTAAAATAATTCATGATTAAAAGAATTAAAAGATGAAAAATATATAAATTCGTTTTGTTCTCTGTTTATTATTACAGTAATTTTTAATTAATAGATCCGCTGAGTGAGCGAATATGAACGTTGCACTGTTAAGCTACACGAGGGCTTCGGCGACGACCACGTAATTTTGAACCATAAGTGACGTGGACGACACCAGAGCTGGCAGCCCCTCTCCTAACTACCACACAACATCAACGGGAGGACGTTTCAGCTCTCTACAGATTTAGCGTGCATCGTTGCCCTACACCCCGGGTCTGTAGTGGTACCGTGCTCGAACTCGTGACAAAGTCAGCCATAATCCGATATACCTATACCACTCGGCTACCGCGGCCACATCAATCCGCTGAATATGATTGCTTATAAAAATAACACTCATTGAAAAATGAGTTTTTTTTAAATAAAAAAGAAAGGTTTCTCTTTTAAAAATATACAGCTGTGAAAGAACTATAAGGTTTTTGTCAAATGAAGAACTTCACAATGGGAAAAAAAGATTTTTTGAAGAATTTTGATTTATTTAAAAAAGATATGTCCACCCCTTTCCGATCTATATTTATATATTTGTGTAGTCTGAAAAGATTACAAAAAGGAAAGGATTTACTCACCCTTACACGGTCATAAGGTTCTTAGAGTAAATATCAATATGAAACTGCTTACTTTAGTTTGATTAGACGTAAAATACATAAAAATCATAAGAAGTTACGTAACAATGTGTATTTCTTTTTTTTTTTTGTGGAGGGGGGATCAATGTGTAGTTTTATCAGGCATTTGTTTTCAATTTGTTATTGCACAAAATCATACTAACCGAATAACACAAAACATGCCAGGAAAACCAGTAACATATTACAACATGACACAATAAACTGAAATAAGTAACAAAATAAGAATACAGCCCACGACTGTATCATTGGCATCAATTGATTTGACCCCCCTCCCCTCCCGAAATATTCCGATCAGCGTAATTGCGTTCGGCATACGTTTTATTTTGACGGTCTATATAAAAATTTAGATAAGGTTATAATAAAATACGATAACAACCGATTTTAAAAGGGGATGGGAGATGTTTCACTTTGCCGTTAAAAGGCTCAAAAAAGTTTGGTTTATTATAATTGCCGTATATCTCAGCATAGACCGTGCATTTTTAACACAAACAATAAGATCACAAGGTTTACAGATACGCGTTATACGCCAGATATTAAAATGAGAACTTTAAAAACATGAGTATAAAAATTGTATTTCTATTAGATTCAGCATCTAAATGATATTTAGTTAAAAGAAATGACACATAATTTATGAAATATCATTATTGGATAGTATAAAAATATTACATCTTCATTCACATCATCCAATTCAATTTCATTTTTTCACCATCACAGTTACACACACACTTTGATTCATAAATAAATAATAATCTTCTATTCCATCTATAGATAGGTATACAGTAGAAAGTCGTTTATCCGGATCAATTGGGACCGGACACCGTTCGGATAACCGTAAGCCGAATGCAATCCATGTATAATGTGAAACCGGACACTATACGAATATTGAAAATCATCACATGCGGGAAACGTACTTGAAGAAAAAGCAAAATGTCACAATTTTACCTTTATTGCGGAAAATAATCACTTATTTTTCGCTGTACCATTGAATACCTCCGGTTCTTCGCTGCCAAGGTCTCTGAAAAAACTGGTTCCGATATTTGACGCTCCGGATAATAAACGCTCGGATAAACTACGTTCTACTGTACTACAATTTTTTAAATTACTTTTTAGTTATGACCACCCCATTTAATTTTATTTTATATTCTTACTATCCACTCACACACTATTTCTAGACTTTAAAAGATAAGATCATTCCACGCATGTACATTTCAGATTTCTTCACCAAAAAAGAAAAGAAAAAGTGCACTTTATACGGCGAGTACACCTAAAACTTATATATATATATACATATAAAACGCAGTTTGAAAGTATAGGTGAGCACTATACTCGGAAAAATACAATAATTATATTTACTGAATAAACTAAATAACCCCTTAATTGTCGACTAAAAGTAACGCGATTCGCTCCCCAGTGCTACCGTTTTTCACATAGGTGCGCATATGTAGTATATTGGAGGAGACAGGATAGACACAAAGAAGCAAATTTTTCTGTGAAATAAATTAATCGCTCACAAACGCTGTCAAGTGAATTTTATTGCATTCCAAAAACTTCGGAATACTTTCACTGATAACAGTGCAGAGAGAAATAATCGTACTTTGGAAGGACGGATATATACGTCCGTGGCACTCAACGCATCAGTTGAGGAAGACGGACATATACGTAAGTGGCACTGAAGGGGCTAAGATTGTTCAGTAATTTTTTTAACATATTGAATACGTTAATTTCACAGATGAAAAAAGCAAATTGACAAATGAGAAAAAAAGAAGTTTCGTTAGATAAATTCGGTACTTCATTATTATACGAGGGCTATTTTTAAAGTAAGGTCCGTTAGCGCGTATATTTCCCTAGTTCGCGCGTGCACCACAATAAGTCTCTGCGTCTCAGACCAGTATCCTTTGCGAACACACATACGCCATTTCCAGCTGTGTAGCATTCGTGTAAGATTCGCTGTGCGTCTTTAAAATCTTTAAGGTGATTGAATTGCCTTCCAAGTGTGAGATATGGTCTGTTATCCGATTTTTGACTGCGCGAAACATGTCGGCTGCAGACATTCATCGCCAGATAACAGAAGCAATGAGGGACAGCAAAGTTTGAAAATTGGTTAGTGAGTCCATGACGAAGAACGCTCAGGCCGGCCCTCTGTAATCACTGATGGATTGATGCAAGCAGTTGAAACAAAAACTCTTGAGAACAGGAGATTCACGATAATCACTCCTTCATTGGAATTTCACGACGTTTCTCGGTCGGTGTGTACACAATTGTGACTGAGGACCTCGATTTTAAGAAATTGTTTTCTCGGTGGGTACACACATCCCATCGAAAGGTGTTTTGCCCCTCCACGATAACGCAAGGCCTCACACTTCTCGAATGACTCGGGAATTAATCGAATCTTTTCACTGGGAGGTTTGGGACCATGCACCGTACAGCCCCGACCTTGCTCCGAGCGATTTTCCCCTTTTCCAGTACCTCAAATACAGTCTTGGCGGAAAGCGTTTCAGTGACAACGAAAAGGTGAAAGCGGCTGTGAACCCTTGGCTGTACAACCAGGCGGCAGACTCTTTGAATAGGGTTTTCATAACTTAATTCTAAGGTATGACAAGTGCATGAATAAACTCGACAACTATGTAAAAAATAGGCAAAAGTATTTACAATCCTAAAATAAAGGTTTTTTGAAACAATATATTGTCATTTTTTTTTAAAAAAAAACGGACCTTACTTAAAAAACAGCCCTCGTATTTTGATGGTAGCGTACTGTAATAGTACCCGTATATTAATATGATGCATGCTTACGAAAAAAATGTACAAAATATTAAAAAACTCCCTATCTTCTTTTGTTTTCTGAAAATTATCTCAAATTATCAAGAACTATATAATTTTGAATTTTAGAGACACTAAAACCCAATCAAATCAAACTGTATAAACTCCAAAATAAAACTTGGGAATAGCGAGTTAGACAAATACATTAAGTATTAGTTTATTCACGACAGAACCGGTAACTTTGAATCGAAACATTTCAATTCAAATGAACACACCTGATTAGCATACAAAACCGATTCAGAGTGTAAACTTAAACAAAGGGGTTTGGCTTAGCTGCGGTTCTGAAACATTAAATGCGAAATTCCAGAACTGCAGTAAACAAATCGTAAATTAATCTTCTCTGATTCCCTATACCTATAACTCTTATTATTATAAAATATTCATATAATCATTCGATTTAATTATTGTCTATCGTCATTGTTTTGTTCAGTTAGAATTAAACTATTAATTCAAACAGCAGTAATTTCACGTGTATTGTGCACATTTATTGCCCAGTATTAAAGCCTAGATTTTGGAGATAAATGGTTATTGTTTGAAGGCAATACTTTATAAATGAATATACACTCTCGAGTTGTACAATTTGTTGCATTTTAAATAATATAGAAGGGAGAGTTTATCTATATTTCCAGTAACGGATAGCTACAGACAAGTCAATAAAAGACTAGATCTCCAAGAGAGCTTAATTAAAAGTTTACCTCAATCACATCCAATGTAATTAATAATTAATAAGGTAATGACTATACATATGTAGAGAGAAAAAGTGCGTGCGTGCACGTGCGAATGACATACTTTTACAGTTTTGTAAAATAGTATTCTTAATAATGGTATAACTTCTACCATTAATAATTATTAATAACATACTTTTCTTCCTTTAATAAGCTAGTTCTACAAGAAATTAGTTGCATGATAGGTAAACTATTTCGTAAGGAAATAAATGTTTATGGTATAACACAGAATTTATATAAACAGCGTTTCAGAAATTTTCTTGTAAATGATTACATTTTTTGATTTCAATGGAAAAATTTTACAGGCCATTGCCATCTTCTTGAGAAACATGTATTTATAAAAAATTTATAAAAATTCTGAAGAGGTTGTTTTGACTTCATAATGCATTCTCTAAATTATTCTCTTGAAGATTGAAGTGAAAGATGAGTTGTATAAACCACGATATATCACAAAAAGATATAATGATCTTTTTAAAAATTCTCTCGTTCCTTGAAAAAATAGAATTTCCGAGATCTTAGAGCTAAAAAAGATAGGAATCGTTGCTAAGAAGCACTAAAAAAATATCTTAATCTAGAATATGTGAGTGCAATAAATAATTTCAAATCCTAATGCGATAATCATGGGAATAGAATGACATATAGTTAAAAAATAATAATTACACACACACACACATGATTAGGTAATACTGATTTTGAGATACTTTGTATTACGTTCGTAGCCAAATAAGAGATAATCGCACCTTGCTAGCGGCTGTATATATAGACTAAGATGACTTTAAAAGTCCATCTTATATATATATTTTTAATAGTGTAACAAAAAAATATGATGTGAGCACTCGACGCATATAAGCGTAATCTAGAATGTTCGAGAATCCGTGTAAAATGTTATCAAATAATTTCGCAGCTTCTTTTTCTTTTTCATTTTTTACAGGTTTATTTCATTTAATCTGAACCAATGTAATGCTGGTTGTGCTGCCTTACTGGGATGCAACAAATGGTACTTTTCCGTTTCGCCGGGGCAGGCGATAAAGCCGCCAACAATGATACAAACAACGCCAAACGGAATATTCCCACTGGTAACTTTTTACCACCACATCTTCCAAACAAGACGTGGTCATTTCTTATATCAGAAGTTCCTTTTTCATAATACATCAAAAGGGATTAAAAACTCTCTAATGAGAACAGATACTAATTAATATTTTTTGTTTATAATGTGTGTTGTCGCCAATAACGCTAACTTAGCGAGATTTGCACAGGCGAAACGGAAAAGTACACATTAAAGATTTCACACGTTGCTTACAACACGATGATTTTGTCACGCATGCAATATAAAATTTAAAATTATTTTACAGAACTTACTAGAATTAGGGTACTAATTTGATATTAGAACGTTAAGGAATTTTCCGCCAACTTCTGTTAAAATTTTGCCAAGTTTGATCGATTATTTACATTACGATAATATTAGACTAGTGATTACAGCATCGGACTCAAGACGGGGGGGCTGAGTACACACGGAGTACGTGCTCGTTAAATCAGTGGGTCCTTAAGTCATGGTCGTAGCAGAAACCATGGGTGCAGGGGATTGGAGAATATTTCCGTCTCCTCCAGTTCCATGCCTAAATTATGGAGGTGGGGATAGGTGGTGTCGCCATCTATCGTATAGAAGTCCAACCTGTCTCAGGTTCTGGCAATTTATATTCCTTCCCTTCCGGAAGGACACGACAACATTAGACTGGCTGTCAAAAATCTATTTGGCACAATTTCAATATCACACCAAAAACGAGTAGCGTACCGATATTAAATTAGTTCATTTACCCCCCTTTTTTTTTTTTTTTAATCTATCGAATAAAGGCTATTATATAATAAGGGACATTTTCGAACTTCTTTCAACAAAGCAAAATATTCAAAAAAAAAAAGGAAAAGGAAATCGAAAATGAAATGTCTGAAAAGCGCACAAGAATAGTATATAAAAATACAAACTCACAAGAAAATAAGGTAAAAAAATTGTACTTTAAATTCAAAAACATAATCCAAAAGAATATGTAATGCGCATATATTTTTACTTTAACATTATTTACTATAAAGATGCCTCGTTATTAACTATAATTTATATTTAAAAAAACACATATTGTTATATGTACCGATTACGGTTGGAATTTATAATAATTATCCATACATAAAAAATGTCAAATAAATATGCAAATAAGGCTGAACCAAGAAAAATTTTAAAAACATATTCTCGTTAAAAATATATAAAATGTACATATCAGGATATAAACAAAATAAATGTTTGAAGATAAAGAAATAGAATTTGAGCTTCATAAGTGCAAAATGAATAATTAAGAATATAAATGCGACTGTGAATATTTATTATTCAGTTTTTCGCCGCTTAAAGCTCTCAAAAAGGGTTTCGTATTTTGAAAGGTAGCTTTGAGAAGAAGCTTTTGAAAGAGAGATTTTATTTATTAACATCTCCATATTTTATTCTTAGAGTAAGAAAAATATTCCTTATTTTCAAAATATTTTCGACTTTTGATAATTTATAAGAAGGAGAGAGAATTTAATCCTTATTTAATTATAAATTCCTTACCATTTGCAAGTATTTTATGTTAATGCTGTTAAAATTTTGTAATAACTTCATTTTCTTTCTAAAATTGTATTTCACCATAAATTTACTCTAGAGGCTTTTACAATTACTCCTAAAATATCACAAAAGAGATTTGCTTTATGAAATAAAATTGAAAATAAATACCTAATTATAAAAAATTAAAATGAATTATTACGCATAACAGTATGTGTCATTTTTTTGTACTTTTTAAAATTAATTTCAATTCATAAATTAGATCAATATTTCATGGAACTTTCAAAAAAAGAGAAAAAACTATAGCAATTGAACAGACTAAAATTCATGTATTGAAAAATAATCAAAAGTTTGCAATTCTGTATTATATTATCTGGTACTTATGTATTTTATCATCGACCCCAATTTTGTAAAATGAAAAAATTCGCCAAATGCCACGATATACAGCCAATAGTCGAAAATTGTTTCCAAGCGTGTAGTACATACGCAATAATCCTGTTCGTATATATGATGGCAGCATTTGGCGTCATCTTTTAATTTGGCGACAAGTTTATTATTATTATTATTATTATTTTAATTTTTCTTATTTGGCAAAATTGGATGACAACTACTATCTTATGTATTTTGTTGAACGAAACGTTTTTAATATTTTAACATATGTTTTGTGCAATTTAAACAAAATTGGTTCTTGCACCATAAACGCGCAAACTCATTCAGTCTATAAATGAAATATCTAACCATTTTTTTATTGTTTTCAGTACTTACGTATTATCTCAACAATCGCCAACTCTATTAATAACTCTCCAAGTTTGTAACTCCGATTTCTTATGTGCCGCACGCGCTGAATTGGCAACCAAATGCATCGTTTCATATAATGTCGCCAATAGGTTGCGATAATACGTCAGTACTTGTTTTCTTACTTAAATAACATGAAATGATTTGTATATTAATTTAGAGCTACGGTAAATAAATATTAAAAAAATAATAATTAATTTATCAATATATGATTAACATTACATTCAATCTGATTATCCAGAATGAATGGGGAATGGAAAATTGCGAATGACAAAAACCCCAGTTAAAGCTATACAAAAACGAACTTAAATTATTAGGAACAGAATTTAATAAGTTGACCCTTACTTAACATATTACTGCTTCAAATGGGACAGTTAATCTTGTGTGATTCGCCTTTCCAATAGCCTTTCACCGATAAATGTTGTATAGATTTCTCAGGATTAATTTTCCCGCGTATATAGTTTTCTAAATTTCTAAGCAATCTAAGAAATGTATCACGTGTATTAATGCTGAACTTAAACATATTCCATTCCAACATAAGGCCTTCCTCTCAGTCTAAAACTTTCGATGAGTCTGTGACATCGTGTCCCCCAAGATTTTGAGCACTCCCCCCCTTGACTTCCAACACATAGCTGAGTGATTTAAAGGTTCTTCAAAAATCTTTAGACTGCCTCTGTTACTTTTTCAGACTTTTAAAACTTCTTTTCTTCCTTTAAAGAAACAGTAAACATCTAATTAAAAATATCGCAAAATACTTTTTGTAATAAATAATGTACTTATATGTATTAATTAGTGATTTGGTATAATAATCAATTCAGTGATATAGTCTAGGATGGCACATCTTTTAATTTTTCCATAGGGCATTTCAGTCTGTAAGAAGGAAACCTTAACATGACATGAGACCCCCTAGAAAAACACTTAAGACCCCTTGGGGTCCGCAGACCACAGTTTAAGAACCGCTGCTCTAAGCGGTTAGCTTCATTTTACACAGTCTCGATAACATTGAACTATTATATCATCATTCAAAATTTTATGGCCGGCTAAGTTTACTGCCTTCGATTAACAAATCACGCAAGACTTTCACGACCCCTTTCACTTTTGGACTCGTTGCCGTGGTACCCGAATAGTCATGGTCGCGAACTTATGACCAGCGTTACTTATGTCGATCGTGAGTTTGAATTCTTATATCACTGAAAATCTGCCATGTAGAGCTAATGATGCACTCTAAATCTGTTGTGGTCCAAGGTCTTCACATTGGATTGATTCGGAGAGTGGGGAGTTCCGTCTCAAGTACCGTCTTCACCACTTGACCATGGTCTAAATTAGTGAGGTTCGTCGTTGATAGCAACATAGTTGCTTTGCTGTTGTTTGATTTTAATATACATTTATCTCACTATATAGCAACACGAGGGCTTTTGGCGACGGACCTCGTTTTTTTAACTAAGGTCAAGTGAAGATGACATTTGAGCAGGCACCTTCTCTTCGAACTTTCACACCACACCAACGAGAAGTCTTTGAGCCTCAACAGAAAATTGCTCAAGAGCGACGAAAAAACAATCAATCTCATTTGGATTTTTATGCTGATTTTGGGTGGGCTATGTAATCACATTTTTTATGTGATCTATAAATCTGAAATACACTCCTAAAGTTGTGACGAATCTGTACGGAACCTTTCCACTAATCTTCTTAGGAGTCTTTTGGGGAAATATAAATTCGCGTTTATTTCCAATCAACTCCAAAAAGATGAACGGGATATTTAAATTAGATAAGGTATTTAAGTCGAGCGTTGCGAGATAGCAAAGTAGATGATGGAAGGCTATTGAGCCAGCAACTTTAAACGCATTTTTAGAAGATTCAAGGAGATTAGATTCGTGAAGACGTCGTGCTGCTAGACGTACCAGAAAGCTGACATAAGCCAGCGGTAAATATAATTTGCGTACACTTAAAATAAGCGTCAGTTTAAGCGACTTAGTTAATGTTAATGAAAGTTAAGAATTCGAGTACGTGTATTTCTCGGATCTCCTACTTCGGTTAATTAATTGCATTATTAGTAATTTAATTTAATATAAAGGCAAATCCCTTTAAGTGACGTAACATAATAGTATTATATGTTATCAGAGATTTTTTGAGAAAATTATAATAATAAATAAATATTTTTATTATTCAAAATGGCTCTTAGTGGTTCTTTGCCTCAAATTAATCTTGGTGTTCAAGGTGAGACCCAGGGGGTCTCCACAAAGTTTCTTTCTTTTTCTATTATGATGAAAATATTTTTAAAGGAAAGACACAAAAAGAAGTTGTAGCTAATTCAATCATATACGATGTATAAAGATCACATCGTTTCGGAAGAAAAATCCAAAGAAAAGTTCAAAAACATTTAAAAAGAACAATTCATACATTCTCATTTTTTTAGATAATAAAAAACGATAAAAGGAAATTTACATTCTAAATAAATGATAAGAGGATTGAAAATTTTCCTCAAAATTTTTATATCAAATCTTTCAGAAACTTTAAAACATTCTTAACTAAGGAGGAAAGAAAAGATCAAAGTTCGGTTCCCACAAAAGAAAATATTCAAAAAAGAAGGAAAAAAAGTCCCGAAATCTTACGTTTCAACAAAGTCCCAAATCAACGGCCATACAAAACTTCTTCAACATTTTCAAAAACCGTAGTTAACTTTCAGTTTCCTCCGAACTGCAGTTTGTTAGCGTTCTACACAAAATACATCAAAGACGCAATCTTGCACAAACGCAAAAGGACCATCCTTTACCCTCCCCCAAAAAAACTTTTTAATTACAAAAGGCTGTGGGAAATAATTCAAATAATTCTAAACTCCCGTTCGAAATAAGTGTGTACCTCTCTAAACTCCCTAAGGCTTCCGCGATTCTGATTTGCATTTGAATCTCTACCTAATAAAGGAAGGACGCCAATTTTAATCTGATGATTGGCTGCGGATACTGCAGCGTGGAAAAGGGGTATGATCGAAGACGATCTATTCAGTTTGGGGATGGACAAATATTTACTCAAGAAAGAGGCAGATGTTCTCTTAGGATACATTGTGCTTTTGAGAGTACTGAGCAAACCAAGGAGGTAAATATGAGAGGTATATATTTATTTTTTCCCTTTTGTGGGTAGAAAAAGCCGCGGTATTTTAAACGTTCTACTAAAATGGAAAAATGGAAGTTTAGAAAACATGTAAAGAGTATTAATGATTAATATATTTTGAAACAGCTTCGATTACCTGAATTTAATTTATACCTAAATAAAATATGATAGTTTATTTTATTGTAGAGGTATTCATGTGAAAAAATTTATTTTATTTAGTGGTTAGAGATATAATTCTTGTCTACTACAAGTGCTAAGAAAATTGGGCATTAATATAAATCATTAATCTCTTAATGTAGCATAATAATAAAAAGAAAACAAAAATTTGAAAAATTCCGATTTGATTGGTTAATAAATATTTTCAATCCTGCATTTAGCAGCAATACAAGAATTATTGGTGAAAATCCTCCTAAATATGAATCATTGTCAAATGATGGCGATACCATATATAGCTATCAGTTCACTCTCCTAACTTCCGCACCAAGCCAATGCGAGAGTGTTCACTAGCGCCACGCTATAAAGCAACACAAGGACTATTGGCGACGGACCTTGTAATTTTGAACACCCGTCAAGTGACGAGAGCGACGCCTGAGCTGGCAAACTCCTCCCCTCTCTAAGGTACCACACCTCGCCATCGGAAGTACTTAGAACCACGACAGATTTAATGTGCATCACTCGCTCCACACAGCAAGGCTTCAGTGGCACTTGCGCTCGAAATTACGAAATGCTGGCCAGGAGCTCGTAACAGTGACCCCTCCACACGAAGCCGGTGTGAGGCTCTCGCAAACTAAACGTAAATCAACTCCGCAACACAACAAATTTAATGGAATAATGTCTCAAATCCATGAATCTAACGCTGGGAAAGAGCTGGACCCTGTGATCAACTATCGTGGTCATGAAAAACAGTGACGTATTGTTCAAAAAGTATAATAAAAACAGGGTTTTCCCATTAATCATTATTTTTTTTTTTGTATTTTCTGTATATTTTAAAGTCTAAATACACCATAAAATATCTGAAAGGAGAAAATGAGAAATGGAAAACAAAGTCTATCTTATAGCAAAGGTATCATTTTTCTTTTAAAGAAAAGAAAACACTACATATTACATATTCACTCAATCTACAACAAAAAATGCTTTAATCCTTAAATAAAAGAATAATAATATTTTTTTCTAAATAAATTAAAGAAACTTGAAAAATTGTTCGGCAGGTGCATATATCCTTCTACATGTAACTTCCCATCACTATTGTTTGAGTACTGACTTACGTTTGTAAGCCTTGTGTTATGCTTGTCGGCACACAAGGAGTCTACCTAGAGTCTCAAAAAAAATAATAATACGATAGCGTATTTGCTAAGTAGAGAATAACAGTATTTGCGTAGAGTGATATTCTGTCAGTGGAGTAACGGAGAATATTTGGGCACCCCTGCAAAGTCAGGTTTTAGGCCCCAGGCCATATCTTACGAAGGATTGCCAAGCTATAACATAACCTAGGCTTTAGGCCCCCCTAGCATTCTGATCCCCCTAAGATGCAAGGTTGTACATTACGCCACTGTATTCTGTTAAGACCGTCATGTCGTAATGTTAACTAATAGTACACACACACACTCTCAGATGTTAATATTATAATCTTATACTGCTGTCCTTTAAGGTATCCGACTGCGTTCGGAACCGTGATTTTTCAAAAGCGTATAAATGGATAACATTCATGATATTTAGTGTCACTTAGATTAGAAAATGTATATACAACTGTTTTAAAAATAGTATTACAATAAAAAAATATTTAAGTACAATATTTTAACAAAAAAAGAACATAGAATGACCCATTTTCAAAATATTCTCCTTTTGTGAAAAATGCTTCTATAATAATAATATTTCGCCTGTATATAGCTCAGACCTCTGTACAGAGGCTCGACTAGAATGTTTGAAATATATAACTTAGAAGTGGGTTTATATATATCCATGTTTTACGACAACAAAGGGGAGAAATTTTAAGAAAAAAACGCTGATAATTATTTCAATGGGTTGTAATTCTCAAAATAATGTGAATTTTTCAATAAAAAATAATTCAGACTCTCTATAGAAGTCTTTACTTTATAAAAGCAAAATATTATTATTTTAGAAGCATTTTTTTTATAAAAGCAGAACATTTTGAAAAAAAAAAGGTTATTATGAGTTAATTTTTAGCCAAAATATTGTATTTAAATAATTTTTTGTCAAAATTTCCTTAAAACAATTTTTATACACGTATTTTTATCTAAGTGACACTAAATATAATGAAAATTATCCATTTATGCGCCTTTTTAAAATCACGTTCCGAACGTAGTCGGATACCTTAAAGCATATTTTACAAAACTAATCATTTGCATTTAAGTTCTATTTTTTTCCTCAAATATCTTCTACGCATTTCAATCCAAAAGAGGCCTTAATTTTTTCTTATTAACTGAATAATTGGTTATTTTATGAATATTTTAATGTTTGCGAATAGTTTACTGGAAATGGAAGTATACATCATAACATCATTAATTCAGACACGCGCACACATTTATATATATAGAGAGAGAGAGAGAAAGAAAAACAGTTTTATGGTATTAAATAAGGAAATATTATACTTAGCCTCTTAAAATTTAAAAACTAAGCGAAATATAATAATACTCTTATCATGCCACATTTGCAGGATATCCCGATCTACTTTTTATTAAAACGAAATGAGGAAGCATTTATTTTTCAGTCTTTTTTTAAAAAAAATCTCATCATGGCGTACCTGTTCCATTTTTCTTTCCTGTTTTTATTCGCTAAACCAACCCCAAAGCTTGAGATTATATAATAAGTATAAACCATATGTTTCAAAACATAATTATAAGCATTATTTTTCAAAAACTTCTAAAAGAAAGTGATACGGAAACAACAAAGTTTATCATTTACATTACAGGGCAACATTGAAAACAAATAAATTTAGAGAAGAGGTGTAAGTTTGTGTGTAAACCTTAATAATATTATCTCTCAAATACACAGGTATGTTTATTCTTATTAAAAAAAATTCAGCTAGTCTGAAATTTAATAAAAAAATTTGAAATAGACAATGATTAAGTATACTAAACATTTTTAAATAGAATATATATTTACGTCTATTTTTCGCTTAATTTTCTTTTCGATTTTTTTTAATTATATTAGTACTTATTGAATAGTAATTAATAAACAGAGGTGGAAATAATAATAGTTCTTCGATATCTGGAGAATTGAAATTAAATTATTTTTGTGTTCCAACCGATGAATACGAAAAGAAAACAGATCATAGGAAGGTATAGTTGATTCATGTAAGTTGTTGAACTAACAAACGCAGACATTTATGTGTCTTTTTTGAAATTCAAAGCAAGATTTGGGATTATTTTTTTCTATAGTTGAAAGAAAATATGTTGCTTCACATATTTAGTTTTTGAAATTGATTTGCAGAAGATTTGCAAAATTTCATACTCATTATTAATAATAATTAAAAGTATGATTCAACAACAAAAACTAAATAAAGAAACTCACAAGTCTAAATAAACTAAAAACTTTAGATCAATAATTAATAATATTGTTATAAATCACAATAATAATAATTAAGTAAGTCATAAGACTATATATCGAATTAATTAAAAATTAAAAGAAAAGAAATGAAGTTTACACAGATTACACAAATTTAAAAAAATGAATAAACTTAGTTTTTCTTATTTTTTAATGACTGTGTGCCACTACCAAATAATAATAATAATAATAACAATAATTTTAAAATTGTGCATTGAAATTTTCATTCTGTACTCATTGAAAAATTAAAAGAAAAAATACTATGCACTGATTTTTAATAAAATCGCTACAATGCAGGTGGAATTTACTTAAATATTTCAATTTCAAGTTGTTCACCTTCGAGTATTATAAGTTCAATATCCGTATTTTCTACATTTCTAAGAACTGAAAACAAATAGAATCACTATAAATTAAATACTGTAAAATCCGGCTAATAACGTGCACTTTTAACATAAAAATTAAGGTCGAAATTAATGGGTTCGCGTTATACTAATATAAGAACTAATGAGAAAACGGCTAATAAACTCTGATTACTCACGTGAGATGCAATGACAATAATAATCCATCAGGAATATACAACTTACCTGGAAAGAAAAGAAAATACGATTAATTTGAATGTCATAATATAAAATCAAACATAACATAATCGCATTTTTTACGAAAAACATAAAACAATTTTTTAAGTATGCTAAAATTATGTATGCAATATATTCAAATACCTTGGAACACACACACATTATGCATAAATACCGTAAAATTCGGCGAATAACACACACTTTTAATACAAAAAATGAGATCGAAATTTACGGGTGCGAGTTGTACGCCGGGTATAAACACGATAGCTTTAAAAAATTTTAAAAAGTTGGCATCGAAAAAAATTAGGCTTCTACATGTATTGAAATACTGTTTTTCTTTAAGAAATGACATTTCTTATGAACTCAAAAGGTTGTAGTTCTAGAAGTATACTATTTTTTTCTGAAACTTGGAATAATACCTCGAATAAATAATTTCAAAGCATTAGAGCATTGCGCATGCGCATATACATTTCAGGTTTATTCTTAAAAAAGAGGGTGCGCATTATACGACGAATATACCTAAAAATTAACAATTGCAGCTTGAAAGTATTGGTGTGTGTTATACGGTGGTGCGCGTTATACGCCGCATTTTACGGTATTGAAACAGAGAATTTAATTTTCCTAAAAAAATGAATCTCGATAGTCAAACCCATACAAAGTCATTTTTCTAGAAGAATACTTTTTTTTTCAATTCGTTTGTGGTTCTTATAAAAATCACTGGACAAATATTGACATAAAAATTTCACCAACAGAATATTTTTGATAACTAAATATACTACCTACAGATAAACAAAGTTATCCTTTTTCATTTTTTTCTTGTTTCAAAAGGAAATATTTTTAAAATTGACTATAAGATGAATTATATTTCTCAATTTCATGCATACATTAAACACAAATTTACGTTAAATGGGCATCAAACCATTCGTGCGCGGATTGGAACGAGATTTATAGATAAAATACTCATTCGCTATTTTAAAAGGTTGAATTTAGACACAATAGAATTGTTCTGCCTCCTTGTAATCTATTTTTACTTTTAAGGCTTTTGCTTTGCTTTGATAAAATAGAAGCAAAAGGCTGATTTGAGTAAAATAGAAAAGGAAAAAAAAAGTCTTTCAAGAAAATGAAATTTAGCTGCATGTTTCTTTTTGTGCGAAAAAGAACTTCTACTTGAATAAAGAGATCCAAAATAAAAAAAATAAGAATGAAATTAAAAATTAAAAAATACTCTTTTTCTAGAATGTCGCTTGCATAAAGGCCCTTGATTCAGCTTGAATTAAATAATTTAAAGTAGCCTTTCATGTTTTGTTCTTTTTTTCTTTGTTCGATAAAAAAAATTCTTCATACATTAGGAAAAGAATTCAGATGAATTCCGTAATTAAATATTATAGAAATACGAAATCGTCTATTATATAAAATTCGGTCAATAAGGGAATAATTAACTTCCACCCTCCCCCTCCAATTTATTCTTTTTTTTAAAAAATGAATTACGAAGTATTGTTTCGAGTAATTCAAAAAGTATTATTAAAACATTAAGTCCGTTTAATTTTAAATTACTTTTATATTATAAGAATTTTAATTTAGCTCAGAACAGGTCCATTAATTTTAACTTAAGAACGAATATTCGCTTGAACAAAATTTCTTCCTTAATTCTTTCATTTTTGTTTGCAATTTTAGAAGGATAATAGATAAATAATAGTTCTTTCATAAACAAGTGTATGTTCAGTCAATTTATAATAATCCTTTGGATGGCTTTTTTCAATTGTGTTTGAGTTAATGGAGATTAAATTTTAAAGAGAGTTAATTTTAATCCTACGTAAATTTCAATTTTAACAGCACATTTTGCTTAAGAAATGTAAAATATTCGTTTTTTATTCTTGGCGTCTATAATCCAATTATATTTTTTTTTTGGATTATAAGTTATTAACTTTTATAAAAGTCTCGAGCATATCCTTTATAAAAACAATTCTAAATTGCGTGTAAAATTTGATGTATGATAATAGAAGCTAAATTTTAGTCAAGTAAAATATTTTAACAAATTTTTAATAATACATTATGCAAATATAGAATTTTTAATAGTATATGTGCTTTAATTTTTTATTGTTTATATTCAGGCATGTAAAAATTTATAATAAAATACTAAATTTACCAGTTCTAATTTTTTTTGTCTGTTATAGATTCCATGATAGATATGAAATTCTTCAAAGGTAAATAAATATTTAAATTATTCCTTTCCGATTCCTATTACATACTGTAATAATATTAGCTACATTTTTGCAAGCTCAGAGTTCTCATTGCACATTTTTTTCTTGGTTGTTATTCTGATTTTTTTAAAGTAACTTTGATGTAAAAACATATTTTTTTTGCTACAGAATTAGAAAATATACCTATCTTACCATTTATCTTGTTTAATTCGTCATAAAATGTAATATATTTAGTTTAAGATAAATTTAATATTCACATATTTGTTCCGTAATTGACTTAAATAGAAAATACATATAAAATTATTTTAAGACTATTTTTACCAAAAAAGAAAATATTTAAAAGCAAATTTTAGCAAAAAATGAAAAAAGAATGACATATTTTCAATGTATTATCTTTTCGTGAAAAATGCTTCTATAATAATGATGCTTTGCCTATATATAGATAGGACCTCTACATCGGGGTTGGACTAAATTTTTCGAAAAATTCCCTTTATTTTCTGAGTTCCAATCAGATGAAACAATAATGGGTACATTTTGCTAAAATTTCTCTACTCTAATATAATAAAATATGAATAAGTCCACTTTTAACTTATATATTTCAAAAATTTAGTTCAACCCCAGGTATAGAAGTCCTAGCTATATATAGGCAAAATATTATTATTATAGAAACATATTCATAAAAGAAGAATGTATTGAAAATATGGCATCAACAACTTATGGCCAAAAACCTTCATTTTAATTATTTTCCCTTCTAATAATATTCGCAAAACAGTTCTAAAAGTATATTTTAAATCAACTGACACTAAATATCAAAAAGTTATCCAATTTAACTCTTTAAACTTTCAAATATAGCACCTTAACAATTCATAGAATCTTACTGATATAAACATATATTTATTTTTCAAGTAAAAATTTATAAAATTTAAATTAAAATTATTAACTAAAAATAATCTAAAATTTAAATATCAACAACATTAAAGGTTTAGATAATATATTGTGGAATCTTTCTGAATTATGAAGACTTCAACTTTCCAATTTAATATCGATTACAACGATATTCTCATCGATATTATGCCTTAATATATTTGTAACTGACTTAATTCAAAGAATGCTGTACATCGTCGCTGTTAATCATATCCCTCGTTTACAGTCATACACTATACAGTTTCCCTTAGACATACTAACTATTGTCGACTAATAGTTTCAAAATGTCTGTGTGGGTTGGAATAGGGTATTATGATTATGATAAAGATGGCAATTCAATTACGCGCACACGCAAGCCAGAAATCTATTGTGTTATAGTGATCATTAATCCCTAAAGACCACCTCATAGTTCCTTTCGTATAGTTATATATAATTTGAGAGTAGAGACACCTGATAAGGATCTAAAATATGTACATAGATTTCAATGTGTACCATAGGGTTCAATTATGTATCCACTGAAGAAATATATTATAAGATACATAAAAAGAATTCATCGTATATGTTATTAAAAATACATTACTATAACTGAGAAGGATTACTCGAAAATAATTTAAGTTTTAAGGAATAAAAAGAGGTTACCTATAAACGATGTGATGGAAAAAAATAATGCATATTTTTGTAACATTCGTAGAAGCACTTAAATATTTATAATTCATTTAAAAACCAAAAATTAGAAAATGATATCCTATTTATAGACCATTACTTATCAAAATAAAAACACTTTTCTTTTATAAAAATTTAAAAAATATTTAAGTACGAATCTTAGTTTTTTTCTAAGCAAAATAATAATAAAAATTAGTTATCGAAATATTCTTCAACTTATTTCACCATTAAATTCTTAAATTGAACAAGTTAAAAACGTCTGCGTCAATTGGAAATGGTTCAATGATGAAAAAATCGTCTGAAACAATATCAAATAATTACTACTATGAAAATCCGTCTAAACAAACATTAAAAATAATATTTTTTAGAAAAACTTTTAAAATGAGATAAAAGAAGGAACATTAGTAAATACTGTATGAAATATTTTTTGCAATAATGTTACAAACATTATTGCAAATATTGCATTAAATACTCTACAACTGTTTTATACGTCACAATAAAACTTCTTATTGTTAAATATTAAGAGTGTAGTTTATTAAATTAATTCTCATTTTAAAAAACCACATACAATTGAATTCTTATCTATAACTATAACACGCATTAATGGAATGAAGGAAAAAATGTCATTGAAAAATAAAATACGTAGACAGAATGTTATTATAATATGCCGTACGTTGCAGCACATAATAGTTTCAAATATTACTTGAAGTATTTAAAAATTATAATGGATGTTTCTCGTAAAGTACAATTTATGAATTATTTTCTAAATTTCTAATGGAATTATTTTAATTTCTTATGAAAAATATTATTTATTTTTTTCTTTCTTCTAATTGCTCTCCTTTTTTGTTTTTGTTTTAGACTATAGTAACTCCGATTAATTGACTTATTTAAATATAAAAAAATAAAGAACTATTTATACAAAAAGAATATTACAAATTGAATTATATACACTAAATGCATATAATTTTTTATAACGATAACACATTAATTTAATTTTATCTGAATTTCAGACAATATTGGGACCCAAAATTTTAAGACTTGCTTCAAATCTGGTAGAGAACGTTTAACATCCAAATTAAAAATTTATAGAATAAATAAGATTAATAAATTCAATAATTCATAGTTTTAGTCAATTGTTACTTAATTTTATTACAAATTAAGATATTGAAAAGGTTTGTTAGAAATCTACATACCACTGTCTTCAAGATCAATTTTAGAAAGCACAGAAATTAAAATTATTTGTGATAATAGTTTTTTTTCCAAACTAATAGACATAGATTACTGAAAATATACTGACTGAGTTGTCATCATTCATAAACTGAATAGTTTGCTTTAAATAAAGTTAAATCTGTACATCTTTGAATAAGTACTGAAAAGTTTTAACGAGAGAATCAATGTACTTCTTTTTCAAAAAAAGTATTTTATAAAACGGAATGAGTATTATTTAAAATCCAATTATTATTTAAAAAGATCGATTTTTAATACCTGCAATCCTACATGAAGGTAATGAATGTTGATAGACATTAACATGTATATATTTTTATTTTTACAAAATCTATATATATATATATATATATATATATATATATTTAGTTACTTATATATCTACAACTCAAAATATATTCTGTTGTTTTTGAACAAATCTAAGCCCCTTACTTTTGTTCTAAATTTTCATTTTACTTACAGTTACAATTTAAGCCTCTTGGCTCTCTATTATATGGTACCTTTACTCTAAATAGGAAGAAAAAATCAAACAGAGCATTGAAAAATGCTTTTAAAAAATACCATAATAAATAAACTTTTTTTATTTTAAAAAAATCATTATTATATCCTGCAAACAATATACTTACCTAAATCATCCTCTTCCCGCAAAAAGTGTGCACACGACAAGATAATATACAACGCCATTTCCAGCAACTTCAAACGATCGCTTTTAAAATTTCCCTACATGGGCAGATCCATTAATAAAGAATATGGCTTCATTGTAGGCCTGACATAACCTAAATGAAGAACTATGCGGTACGAGCTCAAAACGACGTTCAAGTCCAGAAATTTATTAACGATGTGAGACTGAACCCCCCAAATTTATGTGCGCACTGCGTTTAATTAGTTTAATTAAGTAGCAGGCAGCACTACGTCGTAAAAGATCCCTAACGCTAAAGGCCTCTATCGACCAGGCCATAAAAGAAGCCTAATCATTATTTCGGGTGGCATTATGAGTTATTCGTAAGAGCCAGACCCCGATCTTCTAATCGTCGCTGTAGTTTTTCGTTTTCGGTTCGAAAGGGAAAAGGCAAAGAACCATTTTCGAAATCAGCTCTCTTTTTTTTAAAAAATCTCTCTTACTCTTCCCCTGTTCGTTCTTTCTTCGCCTTCCCGTCTACATAATTTGGAACAATAATTCGTGACATAATTGAGTGGGGTTTTAATAGCCTCAAGAGTGGTAAGCACAAACAAATGAAAGACTCTTTTATCATTTCATATTTTTCAATGAGATAGGGGGTACAGAAAGGCATGGTGCGTTATGTACGGTTTGGGAGTTTAAACATTTTAATTGTGTGGGATTATTAAATTAAAGAATTAATTTTGCTCTAAAAGGGCTGCGTCGGGTTGTTATTTAAAGTAAATTACTTTTAATAAGAATAGACGGTATGTGTTATTGACCGAAAGGTGGGAGGCCCAATTTTTTTTTTCTCTGGTGATTGAAATCAAGTTTTGCCAATTTCCACGGAAGATTTCCCACGTTTATTTTGGGCATGTTTTCTTCTGCACATGAATTAAATAATATGAATAGTAACAAGTGATACAAAAATAATTTTTTAAGTTAATTCCTACTTAGATCAACAAAGAAAAATTTTATTTTAGCTACTTTTTTATTAAAATAGTTACAATTAATATAAATATGTACATACATATGACAGAATCACAACATTAAGTGGTAATTAATTTTTATTAATTATCATTAAAGTACCGTATTGTCATCCAAAACAATCGTGTATATAAAATTTCTATTCAACTGAATGTTTTAACACGTGAGAAAAAGACCTTTTCAAGTTTTGACATAAGTCGCCAAAACTGATGTTCACGTGGCTGCATTTGTAATTCTTTAAATAAATAGTTTTAATCAATTAATTTTTATTATTTATATTTAAATTACTGTATTGTCATCCAAAATAATCATGCATATAAAATTTCAGCTTAATTGAACGCTTTATAAAGTACTTTATTAAAACAATTGAAAATTCCACCAAGATAAATAAATAAACAAATATATAGAGTGTGAGATAATAGTAGGAATTGAAAAAGAGAAATAAAAAATAGAACTCATTGCATATGTTTGAGTCAAATAAATCTAATTCAGAAAGACTAAAAATGTGGTATTTAAAATTTTTAAAACATGTTTTGGAATAGATATCATTCTCCATTCAGAAATTCTCCAACTCAATTCAGAAATATATCATTTAGGAAGTGTTAAGTAACACTTTTAATCTGGCTTTAACTCTAAGTAAAAAAATAATAACATAAATTATTGGAAATCGAAACACTAGAATAACTATTAATTAAAATTGGAAATATATATATTTTTATGAAAACATAAATTAAAACGAGTAACCTGGAATAAACAAGAATTAAGAGTCGGCCGATAAAAAACCACTCACTTCTACAGAACAAAAGTAAATTATATTCTTCCAAAAGTAGATGTTATCCTCCATTAATATTTTACAGAGTTAGTGCATATATATATGAAAGAAATTTGTATAATATATCAAAAACAAGAAATAATAGATAATGAACATAACAAGAAATAACGTAATAAAAATATAAAAGCTAAACATGAAGATCGAATTTATAGAAAAATACAAAAAAAGGATCTACAAAAAAGAACCTAGCGAGTCAGAAAGCAATTTCGGACTTAGGATCGAATAAGTGGAGTTAAACTAGTTTGAAGGCACCAACCTTCCCCCTTTGCAACTCGGTAGGAAAAACCAAATAAAATACACAAAAATTCAAAGTATGTAACAACTCGCAAAGAGTATGACAAAACCACTGACTACTACTACGCAAAAAACTCTCTCAAACTTTTAATACAGAAAAATCCCAAAACAATTACGTAAGAAAAGTAGAAAAATAGAAAATTCCTAAAACAATTACATAAGAAAGGTATTTTTCAAAAAAGAATTTAACAAAATTTCTTTACTCACAGAGCTTTTTCCAAGAGAATCAAGCGTCTTGAAATAAATGAAAATCAATTATTCACCGAGTTAAAAAATTCGAATACATATAAACGCATCTTTTGAACTAACTTTTAAACCAGCCAGCAAAGATAGATACCAAGAGAGATGACAATCAAATATGGTAGGCTTTGAATTGGTTGATTGTCAAAAATGTAAATTTTCTAGGCTCTAATTTGGTTGGTTGTCAAAAATGTGTAAGATGTTCAAGATGTGTGTGGAAAAGATGTAAACTGTGATATGATATGAGTGTTATGATGTAATCTTCACAGCAAGATATATATATATATATATATATATATATATATATATATATATATAAACTTTCAAATGGCTGTCCAAACTCTGTTAAATACAATCATATTTTTGCATTTATTTGGGTTATTAATTTATAAAGTATCGTCGCCAGAATTATCATTGTATCTAAATTGATATTAAAATGTAGAGATACTAAAACAAAAGCAGAAAAATATTTCTTTCATCAATATTTTTGCATATCATGTTTTAAATTACTCCAAATTATTAAAAAACTGAGACTTAAAAAACTTTTTTAAAAAATACAAAACTCAAATTTTTTCAGACATCATAAATATACGAGACAAATAAGTTAAAAATAAAATTTCAAACAAAGAAAAACACATTCATAACTATTACTAAACATGTTACTTTTTTTTTCAAAATTATCAAGCATGAAAGCTAAAAAAAAGTTTCAAATATAAACGAAAATAATTCACTCTTAGTTTATACGTTAAGCACTCATGCCCCGAGTATTAAAATAAGATACAATGAACTGCAGCAGAAGAATGAAAAAAAATGATAAATTACAGACTGTTTGAGAGGTATTTAATTTTTTTTTCAAACCAAAAACACATGGATAAGTAAACAAAAATAAAATCTGAACATTTTTAAGAAACAATGATTGATTACATGTATATTATATAAAATTCTGTCGTTTTTAGGCGCAACTGACTTTTATTTTGAATCAACATTTATACGAAAATGTTTCAAAAATTAATCCAGCTAAAAATACGTATTTTAACTAAGTTGCTTATTCTTTCAAACTCTACCAAAAAAAAGGAATATAAGAGAACATTAATTAATACAACGTAAATTCAACATCTAAATAATCGAAAAGATACAAAGGTTAGAAAAATTAAAATATTTTATTTTCAAGAAAAATAAAAATTGAAAAATCACAACAATAAAATTATTTTTGTGGTAGTGTCCCTCTGCTATCCTCATAAAACTTCCAATTTAACTATATTAATATTTTTAATATATTAATAAAAGTAATTTAGCTCATTATTCATTATACTCATTTTATCTATGCAATCTAAAAACGTTAATTACATGAAAGACATATTCATTATATATGTAATGAACTTTAACCCCGTAAATTGCACCTACAAGTATTTAATGATATCATCAGTGTTAGTTTTGAAGTGAAAATAAGTTCCATAAATGAAGTAAATCTTCATGTTATTCCAAATATGATATACCTTGAGCTCTCTCTTTTTCTTCAAATTATAATATTTACCTAATTTTGATGCTTGTAGAACAAAAAAATGAAGACATTGAATTGATTTACACGTCATTGTCAAACCGATTTCTGATATGTGCACTTTTTGGAGATTTCGACATCTCGACTATTATGTGTAGTTTGATTATCAAAATTTCGTATAAAAAAGACTGCTATGTGACTCTAAGCATTAAAATAAAAATAAAAAAACATAAAATAATAAAAATTACGCAAAAAAGTATCCTGTACTATGTGCGTCAGCCACAGTATTGTCAAATAAAAATACGTAGGGCTTCAAAAAGTAAGGTGACAAGCCAATTTAGAATAAACATTTATTCAGTAAATAAAATATATATATATATACAATATAGGAAGGCACAGGTACGTATTACTTCTCTACAGTCACCATATTTACCGAGGCCTTTGTTCCACCGGTACAACAAATCAACGAAACAAGCAGAAATAAGATGGCTTACTGGACCCCAGTATCAGTCTGAAATTTTGACCTTCCAAGTGTTTCTTTAAGTCTCTGAAGAGATGGAAATCACTTGGTATGAGATCGGGACTACAAGGAGGATGGTCTAATACCTCCCACCGAAAATGCTCCTTCTTCATTTCGCGTATCTGTTCTGTCTTTGTCCAATTCTGTGCACCAAAACCACACCTGCCTTCGAAATATGCCACTTCTACCAGTTGCCGATGAATTTCAGCAGGAGAATTTTTTACTAAACACAAAAACCGTATCACATTTCTTGATTCAACCACAGACCATGCTTCCGTCAACACAGCCATCTAACTGAGATTTAGTCATGCTACGAGAACAAGCTCCATCTACCGGCACCGTTTGAATTTTGTGATCGTCTACATCTACAAAGGAATTTTTATTCATACGGGTAATTTGTACACCCGCCAAAGCTCTGGTTTCCATACTTTTTGACACCCCTACGTATCTCAAAGTCTCAAATCTCAAAGTTATACTTTTTGCTCATAGTAGATATTGGTTTAACAACGACGATAAAATGAGAAACACTATATTCGATGTTTTGCACATAAAGGCTTTATTTTACTTCCGTGTTCCGTAAATATACCTCAATCCTTAACCCTCTGGCCGGAACATCAATTGTTTGCACACTGAAGAACATCCGTCTGACAGACGGGTACGTAACGGTTTTTTTTAAATTTTATTACCTTTAGAGCTGTTTTAAATGTCCTTTTTGCTCATGAAATTGAGTATGGCTCAAACAAGATGTGGGGGATTAAATCAAGCACAACAGTGTATTTTTATCACTAGAATTGTGACTAGTATTGTTATAAAAACTTATTAAAATTATTTATATTCATGTAAAAGTAATTAAAAATAATAATACCAAACATGAAAAAACTATAGGAATATCCGTCTGACAGACGGTGATAGATAAGAAAAATCGCACATATCGTGAGTTGAAAAAAATCGCCATGTCCCACCACGTGACCCTTTCACTGGGTAGAGTTCAACTGAAAATGTCAACGCAACCCACGCCAAAAATCACACCACAGCGTTATCTACAGGCATCAAAGCAAATCATCTCCGTCTGAGAGACGGGTGTTCTGGTCAGAAGGTTAATAATGGTGGTAATGGTGAGATAAAGTATGGTTGCAATATCCCACGTCCAACAAACATTATGTGTTGAGAAATTAGACCGGGAATGTAATTTTTTAATCGTGTCTTTCTTTCCATTACTTGTTATTGCTACTAGCAATAACAAAAAAATTAAACGATGCTGATTAAGAAATAGTAAATATAATCTATATTCCCTCTTACTATTTCAGAAATAATCAAGTCATGGCTCTCAGGCCTTTAACATTCACATTATAGAATATTCTAGAGACACTCGAAAGGTTGGGGACTCATACCATATATATATATATGAAAGAAATATGTATTATATATCAAAAACAAGAAATAATAGATAATGAACATAACAAGAAATAGCGTAATAAAAATATAAAAGCTGAACATGAAGAACAAAATTATAGAGAAATAAAAAGAAGAACCTAGCGAGTCGGAAAGCAATTTCGGACTTAGGACCGAATAAGTGGGGTTAAACTAGTTTGAAGGTGCCAACCTTCCCCCTTTGCAACTCGGTAGGAAAAACCAAATAAAATAAAATAAACAAAAATTCAGAGTATGTAAAAACTCAGAGAGTATGATAAAACCACTCACTACTATATGTAACAAACTCTTCCAAACTCTTAATGCAGAAAAATCGCAAAACAAATACGTAAGAAAAGTAGAAAAATCCTAAAACAATTACATAAGATAAGTATTTTTCAAAAAATAATTTAACAAAATTTCTTTACTTACAGAGTTTTTACGAAGAGAATCAAGCATCTTGACATCAATGAAAATCAATTATTCACCAAGTTAAAAAAATTCGAATATACATAAACACATCTTTTGAGCTAACTTTTAAACCAGCCAGCAAAGACAGATATCAAAAAGACGACAATCAAATATGGTAGAATTTGAATTGGTTGATTGGCAAAAATGTAAATTTGCTAGGCTCTAATTTGGTTGGTTGTCAACAATGTGTAAAATGTTCAAGATGTGTGTGGAAAAAATGTAAACTGTGATATGAGTGTTATGATATAATCTTCACAGCAAGACCACTAACATGCTGACTTTGAAATCCTATTGTTGTGTGGTGGTTTTGGAATTAGAAGTAGCAAGACGGTTAATGTATTTGTGATGAATATAAGTTATTAAGAAATTAAAAGGGTATTCATGATCTAAACATTGAAAAAAAAATTTTATATTATTGTATTTATCTATTTTGTGGGTAGTTAAGTTATCATTTCTTAATAAAAAATTCAAAATGATATTTCTGTAAATTGATATATGCAAGTTACTATTCCATACAGGAATTTTAATTATATGGAACTTAAACGAATCTCTTTTGTCAAAAATGTTACTGACTACATTATTGTTAATAAGATGCAAGTCTAAATCCAAGAATTCCACCCTATTAGAGTTGAAGTTAGTTTTAAGGAGCTTGAGATAATCAGGGTAGATCGTAATATTTGGTCTGTATTCACTATTTTTACCAAAAATTATTAAATCATCTATATAGCGATAAATCAAGTAAGAATCATTTACAACATGATCAATTTCAAAAAAATGTAAATATAGGTTTGCTAAACAATTACTAGCTGGACAACCCTGAGGTAAACCTTTGATCTGTTTATAAAGATTCTGATCAAATGCAATGAAATTTTCTTTTAATACGAGGTTAACAAGAATATCAAATTTTTCTTTTTTCATTGAAGTGTATAATTCATATTTATCATAAATTAACTGTAGAACCTTAATCATATCGTCAATATCTATAGAATTAAAAAGGTCCTCGAAATCAAAGCCATGCACGGAAAAAATTGACATATCCTTAGTAACTCTAGCAATCTCTAAGCTATTTATAATTATTGCCGTGTTTTGTAAGTTATCAATTAGATTTTGAAGAAGAGATTGTAAGATATATATATATATATATATGGGATGAATTCCCATATCATATATCATATATATATGTATATGTATATAGCCTTGCTTTTTTTGGAATTCGATTCTTAAAAAGTAAGTTTAATTATGTCTTCACAAAGAGTGAAAAGTAACTAAAATTTGCCAATTTCAAAATAAGATACCATCATAAAATTCTGGATTGAAATACTTCTTTGTGTTTTACCTTTTTAAAAACATTTTAGTTATATCTGTATAAAAGTGATTACAAAGTCAATTAGATTTTATCGCCAAGAAAAATTCGCGAGAAAAGAAATTCTGATTTAATTATCACTTTTTCAACAGTTTTACAGAAATATATTTCCCATTGTATTCGTATTAAAGAGTTTCACGCAATATTACTTCAAATTATGAGTTAAATAAATTGTAAAATCTTCACCTTAAACAATTCTTAAGATTAAAATAACCACATTTATTTTGTTTCCTTCTTTGATTTTCACACACGCATACAACTATTGTAGCTTTAATATTTAAAATCGCAGAGAATACCTTTTTTTTAAAAAAAAAAAATTTGTAAAAATGTTCTTGAGAAGTATATAAGCTTGCCAGTTTTTCAAATGCATTTAAAAAGTAAATTGCTTTTTCACATGGAAATTTAATCTAATGAATTTTTAAATGATTTTCAAAAAGAGAACGAAAAAAAAATTAAATACATATGTAAGTGCAAATCAGAATCTGCTTTTCATGTATTTTATTATTAAAAATAGTTTTAAAGTAATTTTAAGGTGAAATCTTTTTTTCATGAAATTTAAATTAATAAATTCGATAGTTCAAAAAAGCTGGCAATAGTTCATGAGCTAAAGTAATAGAAGTAAGAAACCTATTAGATTCAAATTCCACAATAATGTATAATAAATGTATTTTTCTTTAAAAAAAACTTTTCTTTTGTGATTTTTATTCAATAGTAAAATCACAACTCTCGAAACCGTTTAGAGATAAAAATTACAAGGCTTCTGTATATGAATTATGGATTAGACAAAACTTCGGAACAATTCAATTCGTGATTTTTGATTCAATGAATTTAAATCAACAACTTGAAAGAGAAAAAGAATTATATTTTAAACAAAGAATTGGAATGTTCCACGGAAGCATTTTTATTTGAATTCTGAAAACGAATTCACAAATTGGAATTCAACAATCAAACGATTTCCTTCATTGCTTCTTGTTCCCGCGCTTTCTCATGATCGAATTTTCAATTGTGACTTCACTAATGCTGGCTATAAAAATAATCATTCGAGAAAAATAATAAGATCAGTTCTTACCTAAATGGAGTTTCTACTAGCTATTGATACACCGAAACAAACTGCAACCGTTTTTGCTAATAAGAGCAAAAGATTGAATTTTAAGATTAAAAGTGGAAATTTTATGCCCTAGCTAAGTCATTAAAAGCCAGCAGAGGCACTAACAATAATTTTTTTCCTTCGCCAAACCAATTTTGTTAACTGAAATTCAATTCCTACTATTTCACACTGGAGAATATAATACTTTTTTTACCTCGAGGCAGTAAAAAGGAAAAAGTAATAATAGGTAGGAGACTGAGAAAAACGTTTAAAGAAATGGGAAACCAATACGGAGCGCCATGTTTAACCACGGCAATCGGCTGACTTTTAATGAAGTTTTCGATTTTAATTGGAACTGGATGTTTCCAAATTAAGGATTTCTTTTGTGTTATACTTCTATTAAGTATTCAGTGTTCTAAAAGCTTAACTTTACACAAAATTTCTGCGGTTTAGAATAATATTTTACAAGCAATTATTATATTTTGAAGGATATTTATGAGACTCTTCAGTTCAATAACAAAAAATAATCTGTATAATCTATCAAATATATATATTAACCATATTTTCCCCCAAATACTATTTAGAATAGCTGAGTTATGAATATGGAGTTCCATTTCAAATATTCCAGATTAAAAAAAATTACACTTTGATCTATATAACTCGAATCGAAGCCGCACTTTTTTCAAATATTAAAACTACTGGAAATCGGTTGCGGCTTAGAATCGAATTAAAAAAATGCGTTGGATGGGGCGATTAGAGCAATTACACGTTCTAAACCAGGGGTACTCATCCTTTTTTCCTGCTGGGCCACATGCATATGTCAGCTATTTCTCAGTGGGCCGCATACATATGTTAGTTATTTCACACCGGACGCATCAGGAGGATAAAGGGGGGGAAGGTGTTTAAAATGTGGAAAATTGGTCAAAATATTTTAACTCCTGTTTTGCTTTTTTTAACTATTCTTTTTTATATAGATTTTTATTATTATTATTATTGTCACTAACAATGAATTAGTAGCATTTAATAAACATTCCTTCACAATTTCTGCATCAGTAAACGGTTTCATATGATTACCAATAAATTAACAAACTTCATAGGATTTCTTAGATACCGCTGTAACATTACCACTGACAAAACACTTAGTTGCTGTTGCAAAAAATTTTCAAGAAAAGCCTATTTATTACATCTTGAAAGAGATCTTCGAGGAAAAGTGTCATTGAATATTTCTGTTTATTTGTATTTTTTAAATACAGCACTTTCGTGGCAAATCAAACAATTACTGAACCATGTTTGTTTTTCACTAGAAAATGGTCAAACTCCTAAGTATCTTGCAACGATATATTTTCTTCGGATATTTTTCGTTTGCAAGATATGAAAGATAGTTAAAAATTAGTTCTACCCATAAAACTATCATTACTCCAGTTATCGTTGTTACTAACCGTAAACGTTATAAGTAGACAAATAGTTTCAATTCGCACTCATACAACATCGACAACAAAAAGCGAAATTGATACATTTGATTTCTCGACTCCAAATTTTTAATATATTGTTCTTAATTAAGTGAATTTTTCAGAGCAATGGGCACTGACCGGGCCACTGAAGAAGGCTCGGGAGGGCCAAAGGTTGAGTATGGCTGTTCTAAACTATTTTACACTATGTTTCATGTTCCACAAAGACTTGTTGAGAACTTGGGGTGCGGCTTAGATTCGAGTAAATGCGGTATACATAAAGAAGAAAAGCGACTCGTTAACTTATCAAGATATCTCTAGAAGTATTAGACCTACATATTTGAAATTTGTCAGGTGTGTTCCTTTCATGGTGTGGAAATTTTCTAAAAAAGAGTTTTACATAAATTAATCCCCAAGAGGGATTCAGAGAGTTAACTGGCGTTATAGATAAATACTTCCGTTTTTGAGCTAATAGACTAACAGACTTAAAATTTAGCAGGCAATTTTTCCTTCCACGAAGAAATCCGCTACAAAAGGGGTTTTGTCAAAATCGACCACCAAAGTTGGGTTGCAAGGGATTAAGTGGCGTTATAGATAAAACATTTCCATTTTTCAACTATTAGAACCCTACAGACTTAAAATTTGGTAAACAAGTTTCTTTTGTTGAGTAGAGATCACAGTTAAGAATGAGTTCCGTTAAAATCAACTCCTATGAGGGCTAGCAGGGAGTAACTGAAGTGTATAGGTAAAAAGATATCTCGTTTACGAACTACTAGACCTACAGAAATGAAATTTTGTACGCATGTTTCTTTTATCGAGTAAAAATCTGCGGGCGGGTCTAATGGAAATCGATTTTCAAGTTACTTAAAATAAAAAATCTATATTCCTTTTTTAACTCTTAGACATAAACTTGAAATTTGGCAAGCATAGTTATTTTGTTCAGTAGAAATCCACTAAAAATGGTTTTTATGGAAATCCACTTTGGGGGAGGAGTTTACGGTAGCATGAAAGATAATTCTAATTCAATTTTAGACATTTGAGTCCTGTTCTTTTTAAATCAAGAGGTGATGGTTATAAGAATGTATTTTAATACAATAGAACGCATAATGCTAGAACTTGGATAGCAATAATTTATATGTAAACAGAACATTCATAGAACTTCATAAAATACCCAGCTAAGAGGGACGAGTGTGATGGATAGTATTATATATATAGTACTCTCCATTGCTATTACTTATCTCCCCCCCGTCTCTCTGGTCCTTTTGTACTCTAAACAGTGATACAAATCTTATTATTTGAAATATTTCTATTCGAAATATATTCATGAGAATATCTATGTTTAGAATGTTTCTATTCAAAATATATTTATAGGAATATTAATATTTGATTCAATGTTATTATATATTTTGCTTCTATTCAAACTACATCCAGTGGAAACATTATATTTATAGCAATCCCCATTAGAAAAGTTCCAAATATTTTATGTAAGAAGTTATCGTGCCTTTTTTCTTTGAGCATTGAAAATGATGAAATGATAGGATGGGTTAAAAAAATGTTTACTGAAACAGAGAGACTTTTTTTTAACTTTCATATTCCAATTTACATCACGTATTAGTTGATGCAATGTTTTGAATTTTTCTTTCATTACTTAATACTGAGAGAAATAAATTTCATGTGAAACGAGCTATAAAATCCTTGACACTTTACTCAAAAATATAAATATGTTTCATTTATATGCACAAGAACTGAAATAAAAAATCACAAAACCGATGTTTCAAAACTTGTTATCTGAATCATGAGACATTTCCAGTATGTAAGGAAAATTTCATATTCAATCCCTCCCTCGGAATTCATTTTTATTACATGAACTAAGCTAAAAAACAACAAGCGGGTTTTTATGACTAAGATGATATGTATAGATTAAACTATCTAAGGATGGAGAATTATCTAAGAAAGACTTTAACTTCATAAAATCCAAAAACGGCTTCAAAAATATTTCAGCCTAAGGCATGAAATGTAACATGTTATGTACTTTAGTAAATCATAAAAATGTGAACACATAATAACATGTCTCTCGAGAACATAGAATTGAAAAAATAATTGATAAAACTTAAACATTATACTTAACATTTTATTTATTTGTTGGTTTATTACTTAATTTACTTATTTATTTTTAGATGTATTAAATTGTGAAGATATTAATGGTGACAGTAGCTTGTTAATGTAACTAACGAATAAGGTTGCCATGTTTTGTCATTGCTTGCGCGAAAAAGATTATTGTATTTGGACATGCTGAAAAACGGTTTTCCACTATTGGCTGCATATGTGGCATTTGGCGACGTCCTTTCCTTTTTTGAATTGGTCGATGGTATAATGCGTAAACACCATTTTTACTTGTAAATGCCACCACAGTTATTTCTAACAATTTCCTTATGTGATTTTTATTTAATATCCAACCTTTTTTAACACATTCATAAATAAATTATTATTGTTTCGCTTCTGAAAGTTCCTTCGTTTTATCTGTTTATATTTATAGTATTTTTTTAATTGAAAAAGTAAACATTTTTAAATTTTCGTGCACCACAAAGTATCACACAGGACTCACAAAAGTAAGAATTAATCACACATTATAAAAGAAAGAATAAAAAAAAATTTGAAGTTCTCTGAACAATTGCAAATATTTACATAAATTCACAGAACTTTTTAGAAGCACTTGTGGTGGTGAAAATTCAGATGCTGATTTATATAAAATCCCTTGTGAGCCAGTCTTAGGGATCCACTTTCTCTAACAAACTTGGAACACAGATGGAGCACATATTCTACATTTTCCTCGCCATTAATATTACAATAACAGGAAGATGACGGGACTAAATTAAATTTGTTCAAGTAGCTTTTAAAGTTACCATTTCTAGTGACAATTTGGGGTATTTTGTAATCAGTACAAAAATGATGGCTAAACAGTCTCTTATTAATGGTTGGAAAAAATTCTTTGTTAAGCTACCATTATTTGAAATGAGATATTCTTGGCTCTAAGGCTTCATCGCTCTTTCTTTCGTAATCTTGTAAAAAGATTTAGGAATATTAACGGCAATGCGAGAATTTGGAGTATTTTTTTCAGATATAGAAGAAATCCTACATTAATATTGTTACGAGGTTTGTGTAATGAATGCTTAAAAAAGTATCAATACTTTATACCTGGAGGTGTAATACGTTAATATTACTTTCTGTTGTATTTATTATATGCTAAAATTATTATTGTTGTTAAGAAGCAACGCCATTTCATACATTATAATCGCGATTCAATCGAGAAACTTGGTGATAGACCCAATTTGGCATCATTTTTGGTGAATATGTAGGCAACTTGGTGACCATTTTGGCGACCAAACAGATGTTTCTGGAAATTACTGAAGAAATCTTGTATATAACGCTCTACAGTGGTGCACACAAGGGGAGGGTCCTGGGCGTCTGGACCTTCCCCCCCCTCCCCCAAAGCCCTCGATTTTTTTCCGATTGATTATAATTCTAAGTATACAGTACGAAAAATTTTAATTAAATATTTGTTATTAATGATTAATTTTATTAATTAATGCTAATTATTTATTCAATAATTAGTCTTTTACTGTGTTTTGTTCCCGAAAATCGACAAAATCAAAAGGAGCATGATACAAGAATGGAGAACTTTCGACCTAGGACCCCCGACTTGAAAAATTCCTGTGTGCGCTACTGACGCTCTATGATGTTAGTGGATCTTTCGAGAAAGCCGTGCAAACTATAAATGGGAGCCGAGTAAGTGTTATTTCGACCGTTGAAAAGTCAACTAGCGATTAGTTGCTACTATCGAGTGAGTGCTTGCGAAGAATCTTAAACATAACGTATTTGTATTTTTAGACACTGATAGTTGTGTCTGAGCGATGTAAAAGGTGTGCAGACCATCTGGGATTTATTCAGCGAATTTTGTTGCTGTATCTTGTATTTCACGGATTATTTTTCTACAATACATTTTCATCGCTCTTGAAAAACTGCCTCGTTCTTAGAGAGTGACAGCATAAAATCCTCGAACCCTGTTCTACGTAACAATATTATACCTTGGCTTCGCTATCCTATAGAGAGCAGCATATTTTATCATACTACTCATTTTCCTCTGATACCTTTCTTCCGTTATAAAATGTGCTTTGCTTTTTTTTTCTCCAATAAGAGAAAATATGTATGTACTGCATGTATATGTATGTACTATGAAATACTGCATACAGTAATGCTAAATGGGTTATCTCTTTACGTGTTTAAATGAAAATTAACTATTTATGGAATATTTTGAAGTTTTAGAAACGTTATATTATAAACAGAAATCAGGGGCGTAGCAACCACTGTATCAGCCGTATCAATGATACAGGGCCCCCAAGCTTCAGAGGCCCCAAAATGTACAAGAATAAAACGTAAAATGTTGAGAGCACACCAAAAAAGGAACTACAAGGAATTTTGATACGTGGCCCACTCAGGTCTAGCTACGCCAGTGAAACAGACGCATAAATTATAATATGTTGCACATTTTAATTAAAACTAAAACATTTTTGTTTGAAAATGTGATCCGTGTGTCGCTCAAGATCTCGTACATTTGGCGACGGCAGTCTTAATTTCAAGAAAGGTTCCCAAAATGCTCGTCTTACACTCAGAAATACACGGTGTATTCTATAATTACAAATTTCTATTCAAAATGTACTTTTCTCTATTCTATTACTCGCAGTTGTACATTTTTCATCAACAAATTACAACCTACATATTTTTTCCCAAAAAAATCCTTCATTAACATGCAGCATCAATACTACCTTTGGCAATTACATTCCGTTACCTCTGTATCTCTAGTCCCGTAATTCGTACAAAATTAATCATTAGAAAAGTGGAAAGAGTGCTGCAAACGAATTAAATTTCCACTGCTTAATTCTAAGTGTTACTTCATTCATATTCAGGTAGAAATGCCAGAAGAGCAATAATTATTCATGTTACTTTTCCCAGTTTTCTGCTTCAGAATTTACATCTACACATCAACTGCGTTACGGACCATCTCACTAATAGCTTTGATCTTTTCAGAACTGGAAATATCGTTACTATATTCTTTTCTAATGAGTCAGGCGTGAAACGCGAGAAATAGAACTAGAAAATTTCATGAATGCCTAATTAGTTTGTACCATTTTGTGTTGATTCGTGCTGCATGCATGTATTAGTTGTAAATACGGTGGATCGTTATTAATGGATATGAAAGTAATGAGAATATATAGTTTAAATTCTGTTTCGAAGGAAAATATTAATTGTCACGTTGAATAAAGTTTATTTAGATGTTGAAATTAAATGTACGTAACTTTTTTTTCTTTTTCTGAAATGAAAACACAGCCGGACCTCTATATAACGAAGTCACTAAATCCTTGAAAAAAGTTCGTTATATGGAAAATTCGTTATATATAGAGAGGTTCATCTTTTAATATTCTTCATAAACCACATAAAACAAATTTTAAATTCCTAAGCACACCATATATTAAAAAAGTAATTATTCACACTTCTTTTAAAATTAATATTTGTTTGTTTTATATATCTTACCAATTAAAAAAAAGAAAAACAAGAAAAAAGAATAACGAAGAATACACTGTATTTTCAATATTAAGAAAATAATTCCACATTAAAATTTTTGAATTTTGAGGACATTTTCAAATTTAAAGTATACAAGTAATATTAAACATAAATTATTTTATAACTAGAACACGGGGACACGGGACAACTCGACTGAGGGTGAAAGGGGATATCGTAGATCTTTCTAGTAAACTGGAAAATGGGGGTTAAGGGTTGCACTTCTTGAATGAAACGTCCAGAACACTATCGCTCTCCACGAGTAAGGATCTAATAAAACCAGTTCAAGATTTATGACCACCATAAAATGTGTTAAAGAAAGAATAACTTGAAATATTCAGAAATAATTTAAAAATAGGGAGAACAAAAATTGAATCAAAAAGAAAAAATTCGTTATATAGAAAATGCACTTCGCTATAGAGAAGTTATTTCATGCAGAAAATCGTGAAATGCTCAAGGTTCCAGGAAAAAGTTCACTGTATAGAAAAATTCGACTGTATTAAAATTTAAGTCTTTCTTTTAAAAGTAGAGAATCATAAAATTATGAGAAAGGTGATTATGAGATATTGATGATAAATTTTTAAATTTCAAAAAAATGCTGACCGTTCCCAGGGTGCTCGCCCTCAAAATTGGGGTGGAACTGAGCAAAACCGTACTGTCACCTGCATGGTGCTCAAAGCTAAAACTAACGACAGGCGTTAAAATCTAGCCCTTCATCACGATGAATTTCGAGGCCCTTGATCTGATGTTACTGTCGATCAGGTGGCATACGTAACAACAACAACAGAGTAATTATAGGTTTATACATGTATCTGAAAGTCAAATAAATTAATTACTCTCTTCTTACAATTTCTAGTTAATTTTTTTTAATTGCCTAAGTACCAGATATTGATGAACGTTTTACACTTTTTTTTTATTATTATATTGTGGGTGAATAATCTTAGAATCGAGTAAATACGTTAATTGATATTTAAATCAAATTAAAAGTCAACGTGTGTGTGCGCGTGCGCTATACTCTAAAGCAGAGGTGGGCTGACTTTTTCAGCGTACGGGCTACCTCTAATCTTTTCAAGGTGATGTGGCCACCCAGTGGCGTTGGAGTAGAGACAATACAGTCGAACTTCCATTTTAAGGAATCTTCATGTTGCGAATTTCTCTATATATTTAGCAAACTTTTTGCTAGAACCAAGAAAATTTTCCAATTTTCTTCGTAGAATTACCTCCAAATAGCAAAATGCATTTTCTGTTCAACGAAGTTTTCTCTTATGATTCGATTTTTCCACCGTATCTTTTAAAAAAAATCGTATTTACTCGAATCTAAGCCGTGCTCTTTTACCAATGTTAATGCTATTGAAAATCGGGCATGACTTAGAATCGACGAGGGAAAAAAAATTGTTGGATGGGGTATTTAAAACAATTAAAGCTTCATGCATGTATTTAAAAAAGTTTATAATACTGATAAAATAACTAACTATTCACTTCTTATTAGTTTTCCTTTTAAATTTATTTTAATTTCGTAAAATTTTATATCGATAAACCATTTTAGACTATTTTTCAATTTTCACAAAACCTTGTTGAGAATTTGGGGCGGGGCTTAGAATCTCGATGGCTGCTTAGATTCAAATAAATACTATATTCCTCTGAACTCTCTCTCTCTTTCGTATGATGGAATGATTATTAGATCTTAGTGAAGGCGGTCACGCCAAAATGACCTGGTGGTCCACCAGTCGATTGCGATCGACTTAATGCCTACCCTGGCTCTAAAGTGAGGGAGTATTTTATATATTTCGTACTAAAAAGCAACAGAAAGCTGTTGGTGACGGATCTCGTAATTTTGAACCGATGGTCATGTGACACCTTAGCTGGCATCCCCTCTTCAATCTACCACAACACGCCAACAGGAGGACTTTAACGAGCTTACGTATTTAACGAGCATCATCCCCTCTACGAAGTGTGTTTTCAGTGGCACAATGACACGAACTCATGACACGCCGTTTACAAATTCTTGACCATACATTAAATTCCCGCGGCTAATATATACACATAGTATGTAAGTAAAAGTTTTAAAATAAACCCATTACAGTTTCAAAACGCTCAGAGTACAAAATATGACTTTTACATTCTGATACATTATTTACCTTAAAGCACATTATATACTGAGCATGAAAGTAAACAAAAATTATTCTAAGGCAATAAAATGGAAATTGATACAGAATTGAAAACCCTCTTTTAAGAATTCTATTCTATTTACTAGATACTTGTGATTTTATTCAAAAGGGGCGAGATATTTCAAGATTAAATTTTGTATACTTTACTTTGGATAGTATCGCATGCAAAGCTTTTTTTCTCCTAACTTTGATCTCTTTTAAATCCTTTTTATTATTGTTTAATATAGAATCAGTTTTATCATCACGTTAAGCCTTTGAGTTTGTGAATAGAATATATATGCGAGTAAATTTTAAGTAAAAAACAACTAACTATGATATTTCTGCGACATTTAAAAATACTTTTTAATCGTTGCTTATCTCAAAATAAGAAACTGTCCGTATCTAAGAGACTATTGTTTTGCTTAAATAATTGCACTATATATATATATATATATATATAACAATATCCATTAATTTATTCGCATAATAATCCATTCCTACATCACTTCGTTCTTAGGTTTGTTGTTGTGTTGTTGTTTACCAATGCCACCTGATCGGCAAAGGCCAGATCGAGGTCCACGAAATTCATCATGGCAAAGGGCTAAGTGACGCCTGTCGTTAGCCGTAGCTTTGAGCACCATACAGATTGATACAGTACGATTTGTGTTCTTAGGTTTAAAATATTTAAAGCAAAAAATATATAAGGATTTATACTTCGGATTAAAGTTGTCTTTATTGTAAATTTTTCTAAGCTTTATTCTTTGTTTATGTTATGCGATTTGCTTTTGGAATATAAAAGCCATCGGTTAGGATTACAATTAGAATGAAAAATATACTTTACACTTAGAAATTTATTATTCTCTAAAAATATGGGGGTGCTACTGGTTATTTGTTAAGAAAAAAATATCTCCTTTTATAAAATATGCGGAATAAAAGCATAAATTGTGTGTTGAAAAATACCTTTAAGCATTTGAATATTACAATGAATATATATTATATCAACATATCTTTATATATAAAAATCTTCTGTGCGTGTGTTTGTCACAAAACTCCTCCTAAACGGCTGGAACGATTTCGATGAAATTTTTTGTGGGGGTTCAAATAAATTCGAGAATGGTTTAGATTCACAAAACGGTCCGATATCACAATTAGTTAAAAAGATATTAATTAAAAATATTCAAAAAATACAACTCAACATTCACCTGCATTGTTGTAACAACGCTATTGTTATAAACACAAGTAATATAAAAAAAAATTTAATCAATTCCTACTTAGATCAACCAAGAAAAAATTTATTTTAGCTACTTTTTATTAAATAGTTGCAATTAATATAAATATGTATATACATATGACAGAATCACAACGTTAAGTGGTAATTAATTTTTATTAATTATCATTAAAATATCGTATTGTCATCCAAAACAATCGGGTATATAAAATTTCTTTTCAATTGAATACTTAAACACGTGAGAAAAAAACATTTTCAAACTTTGACATAAGTCGCCAAAAGGGTCGCTAAGTCGCCAACGCGGCTGTATTTGTAATTTTTTAAATAATTAGTTTTAATCAATTACTTTTTATTTATTTTAATTAAATTATTGTATTGTCATCCAAAATAATCATGTACATTACATTTCAGCTCAATTGAGCGCTTTAAAATGTATTTTATTAACGATTGAAAATTCCACCAAGATAAATAAATAAATAAACAAACAAACAAAATATGTATAGAGATCGCGAGCTAATAGAAAGAATTGAAAAAGACGTAAGTTAGCGTCGGAAATTGATTTTCAGCCAAACTGGCCAAACCCGGTCTTTATTGTTACGAAAATGCAGACACGATTCACGATTTTTAGCGTTTTTAATTAATATCGTTTTAAATAATTTTTATATATGTAATTCTTCTGTGCGTGTGTATGTAACTGAACTTCCTCCTAAACGGCTGGACCAATTTTGATGAAAGTTTTTGTTTGTTCCAGTGGACTCGAGAATGGTTTAGATTTATAATTCGGTTTAGAAAAATGTTTATTTAATTAATTTTTGATTTATAAATTGTTGATCTTGGAATGTTTTACATTGGATCCGGCAGACTGCGCTACGATCGCAGTATCGAATATTCAAAAACCTTTTATTTTGATTTTAAGATGTGTGTACAGGACAACGTCTGTCGGGTTCTCTAGTAAGTATTATATTTTTTTAAGTTTATGTATGGTTTGCTAGTATTTTTAAAAATTTAACTTTTCAAGTTCTCAGCATTCAGGATTCTACTGCCTACAAACAATACTTGAACATTTCCCAAAAGTCTATAATGTATAAACATACAAAAAACTTACATGAATTAGGTTTTCTAGTTTAGAATATAATGGTATTCTTTAAAACAATCGAGAAGAAAGATAATGTTGAGAGTAGTAGTTATTTCTTATAAGAAACAATCACAGGCACCCATTCTATCTATATACGGATTTAAATTGGGATATGACCAATGTGAGAGAGGCTTAAAATGATATTCAGCTCCATTGAATTTCAATTGTAAGTTATCTATCTAATTATTTTCTGTTAAATTATTATTGTATTTTTTATCATTAAAAATTTTCTTTTCTTTACCACTTAGGCTAAATACCTGTGAAATCATTGGCATAATTATAAAAGAACTTTGTTTCTTATTTGCAAAACAGCCTTATTGAGATCTCTAGAACTGCAGAAATCGTAATTTAGAATCAGACTACATAAATGGCTTTTTATCAGTTTTCCATTTTGATTTGATCAGTAGAGCGCACAAAAACTTTTCGGGGGGAGGGGGGGGGAGTCCAGTGTCGAAAGTCCACCAGTTTGGTCTCATGCTCCAATACGCCGCACAACTTATTCTTTTGATTTTGTCGATTTTCGGGTACAAAAACAATACAAAATTAATTATTGAATACATAATTAGTATTAATTAATCAAATAAATTATTAGTAACAAATATATAATTAAATTTTACGTAATATATAAAGGGTGTTTTTTTAGAGGTATAGAACTTTAAATTGCAATAAAACAACGATGCATTATTCGATTGACATGAATTTTTTTTATTCGAAAGATAATCTTGTGGCATTACATTTTAAATATGATTTCTGGCATAAGACTGCCACGGCTGGCTCGGATGTAGTCCAATCTGGACGTCCAATTTTCGATTACTTTTTCCAACATTTGTGGCCGTATATCGGCAATAACACGGCGAATGTTGTCTTCCAAATGGTCAAGCGTTTGTGGCTCATCCGCATAGACCAATGACTTTACATAGCCCCACAAAAAATAGTCTAGCGGTGTTAAATCACAAGATCTTGGAGGCCAATTCACAGGTCCAAAACGTGAAATTAGGCGGTCACCAAACGTGTCTTTCAATAAATCGATTGTGGCACGAGCTGTGTGACATGTTGCGCCGTCTTGTTGGAACCACAGCTCCTGGACACCATGATTGTTCAATTCAGGAATGAAAAAGTTAGTAATCATGGCTCTATACCGATCACCATTCACTGTAACGCTGTGGCCTTCATCGTTTTTGAAGAAGTACGGACCAATGATTCCACCAGCCCATAAAGCGCACCAAACAGTCAGTTTTTCTGGATGTAACGGTGTTTCGACATACACTTGGGGATTAGTTTCACACCAAATGCGGCAGTTTTGTTTGTTGACGTAGTCATTCAACCAGAAGTGCGCTTCATCGCTAAACAAAATTCGCTTATGAAAATCGGGAACAACGGCAATCTCGTTTTGGGCCCATTCGACGAATCTACGCCTTGCTTGATGATCGTTTTGATGAATTGCCAAACCAAACGGAGAATAAATCACTTGACAGCTGTTAAATCAGTTGCCATCTTGGAAAGTAATGCCAACTTAAACTTCTATACCTGGAAAAAAAACACTCTGTACATAGGATTATAACCAATCGAAAAAAAAATCAAGGGATATGGGGAGTGACCGATCCCCTAGGACACACCCCTTGTGTGCGTCACTGGATTTGATTCATTTTCCTCACGATGAAACATTTTTTTACATATTTTTACACAAAATGTTTCCTGTCAAGAAAATTTAGTTTAAATATTGCAAAAATGTTATAAATAATATTTTACTGTTGCATAAATACAGTTCTTGTCACAAGTATTGTTTAATTCGAACATTTAATTTTTCACCTTGAAATTTTACGATTAAACAAATTGAAATTTTACGATTAAACAAATTGAAAATTTACGATTGAACAAATTAAAATTTTAAGAACACTTGCTATTTAAACGGGAAGGAGGGGGTCGGGGTAAACTTTTTTTTCTTTTTAAAAGAAAAAAAATCAAAAAATTTTAACTCAAGAATTTACAAAAAATTTTAAAGCCACGTATACGAGATATATCTGGCATACTGCATAGCCTGGGGAAATTTTTCCTGTTAACCTTCGAATAGGTGATCAATGATCGCATCATATGCACAAAGAGAAGCAAAGAACACATCAGCTATTTTATTTCAAGAAAGCCTATTTGTAATTCTCTGATCAACAGGAAGAAAGCAAAGAACGTAACTAAATGTAAGGGTATTGTGACTTAACTGTGAATTTCCCGCCACACAGCTGTGAATCGGCATCTTTGTGGATCACCACACATGCATTAGCACTGGCAACTTTAAAATTATTACGTGGTCCCGTTTAGGATCACCCCGGCATCCTTTGACACCATGAAGGACCCTTTTTTCCGCCCACTAGCCAGATGTAACTGGAAGCTGAAGACGCCGGCCATTGATCCCCGAAGCTAGAGAGGGCAGAGTGAACGGGAAATGGTCTGACAACCTTCGTTGAGAGTACACCCCATAGAAACTCCTCCCTCACAAACCACATCATTTCAACTCTAATAATCTATTTCATAAGTTTAATAACATCAATGTATAATCTGTAAATAATAGATGTGACATAAATAAACTAATTGTTTAAATTAATCAATATCACGCTACCATTATTTATCTCAAACGTCACAGTATAGAATAAGATGTATATTAGAGAATAATCGAAATCAAAATCGAAATCAGGATTCAACATATAATTATCAGAATGAAGGAATATATAATTCAATTCCAATGTCTTCTAAAACCCTTTCATATCAACTATCTTAAAGATGAATATTATACATAAAAACTGTGGCCGCAGTAGCCCAGTGGCTAATGGTCACGAACAACGAACTCTTGCCCGCGTGTCATAAGTTCAAGCGTAGTACCGCTGAAGACCCGACGTGTACTGGAGCGATGCCGGTCAAGAGTTAAAACGTCCTCCCGTTGGTGTGGTGTGGTAGTTAGGAGAGGGGATGTCATCTCAGGTGTCGTATTCGTCACTTGACGATGGTTCAAAATTACGAGGTCCGTCACCAAAAACCTTCGAGTAGCGAAAAGGGGCGACGTTAATATTCACTCACTCATTATACATAAAAACTAATAAATACATTTCACTTCTGTTCGTAATTCATTAGCATAACCCTCGGGAAACGTGTTTAGACTTACTAGAAAAAAATAATTGCTAAAAAAAAGACTAAGTTCATTTTGATTGTCATAAAAAAAAACTATAGTGCACTTAACAATATAATAAAAAAATCACTATTCCAAACTGTTTCGATTACCATAATCATTTCGAATTAATATACTAAAAAATATTAAAAAAATAATAAATGTAAAAGTAAGTCTTGTTTTTCACTCTCGACATGAAAGCTCTAAAAAATTTCTTAAAGAATCTTTGAAGAGGATCTTAATTTAAAATTCATTTCAGATACTAAAAAATTCATTTCTAATTATCGGCTGAGATGTTTATAAATTAGACGTCAACATGTTTTAAGCTAAGTTGCATTTTTCAAAGTGGTAGCGTCATTAATATACATGAAATTTATTTTTGTTATAAATTAATTTTTTACGTGAATTTGTTTGCAAACTATTTTATAAGCAATAAATTAATTAAGTGAATAAAAAAAATTTACACAACATATAAAAACTGAAAAATTATCATATGAAATCTATGCATAAATAGTGGAATTAAATTTCAAGATTTTCTTAGAGAATGGAGGTAATGAATGAATGAGAGGAAAAATTAACGTCGCGCACTATCAAGCTGTACGAAACGAAGCTGTATTGGAAACGACCTCGTAATTTTGAATCACGGTAAAGTGAAGAGGTAAAAACCTGAGCTGACACCCCTCTCTCCTAACTTCCACACCACACCAATGACATGGCGTTAGAGCCACGACAGATTTAATGTGCATCGTTCACGGTGAGACGGATTTTCAACGGCACTAGGCCAGTAGCGCATACAGGAATTTTTCAAGTGGGGGGTCCGGGGTCGAAAGTTCACCATTCTTGTACCATGCTCCTTTTGATTTTGTCAATTTCGGGGGACAAAACACAGTAAAAAATTAATTATTGAATAAATAATTAGCATTAATTAATAAAATTAATCTTTAACAACAAATACTTAATTAAATTTTACGTACGATATAATTGGAATTATAGTCAATAGGGAAAAAAATCAAGGGTTTTGGGGGGTTCGGACCCCCACTTCGATACATAGAGGTCCGACTGTAATTTTAAATTCCTTGTTAAAAACAAATAAAATTGTCTAGATATTTATAAATAAAACTTTTGACAAACATTCTATTTTATAACGTAGCTATTTTTAACCATACAGATTCAACTCGTAAAAAGAACTACCAGAGTGTGCAACAAAACCTCTTTCCCACACTTGGCATAAATTAACTTCCGCAAACCAAAAGTGGCCACACATGGATGCGCTGATGAACTCAGTATTCTTTTTTTCCCTCCAGACCGGTGAAAGACCGGTATACGATTATTCCTTTCTTGCCCTTACTCCTGGGAACCCTTGGTTCAATTTGCAGGATACCTGTTCCGGAAACGCAATTTGCTCAGAACTTCACTGTCTGGCTGTCTCTACACTTTTCCCTCTATCTCTTTTTTCCCTCTTTTCGTGATCAGGTATATAAAAGTGCTCTGACAATTTCAGCCATCTTGCTGCTCTTCGCGTTCAAGACAGTAAGAAGAAAAACACACTCGTACTGAAGAGGAAACGTGGCAGTCATAAATGTTGGCAGTAAGTAGTATGCAGATGCAATATGCAAAGACTACTTCCGCCACAATATAGTCTTGAAACCTTTCAGCGCGATAGGAAGATCTTATAGAATTCAGAATGGGTGCCATCGAGTGAAAATGCAAATAATTTCCTTTTTGTGGATGTGGAGAAAAGGATGGTTTTGGAAGTTGTCTCTTCGAAGATTATTTAAATGAGTTTGGATGGGAGTTAGTAAAATTTTAATGCGTTCTTTTGAGTTTGACAGAAATTAATACTTCCCGGTAATTGATGTACTTGCAAAAGTTTTTTGTCCTTTGATTTTTGCAGTTAAGGTATTGTATTTTCTTCTCTGTCAGATAAAAAATACATACATTGAAATTTTAATTTTAATCCTGTTAGAAGCACGTGAAAACGATATTTCTAAAAAGTAATTTTAACGATGAAAATTTTATTTAGTGATTTGATATATCTAATACTTTTTTCTTTTGCTCATGGGTATTTCATGATGTTGTTCGATTAATAATTTGATAATGTATTGTCTTTAAGTTATTGATAACTAAGTCTTAGCATTAGCTTTTAATTGCATTGAAAATCATTTATAGTCCTTGCTTCATGATTTAAAAAAAGTCAGGACTTGAATTTCTAAACCGAAAGTATCTTTACATCCTCTGTAACCCCTGTTCTCCGGGTCAATTTCCACAAAACTCTTTTTTAGCGGGTCTCTACTCAACAAAAGAAGCATATTAGCCCAATTTCAAGTCTGCAGATCCAATAGTTCAAAATTAGGATTTATTTATCTGAAACGTCACCATAACCACCCGTAACCCCCTTTTGTTGTTTATTTCTTCAAAACCCGTATTTAGCGGATTTCTACTCTACAAAGAAACAAGCTTGCCAAATTTCAAGTATGCAGGTCTAATAGTTCGAACACGAAAATTTTTTTAATCTATAACGTCTCACAACTCACTCCCCCTTGGGATTCGATTCTTCATTAAAACCTGTGCTTAGGGGCCTCTACTCAACAAGGAAACATTATAGTCAAATTTCACGTCTACCAATCTAATAGCTTAGATCTCGTGACGAGCAAGTGAGTAGTTTTCTCATATATAGAGAGATATATACATACTTAAAGTGACATGCTAAGGAAAAAATTAAGACTATAATTTGATTTATTCATTAGTTAAGCAAAATATTCCGCACATTTTACTTAAACCAGTTGAACACACAGGAATTTTTCAAGACTATGTGGGGGGAGGATCCAGGATCGAAAATCCACCCTTCTCGTATCCCATCCCAATACGTGGCCGCGGTAGCCGAGTGGTCAAGGTATCGGATCGTGGCTGGTCTTGTCACGAGTTCAAGCCCAGTACCGCTAAAGACCCGTCGTGTAGGGCAGCGGTGCTCGTTAAATCTGTCGAGAGCTAAAACGTCCTCCCGTTGGTTTGGTGAGGTAGTTAGGAGAGGGGGATGCCAGCTCAGGTGCCGTCCACGTCACTTAACCATGGTTCAAAATTATGTGGTCCGTCGCCAAAAACCCTCGTGTAGCTGAACAGAGCGACGTTAATATTTACTCACTCGCATCCCAATATACCACCAATCATATTCCTTTGATTTTGTCAATTATCTTGAACAAAATTTAATTATTAAATAAATAATTAGCAATAATTAATGAAATTAATTATTAATAGCAAATATTTAATTGAATTTTACGTACTATACATAGAATTATAATCAATAGAAAAATCAAGGGTGATGGGGGATCCAGACCCGTGGACCCCCCCTCTGTGTGCACCGCTGACTTATACAAACACATTTAAAATCCCTAGAAAAGATTTCATTAAATGTTTAACCCCCTTGTGTGAAATAGCGTTATACAAGCAAGCAGGTCTCGTGCATAGAAAAATAAGAATTTTTAAAAAGATTATTTTTACTGTCCTCTTAGAAGACATATTTATTTATAAATTAACTACCCTCTTTTTTTATTTTCCTATAAAGCAACATCAATATATAGGCACGACATGGGATGCATAAATTTTCAATAAATCCAAGCACGAAAAGTAATAGACTTCACAAAAATAATATAGACCTTTTTCATGATTCATACTATCATAATACGTCTAGAGTCATAACATGCGTTGATTAATTGGTAACAACGGAAAATTTATATAAATCAAACTCAGTGAATCCAGCGATTGGTACGTAACATATTTTATTGTTCCGATACAAACAGCACTACATCATTCCCTAGCTAATTATACCACATCTCAACCCCCCTGCAGCCATTTTTACCCAATTGCAGAGCCATTAACCCCAAAAAGGACTTATTACCCAAACTCCTGTAGGCATCTTCAGCTCAATTAATCGCCTTCGCTTTTATTTTCCATGCAAAAGCAACAGTAAAACACGAGCAGCGGACAGTAGAAACAGATGCATTAAGCCCAGGCACGCGATCGCCTGGGTCGGTCATTCATTGTGGCAGGATGTCGACCACACTCACTAATTAGAGACAGCCGAGCGTAAATCAACTTCGCGATCCTGACCATTACTCTAATCATCCGGCAGCCCTGCCGGATCGGTCGAGCGGAAAGCGATGCAGATTGTCACAACCCCAGCAAGTGGTGACGGTGGAGAAAATCCGACAGGTTCAGAATTGTACAAGGGGGTGCACTGAGAGAAGGGATTTGCAAGGGAGAATGGGAATGTGACACTTCTCTTCATAAGCATGGATTGGTGGCATTGATTTATATAGGCTGGGATTCTGAAGCAATCATCTGGTTGGTTTTGTACTTGTCGCAGGATTGTCACGGCTCAGTTTGGGAATGAATTAATTTAAATGGACTTGGTTCTTGGTTAATATTGTATCAAGTGTGATCAATATATTTAAATTAGAAGTTTACATATTGTTAATCAGAGAAAGGATACATTCTAAAAGCCTATGTTAGTTATTTAAAGGTAAATATTTTGGTGATTCATGAATTCGCCATCGAATCACTAGTCGTTAAAATGATTCTTGGCGAAATTTTTATCAATTTCATACATTTTTATAAATTGTTTGGTAATTATAATTGTTCAATGGTAATGTATTATTTTAAGTTATCACAATTTGACACATAACTGCTTCACAAAGTTGTAAATATAGATGTTTTATCTTTATATGATTGGATAAGTGTTTGTGTAATTAAAGATATGTTGCATAAAGGCGATGTGCTGTGAATTTCATTTGTGAAGTTTTTGGATTACTAAACTTGTAAGCTTGTACTAAACTGTAAACAAAATACTTGAGGTGTTTTAAGTAAAATTGAATCATTTTACACCCCGATGCTAAAACTCAGAAATCTTAAATTCCATTACCTAAAATTGAACGCATAAATGGAATAACAACCAAAGGAAAAAATTGCATGATTTGTGTGTTAGTGAGATACATAATTTAAAAAAAAATCAATTCAGAATTATTTTGCTGACAAAATTAATGCCAAGGCAAACATTTATGCCTTATTCAAAAATTTAACACTTTAGATCATGGGCACTCAACCTTTTTTTTTCGCCGGGCCACATACATATAACAAAGTACACTCTGTCGCAAAAAAAATATATGCACCCAGAAGAAATCAAGCTACAATCACGAAACTCGGCAAGAATGTAGTCTGGTAAGAGATATGCAAATGATTAAAATTTCGAAGCCAATGAGACAAGGCTAAGTGTGCTATGCGCATATTAGTTGCGCAACTGGGAGAGTTTAAAAGCATGAGTACGAGCGCCGTACGGCTATCCAAACGAATCTGATGACTTTGATAGACGATATTGAGACTTAGGATGCCTCTAAGACGTAACCGGCGGCAGTACGAGCAGCTGACGGACTTTGATAGGGGCCGTATAATAGGCCTCAGAGAAGCAGGTTGGTCGAATAGACGTATCGGCCGCCACCTCGGTCGGAGCGATATGGTAGTTGCTCGGTGTTGGCAACAGTGGATCACAGAAGGTAGAGTGTACCGTCGCGGAGGGTCAGGACGTCCCAGGAACACAAATGATCGCGAGGATCGTGCAATCAGAAGAGTGGCCACTTCGGCACCAACAACGTCGCTAGCATCGATTCAACGCCACTTACCTCCTTCCAGACATCCAGTGCCATCAAGAGAAACCATAAGGAGACGACTGACCGAAGTTGGCTTGAGGAGCCGACGTCCGTTAAGACGCTTACCACTGACCCCACATCATAGGCAGTGTCGACTGGATTTTGCCGACCTCGGGCAACTTGGAGTGTGACAGACTGGAGACGTGTCATCTTCAGTGATGAATCCCGATTCAGTCTCAGTGATGATGACCACCGCACACGTGTCTGGAGGCGCACCGGCCAGCGGTCCGATCCGGCATTTATTGTCGAGCGGCATACAGCAATTTCACAAGGTGTGACAGTGTGGGGAGCAATTTCTTGGGACACACGATCATCTTTAGTGGTCCTTCAAGGCACTTTGACAGCTCGCAGATACGTGGACGATATTTTAACGCCGATTGTGCTACCCATGCTATCAAGTCGCCCAGGTGCCATTTATCAACAGGATAATGCTCGTCCACATACTGCGCGACTCTCCCAACAATGTCTTCAAGGATATGACGTCCTAACATGGCCTGCCAGGTCACCAGATCTTTCGCCAATAGAGCATGTCTGGACGCGTTGGGAAGGCAACTGCAGCCGTCCCGAGATACAGGAGAATTAACTGCGCAGATGCAAAGACTATGGCAGGATCTTCCACAGGGGATCATAAGTGATCTAATTGAATCGATGCCACGCCGAATTTCGGCTTGTATAGCTGCCAGAGGTGGCTTTACTACTTACTGATTTTTAACCTTTTGCAAGCTGTAACCGCTTAATAAAATGATATTTTGTTCTGAATTTTTAATCATTTGTTTATTTTCATATACACTACATGCATACCAAATTTCGTGAATGTAGCTCAATTTCTTCTGGGTGCATATATTTTTTTGCGACAGAGTGTATTTCACTCGAGCCGCTACATGAGGATTAATTGGAAGGAGGGCGAGGGGGGGACGCTAAAAGATCAAGGACATTTAAAATACGAAAAATTGTGATCACAATATTAAAACTCATAATTTTAGACCTTTTTAGAATTATACTAAACTATATCAAACTCAACTCCCGTTATGTATGTAGATGTATTTATTGTTTTTTATGTGTTCTACGTATTTTTTACCCTGTTATGTGGTAATTTTGATTTCCTTTCATTAATGATCCCAAGCCCTCCTAACTAACAAATTTTTTTGTTGCAGTTAAAAAGATGTTTTTAAGAAAGCCAATTTTTCTCGTCTTGAAAGGGATTTTGAAGGAAAAAAAGCATCTGTGAAAGATTTGTGCTCTTAGTGGTATAGTGACGAGCAAAATTATATATTTCAAGTAAAAAATTTTCAAAACAAATAAAAAAAATAGTTGATCCATGTTTGTTTTTCTCTAGGAAATAGTCGAGATCCCGATCGTCTTAAAACAACATATATTATTTAGGAATTCTTCGCTTGGAAGACATGAGGTTTAATTAAAAATTACTTTCACACACATAAAATGATCGTTACTCTCCTGTTATTTGTTACTACTAACCGTTAAAATTACAAAAAGAAAGAAAGCTATCTTGCATTCGTAACAACACAAGATCGATATCAAAACTTATATATTCGATTGCCTGTTTAATAGAATTACTTGCTAAACTTTTAATGCGTTGTTCTTAAATAATTCAATTTATTAGTTCAACGGGCCATGACCGGGTCATTCAGGAAGGTCCAGGGGGCCACATACGGCCCGCGGGCTTCAGATTGAGTATCACTGCTTTAGATGATAACATATTACAAAAATAAAGTAATTTTGTACTGTTGTTACTTATCCCACCCGATCGACAGTAACATCAGATCGAGGTAAGGCAAGGAGCAAGAGAGGCTGAATTAAGTCTATCATTTGGCCGCAGCTTGAGCATCATGCTACGGAATTTGACTGTCCCCGAATTATAACATCCACAATTGCCAGATTGAGAACTGAACACCTTAAGGGCATGAAGATCCACCCAGACAAGACAAGATCATATGTTCAATGCAAACACTGCCCAGATCTTCAACTCACGCCCAATCACATCTTGGAATACCCAACCGTCACAACAAAGTTACTAAAAATGGGAATGGTCCCTCTGAGGGACTCTTTATGGGAACTCCTGTACAGTCCTGATGCTCCCAGAATAGCAGAGGCAGTGATCAAGACTTTCGACGGAATTTAGTGATATCTACTGCATTTATTCATGGACACGAGAACAACAACAACCCCGGAGGATGATACGGTGGTTTCCCAAACATCTTCCCCTACCACTAATTTCTCAAGAAGACTTTCGACTCGCCGAATAATTACAATGAGAATTTTTTTTCTGCGGAAATTTATGTAGAAAAAACAATTTTTCAACCCTGAATTATGTTATATATTAAAAAATTTGCCAGGAATTAATTCTTAAAAATGTTACACAGAGTAATAATCGTAAATCCATGTTAAAATACATATATTTTTCTTGCGAACGGAAAAAAAAAAATAGTTGAATATAACGAGAAAAAGCATTTAGTTTTTTTTATATACAAATAAATCGAAACACTGCAAAGAAAAAAGCAAATATTTTCAAAATATTAAACTGTAAAAAAAAGACTAAAAAACTACGAATCCCTTCCTGATTTTTTTGTTACATAACCAAAAATATCACATTTATTTATTTTCAAAACATAGAGAGGAATTATAAGGTTTGCCCTCATTTTTTTTGTTACTCTATTTTGCAAGTCATTTTCTGTTCTATCGATGGCACATCTAGAGGACCTGTGTTCATTTTCCGAAATTACACATGCAATTATTCCTAGAACTAAAAAAGAAAAAGGGCTGAATATTCGAACTTAGTATTAAGCTGATGCAGTTGGAAAGGAAATTGACATTTTATATAATTGGTTTATTTACTAAAAAGAATTATTTCCAGCTGCTACGATTGATAATTTTAGATATCATTTTAATCCGATCTATATACGAGGGTTGGGGCACAAGTTATGGCAAGTATTTTTTTTTTCCTTTTAGATATGTGAACGGATCGCAAACGTATATGTGTCGTGTGGAATTTCTGCGGCCATAGTGTGTATGCAGAACAACAGATGGCTCTGTGATAGCTGGTAGTATCACAGCAAGGGCTGTGAAATCAGTCAGTTGGTGAGTGTCGTGTGAGAGGGAAGTAACCCGTTTTGAGCAGCGCGCTTGCATCAAAATCGCCGCTATCCGAGGGAGAAATGCGATGGAATGCCACAGTAAATTTGATCTGACCCTGTGACTTAGATCTCATTCCCAAGATTAGGGAACCAATACGTGGTAGACGGTTTACGACAGAAGAGAACATTGCTAATGCTGTGCGTCTACAGGTGACCCGATTGACACATGGTGCGACAAATGCTGAGGCTGCTGGTATTCAGCGCCTCCCACATCGTTGGCAGCATGTGATGATAGTAGCAGGGGACTACTTTGAGGGTCTTTAGGCCCGGGTTTGCCATGTCAACTTTATGTGTACTGTGCTGTCATTCTTTTGCACCGTGAATGCCATATTGCCCTGTATACTACCGTAATAAATTAGTTTGTTACGATATTTCATTGCTATTCAATGTAACACATGTAGTTAACAACTTGTCCTTCCGTCTGTATATGTCATATTTTCCAACCGGACTGGTATTTTCAAGAAGAAAAATAATTGCCATGACTTTTGTCCCAACCCTCGTACATTTTGGTCAGAATAAGCCTATTTAAAAATTACCACAATTTATATATCTGTAAATTATTTAGTAGGATTTTTTTAGCACAATAACTGTCTCAATCTTACTATTTTTATTGTATTTAAATATTCTGTGTTCTTATTCATTCTGGGGCTTATTATTTTGATTTTAAACAAAAAGCTCTGGCATTGGCCTTGAAAAGCGAGTGATTTGATTTATTTAGATAAGTGAAATAATTGGTTCAGTTCTCGGTAAATCCTCAAACATGTCGACTATACTCAACGACATTTAACTACAGAATACACTCCAGACTCGACTAAATAACTTTAATTGATTTGTTTTAGCAAGGTGACCGATCGCCTTCCTTTAGGGAGGACAGTCCTCCTTTTATAGGCTCTGTCCTTACTCGAAAAGCGTCCTCCTTTTTGTCCTCCTTTACCATATTTTACAACTGATCTGATAATCTCTCTATTCAGATAAGAGTCAAACATGTTTCTAAAATGTCGAAGAATGGTATGAAATAAACATCACAGGAAATTACAGTTTTCAATGGTATTTTTTAATTGGTCTCAAGTAAAATGGGCATATATAGAAAATTACGTTGAAATTTTATCGAAAGAAATACTTGATATTAAAATCGATGACAATTGTCTGTTTGAAGTAGAAAGAAGACTGAATGTACATTTAAATTCTAATATATTAGAACAATTGGAAAATAAACATGCTGAGAAATTGATAAAATATGGGTGAAATTACTTAAACCTTTTCAAAAATGAACACATTCCATGTGAAAATGTAATTATTCTTGTTGAATTTACGTTGTGCTGCCCTGGAACTAATGCACCAGTTGAAAGAGTTTTTTTTCAGTTGGTAATGATTTTTGTGAAGTGACTAGTGAGAAACTACAAAATTGAATGTTAATATTTTAGCTACAGTGCTTACCGCAAAATTCAGTATGAAGCATATTTTTTGCCCGAACTTTCCGATATATTTGAAAATGATAATTTGACAAAAAATTTCATTCAATGGAAAAATACTCTTTTAAGATAATAATTAAAAAGAATGTAAGCGTAATTATAGCGTATTTTTGTTTGAATTAATAGAAGGTTTCACATATGTTTAAGTTGTAATTTTTTCTCGAATTTTTCGACCTCCTTTTCATTGTAAAAAAAAAAAAAAAACGGTTACCTTAGTTTTAGTGAACTAAAATAAATTTCCAAAAAATGATCGATTTTCTATAAGAAATTAAATGTTTTGCGTGATATTTTGATGATTCACTAAAACACACGTTCATATAAATAAAATTACTTAAGAATTTTACGACATTCATCCTATTCGATAATATTTTCAAGTTGCCAATTTCACAGCTTTTAAAGACCGATTTTACATTAAGTACCTAAATTTGGCGTTGATGTGTCTTATACAAAGAATAGAACATAAATAAATTTTTTAAAGTTACAAAATTGCAAAACTGAAAAGTTACTCAGTTCCAACAGCGAGATATGTAGTCTTTCAACGGCGATCCATCAGTGAATGTCAGCTTAAATTATTGTAAAAAGAAACATGTTGAGTTCCATCTCTATTCTTTCCTAATTTACCATGAAAATAACTAGAAATTCGTTAAGCATGGAAAGGAAAAATGTGTAGAGTCCTTATTCGCTTGGTCAAACAAAAGCTTACATTAAAAGTTATTTAAAGTATTGCCTAACAGTGTACGACTGGAATAAAAACCGGACTTCTGAACTGAAACATAGTAGGTTTTGATTGATTACATAAAAATAAACTAACTACAGAATGGCGTTGCTTAGAGATTAGATGTATTTTCATTATTTTATAATAATCTTTTATGTATACGTTTCCTTTTCCTTCAAAGCGGTGACTGATGTTTTTGTACTTTTTTCCTATTAACAATATACAGGAAAATTCTAACGGAAGATATTAGTTCAAAGAATCAAAGAAAAGAAGACAAGGAAATGAAAATGGAAATGATATATATATATATATATATATATATATATATATATATATATATATATATATATATATATAAGTCAATATTAATTTTCTCGTAAATACTCTTCTTGCAATTTTTAGAATATATTTATCATGATATCTTCTCATTTTTCTGTGAATCGGTTTTTTTATTTAAAAATACATACTTTAAATTAAAATAGTTTGAAAGTATTTTGACGTTATATCTTTTATGAGACGTACTGAATCAAATTAAACACCCATCTGGAATTGAATACATGATTTTCAATTTAATCAGCAAAACTTCTTGGGGTTTTTTCTTTTTTAACTAATAATATTTCATCTTAATTAAGTTGAAAGTTATGCATTTTGTTGTAGTTACTAATGTCACCCAATTGACGGTGTCAGATTGTGGCGCAACGCAGAATATTAGCCCCACCCTGCCAAGAAAGGTTTTCGACCCCAAACCATAACTTACAAAGGATTGCAAAACCATAACATAACATAGGCTTTGCGCCCCCTAGAATCCTGCCCCGCCCCTACCGCGATACGGGGGTGTACGTTAAGCCACTACTGTCAGATCGAGGGCCATGAAACTAATCATGGCAAGGGGGCTAAATTACGTCTGTGATTTCATCCCAATTTAGAGCGAGAATACCCCCGAGGGATAGTCCAGAGGTCTCCCACTCCTCTTTCCCTTCCACCAGCCTCTTAGGAAGACTTTCGACTCGCACCGGATATTTAGAGTATTTCCATACCACACAGGCACTTAACATTTACAAGCCTCCTCCGCGATTCCAGCTTGGGTCGTAGGCATAGCAATCAGCGTTGCTAACCACTATCCCGTCTAGTTGGTATTTATTGTATAAGGTATCCGAGCACAAGTTGAAAATGACTAAATTCGGTCAAGACAGATATTTTTGTTTTCTTCTTTACTATATAGAGCTATCTTTCGGCTTTACAAAACATACTTTGTTTTGTTTCTACGCTACCTAGAGGCCAAGCGACAATCAATTTTATTAAATTAGAAAAACCGGAAGTAGAACTTTAATCTACCAGAAGTGGGTATTTAAATTGTTCGAAATATATCATGGCGAGTTTGATTACTCAAAATGTTACAAATGTGTTTCTATAAAATTTTTTGAACCTGATATTTATGCTATTTTCTAGAGAATGTACTAAAATCTTTCTTATTGTATGAATATTTTTTGAGTTAGGGCTTGTTATTTAAATAATGGTCTCATAAAAAATGTGATTTTTCTTATATTGTTTACTCAATCAGCTCTAAAATTTACAAATTTTAATAAAACATTAAAATTTTAGTACATTCTCTAGATAAATGCATCGAGATTGTTTTGGTAATACTTTTACTAATATAAGTTTATTTCTTTTTTCTCTAACTGCTTTGAAGTTTTACAAAAAATATTGCTAAAATTTCACTTATAATTGTGATTTTTGTGAAATTTAGGCCATTTATTTTAAATATTGTTGGTTAAATATTAGTATTTATTGGTATTGAGTCCTAAAAAAGCCTTTATAATGTTTAAATATGTTATTTTATCAGAAAGTACTCCGAACGTGTTCGGATACCTTTCCAAATTCTCAGAATGACGTGTAGGTGTGAAAAATAATTATACCACACTTCTTCTGTAAAAAATAAGTAAAAGTATCCTTAAGTTCAGTTTAAAAATGTGTAAAATACTTGAAACAATATTTAGAACAATAAAAGGTAACTCAAAACTCATCTACAAAATTGAAGGGAAAGTCTAGCAGACTGACAAATATCACGCAGGATCCGCAACTACTTAAAAGCTGTTCCACGAAATAGTACCGATACAAAAAAGGACAAGTAAAAACAACCATGGGCGTTTAATTTCCACTCTAGTAACCATGTAAGAGCTGTTCTGGGGACCATTTTACTAGAATTGATCTTAGAAGAAGCACGCATAAACCTAAGACACGGTATTGATCGACTTTGTACATTCTAAAAAATACTTACCTTGTCATCGAACGTCGAACAACTGCAGATAATTGTTCATATTCTTCGTTAAAAGAAGCTGTGGAGTAGAAATTCATTTCTTTAATGTAATTCTAGATAAAAATAGTCTATGGATGAGAAAGTTTGTTACTTCTTATCTGCCGTCCCTGTTTTGTGTACTAATTAATGAACGCATACAATTCTCTCCAACATTTGCATTGATAATATTTCAGACTGTTGATTTTTGTTGACGCGCGTCAATCTTTACATTCCATTTTGAAACCAGAATTTTGACTGACTGAATGAATATTTATTAACGTTGTACAAAAAAAAACACGAGGGCAGTTGGCCAAACAACCACACCACGTCAATGGGCGACGCTTAATCCTCGACAGATTTAACGTGCATTAATCTCACTACAAGACGGGTTTTCAATAGCACTAGGTTCGAACTCGTGACACGTTGCACTGGCCCCTAGTTCGTGATCTAGGACACCAGGCCACCGGGGCCACTTACAATTAAGGAATACGCATGAGTTTCCAAAAGTTTCAGCTATTAGAATACATATTTTAAAAAATTAGGTTTTAAAAACACATTTACTCTCGAGTGAAAAATATCCATTTTTACGGAAAATACATTATGAGGGCTACTTCAAAATAAGTAAACCTCAAGAATATATTGTGCATACCAAAAAGAACCATAAATTCAGTATATAATTATTTACAATATCAAAACTAAACATTCAAATGTCTTATTAAAACAATGTTTTATTGTAAAAATAAATCAAATATTTCTCTTAAAAACAAAATGTAAACAAAACTCTGCTTCAATAAATACATAGGAAAATAAAATACTCTCTTTCAGAGACTAAGAAAATAACTCAAAATAACTTTATTTAGTATTGTTGAAAAGCAATTGAAAAATAATCAGCAGAAATTTTCAGTCATGCTATCCATTCCTTACCGTTCGATTATTCTAAACAAACAATAAATGCAGCTATAAAAAGCACCGCAAAAACAAGAGATTGCTTTCAACTTTTTAAAATAGGAAAATCAATAGCAAGTATTTGAATTATTCGCTGTCGTGCAAAATAATAATAAAATCCGAAAGGTAATAAACGGAAAAAAGATCCAACATGACTTATAATAGGTTGGTTCACTGGACGTATACTCCATGTTTATTTGCTTGAAGCACGCAACATAAGAGACTAGGACAAGAAAATATATGGCATTGCTAACATTTATTACTTTTCAAATAAATCAAAAGGAAAATAAATTAATAACTTCAGCAAAACAGGAAATTTGTACGATTTTGAGATTATTTGCTTGAGAGTTTCGTAAAATTATTTAAATTTTATGTTCGTTTTTTTAAAAAAGAAAAAGGTTTTCGCTTTTATTTTTTGTTTATAAAAAGATAATATAATTAGTAAAAAGTAGCTATATGTACAGAAAATACTTTAATAAGGGTAATTAAGTGAAAATGAAAAAGACGCGTACAAAGAAAATTTTAACAAATTATTTAAAAATAATTTCTAATAAAATTTTTTGTTATCTAATTTTCAGTATTAGTTTTTGAAAATATTTTGTACAAAAATAAACATTTCAATATATTGGTTAAAAATGTAACTTTATTAGGTAAAACAATAAATAATTTCGTTAAAAATTCTCAAAGCAATACTTTGGTTATCTAAATTTGATGAAACTTTTCTTTTCAATTACATGAAGGAAAATATTTATTTAAAGTAATTTAGATATATTGTAGGAGAATATGTTTTTTATAAAGTATTTAATTTTAAAAAAAATTAATGAAATTTTATCAGTAGCTAATTTAGTTTGTTAGTAAAAACGCACAATCTGGCAAAATTAACAACATTTCTGCAATCAAAAAACTCTGGAAGCCAGACAAAATTTTATGTTTTTCTTTTTTAAATGATTGAATTCTAAAGAACCAAAAAAATCGGGTTCGTATATTGAATCTACATATTTATTACAACAATATATTTCAGATTTTTTTTATTTAAAAAATTATGCTACAATGCTTAAATCTCTATTAAGGTTTTTCTTGAAAAATTATTTTAAAAACAGTGGAGGTACATTAAAATTGTATGACGCTATCTTGTTTGAAGTATAAATTAAACTCGTTCAATTTTATGTGACGCATGATATACAACTGATCACTTTTACAAGCTGGAATTCAAAAACTTTGTAAACATTTCTTTACTCAAAAATGTCTTTTTAAATATTACATAAAAATGATTTTTTACTAAATAAAAATAATGAAAAACTTTATGTTATACATTTCGCAGAGCTTTTCTTGAAAAATAAAAATGCAATGTATTTTTTTTCTTCAGTAAGTGAAATTTAATAATTTCAAAAAAAGAATTCACTTTAGAAAGTAATGAATGCACAATTTAAATGTAACCAGATTCATTTTTACAGTTGATACAGAACTCATAAAAGAAATAAAGCAAAAAAAAAAAAATTTTTTTTTTGCTTTATTTCTTTTATGAGTTCTGTAAATCATTTACTAAAAAATAACTATTTTCATATCTCCAACTAATTTTTTTAATTATATTTATATACATTAATCAAACATGATTCTTTTTAAAGTTTTTTAAATATTTACAAATTCAGTATTACAGAAAATAAAGAATTTAGAATCCCGTTGTCAAAGGTACAGAACTACAAAGAAAATAAAACTAATTAGTCATTACAGTACAAAAATAAAAGTAGAAAAATGAAATATACATGGATATATTAACTCAACATCTCCTTTTTCCTTTCTTTAAAAAAAATCAAATGTTCCCTCGTAGAATATTTTAATTAAATACGTACTCCTTTTGTTAAAGACAATCTAAAATATTCAAAAGTGATAGAAATACTGGAATCCATTTTTAAAAACACATTTCACCACTCCAAATAAGAGTTCTTCAAGAAAAACTCTTTTCATTAATAAAACTAGAACTTAGAGATTTTTCATAAAATAATTTTAATTCTCCAAAGGAAAGAGAGTCTAGTGTTCAATTTAACGAAAAGCAAAGAATCAAAATCCCAGTAATTCAAATTAATCTTTAGAGTATACATAAACTGCTCGCATGTAATGTAGCTCTCATTCAAAAAGATTCATTACCGGTTCAAAACGAAAAATCTGTGATCAAATATTTATCTTTCAATGAAAAGAGCTTCTAAAAGATAAGCGTTTCATTTTGTTGGAGCTTCACCTTTTTAATTGCTGACATTTTAAGACAAAAGCGACAGGAGGAACATTCCGTGGGGATTGATTAAGGGAATAATTGTTCAAATAGGGAAAAATTAAACGAAAATGATAACTTTTACTTTAATAATGATTTCATTGCTGTGATTTTAAAACCTTTTTGAATAATTCATTTTTGTGTCTTCATTATCATTAAAAAATTCCAAAATGACGAGTAAGTGCCTTTGAAATTAAGAGATTTATGGGAGAATTTTCAGTAATAATAAGTTTCCTGTTTACATTTTCATGAATAAAGCAAAATTAATTAATTAAATTTATATTTTGTGTTTGATTAGTGTTTTAAATTATATATATTAGGTCGGTACGTGTCAGATTTTTAAATGAATACATAAAATTACGTATCTTTTTTTCAAAAGCTGTTTTTTGATCAAAATATGTTCCATTTGCTTCAATGCACCTTTTCTGACGAGATTTTAATGCCTAGACGACTGATTTAAGAAAATTCTGATATTTAGAATCAATAAACTTTTCAAACTGCATTAATTTTCATTCTGTTTAGCCCGTAAAAACTGCACTAAATGCCCTTTAAAAAAAGGGAAAGTTGGATGCCGAAAAATCCGGTGAATATGCTGAAGATGCTACAAAATTTCATATTTTAATTCATTTAATTTCGTAGTTAATTTGCACGCTGTGTGCTGTAACGGGTCTTATTAGGGCTTCTACTTATTCTCTTGGGGGAAAATATTCTTTTTAACTGTGATTTTACGAAAGAGGTAAAAGACAATGCTGCAAAACAGTGCTTCTCAAAGTTTCAATATTCGCGACCCAATATTTAATCATAATTTTCATCGCGCCCCCCTCATACAATAACAATGTATTGAATTCAATAATACTATACTTTGACGCTTAAATCTACAAAAATACTTTAACCTCTTAAATGTCACTGGCGTATATAAACGCCTCGCTCAGCCAAAAGTTAATTTCCCGGGACGTATATATACGTCGTTCCGAAGTACGATCTTTTCTGTGCAGTGCTACCCATAAAATTATTCCGAAGGCTTTGGAATGCAATGGAAGCACCTGGACAATGTTTGCGAAGGATTTACTTATTTCAGATTAGTTGCTTCTCTTTACTCCTTCCCGCCCCCAATACGTGCGCCTATGTGGAAAACGGTTGGCGTTGGGAAACGAATCGCAAAACTTTTAAAAGGCAATTAAGGGATCAATTATAAGCCATACAAATTATCAAGATAAGTTTTAATTTCTGTATATAATTTTATATATGACAATCCCATGGGGGTCATTGGTAATTATTAAACTTAATCTTTTCTTAATATTGTTAAACTAATTATCAAACACATCGTGTGTCACTTTATATAAGTAACATATCAGTGTAAATGTGCATTTTATTTTTTAATATGTCAGAATGTATTTTGCTTGTATTCTTGCAATAAATTAACAATTTTTTTAATTCTTTTGTTTTCGACTTTTCAATATGCTCGCGCCCCCCTCGTAGAGTTGTTACGCCCCCCAGGGGGTGCGCAACACAGTTTGAGAAACGCTGCTGTAAAACATTTTAAAAAAAAGTTTTGTTATATTAAGAAAACTCCTTATTTACCATCACCTAATCCAGTGAAAAAAATTGGAAGATTTATTTTTTAATTAAGATTCTCAGTTTCACAAAAAAAGAAGAAGAACACAAAATAAAATATAGATTATACCCTTTTTATAAAAAAAATTACCGGAATTCCTCCCGGGTTTTGCATATTTTTACCTACTTTTGAAAATATATCTAGTGACACTTGAGAAAGAGGGTTGACAACCATGGTAAATTAAAGGCATACTATCTCAGTTTGTTCGTATTGCTTTAAATTTCCGGTTTATTCTTGCTTTTCGTGAAGTTCCTTTTCATTGATGAGGAAATGTAAATATAGATGTAAAGAGGTGACAGTAAAATTATAATGGCCCACCATATAGTGGTCTATCATATTAGTAGTACGCCAAATATAAAATATACTAGTAATCCATGAAATTCTACAGGTTGAAAACCGTTTAGCTGAGCAATATGCCTTTGTATCTAATTTGCCATCATAATGACGTTTAGATTCGAAGATTTTCAGAAATTTTGAACTCATTGTGTAGAGGGACTGAAATCTATTGAAGTTCAAAGAAATGTTGGTGTGATATGGAAATCTGGAGAGGTAGGTGCCATCTCAAATATCGTCCTCCTCACTTGATCAAAGCTCAAAACTATTAGATCCATCACCAATAGCTTTCATATCGTTTTAAAATGTGACGTTAATGATCAATCAATCAATCTGAGACTCTTATCAGGTTGCATGAAGGTAAGTGAACGCTGTTCAGAAAAATTTAATGGAAAGTTTTTTTTCCCTCCTTTTTACACCATAAGATCCATTTTACAATACCTTTTTACACCACCTCTATTTCTAAATTTAGAATGTGGTGTAATAATTCTTACAACAATTATATCATTACTTATTTTGCAACTCCTTCAGGACCAGCGGAAGGAGAAAGAAGTGCTTCCCCAGGCCCATACGTTCGGAGAGGATACGCATTCAAGGGACCGGGCAAATTTCCCTGCTAAGCCTTATTTCCTTTAAAAATTCATATAAAGTTTTAAATGCAATAAAAAAAATACGCTAAAACTTACAATTTACTACCATTGATAATATTTGGAGTACAAAAATTTTCGCTATATTTAAAAAAACAGTAGCGATTTTTAAAGAAAATGTTTTCATTTTAATAAAAAAAAATTACATACACTTTAAAAAAAAATGACAAAAATCCCATACATTTGCATACGAAAAAAAATTATTAGGAAACTAAACCAACTTATACAAAATATAAACCGAAATCCATAGAACAATAGATCACGAACCTTTAAAAATGTCCGATTCTCTCAAAAAATCTAAACATGTGCAATTGTTTATATTCATAAATATCTCGGACCTAATTATAAAAAAAACACGGAGCCGAAAGCACAAATTGAAGTTCAAAATTTTATGAAATATTATTCGAAAAAAAGGTTTTTAATCGCCATCTAGTGCTTGTAAAAATTAATACAAAAACGTTCCTATCTCTGATCACACAAGTGTGATCATGGGCCTACAAGCTGGGAAAGCTCACTCATATATGATACCGTGGGCTGTGGAGGGAGAAGCGCGTGATCACATGTATGTGATCATGGTCCTGAACGGGTAAAAACAAATTAATAAGATTTGTTGCACTGAATTACCTAAAATAAGAAATGCCGTCGTCTGTGTAGTAAAAACGTATCATAGTAACATCAATTATATTTACTGCACTAAATTACCAGAACGAGAAATGATACCATCCGAAAAAATAAAATTTACCGACAAATATCAGTCAAATTATGTTTAAGGATTGAATAGAAAAAAAAGGAAAGAAAAAATACGTTTCAATGCATAACTATAAACACACATTTCTTTCTGGCGTTTTTCTCAAATTGAAGCAAAATATACCATTCTAAAAAATCCGAAAAATACAACGCTTGAATTAAATTGCGCTATTCACGACAACCAGTGTTATTTCGTGCTATGTCGATACAAAGCTTAAAACTACAAAAGGAATTTCATATTTTCCCAACCTAGGCAAACAAGCATGCCTACGCCTTTCCTGATCCAATAAAATAATCCAATAAACAAAGTCAACACAAGTAAAAGTGTGACAAAAATATTCCAAGAAAAGAGATATCGCCGAAGATCAGTAAAATAACACAACGCGTTGTCATTTTTCTGCGAGAGAAAGTTCCAAGCAAATTTACGTAAAAAAAAAAAATTTTTTTTACGACAAAAGACATCCATTGGCTTGATGGGATCATAAATTTTTCAGACGTGGTTCCACAGCGCATGCGCCTAATTTTCTACCACCGATTTTTTTTTTTTTTTTTTTTTTTTTTTTTTTTTTTTTTGTTCATCTTTATGTGTTTCAACCTTTCTTTCCATCATTCAAATCGATTTCGTGCTGCACCTTTTGCTCAAAATTGTGTTCAGAGAATGTTTTTACGCTTGATAAGGATCTTCATGGAGAGGAAGAGGGGTGGGGAGGGATATCGATTATGAAATGCGGCGGAAATTCTTCATCGATGTCACGAAATATTATACATGCGGATTGAATGTCGCGGAAAGTAAGATGAATCAGATACCTCTTCAGGAAAGAGTTTTAAAAAATGTTGACTTGGGGCTCTCTAAATAGAAACGAATCTTTCAAAAACAATCCAGTACAGTCGTGAGTATTCATAGAGTTTGAATGGATGAAAAATGAAGCAAAAAGTTCGTGATTGTTAAACCCTCCTGTATGCCACATATGGTAAAAAAAATTAAAATCTGCACTACTGTTTATCAAAATACAGTCTATCAAGTTGTCAAACATATTTTAAAGCATGTCTTAAGTCGTTAACATTCAATTCAATAAAGAATATATGGCTGCATTTCGTCGACCTAATTATCAGAATGTGTAACTCTTTCTGAGGTGCTGATTTGATGTAGGAGTGCAACGCGCGAAGTTTTTGTTTATGTTCGCCAAGATGGGCGATAACATTACAATATGGTTACCTTGATATTTTTATCGTGTGGTAATGTGGTTGCCATGGAGATAACGCAAATTAGAATGAATTTGTATTGTTGTTGTTTTTCACGGTAATCCTTTACCGCGGTTTTGAAATATATTTCAAAATAGTTCCTTACAATTATTTCACTGACGATTTGTTACCGCTAGGCCGTCATCTTAGATTCCACGTAACTAGACAACAACTGCTGCTTGGCAAGATTAAGGAATCGCGCCAAACAGCGCTTGGCTCGTAGCACTCCTACATCAAATTTAGTTCCTTTGTGGAGTTACGCATTCTGATAATTAGGACGATGATATGTGGTACATGTTTTGGCAGAATTTTTAGAGGCTAGAGTAGCCAAGTGGCCATAGGACTCGCGCGTAGCCAGCATATCATGAATTCAAGTCCTATTGTTACTGAAGAACCGCCTTATCGAGAGTCCTACGCACATTGAACTAGCCGGGTTCAGTTCTATCATTGCAGCTGTTTGGAGAGAGGGTTCCGGTTCATATTCTCGTCTCCTGACCATGGCTCAAAGTTACAAAATCTGTCGTCAATAGCCCTCGTGTTGGTTTATAGTGCGACGTTTTTCGTGAAACGCTCACTCAGCAGCATTTTTAAGCAACCTACAGAGTAATGTTCATTGAAAGTATATGATAATTAATTAATATGATCACGCGCTAGGTATATGATGTATCTGCAAGAGATATTTTAACAGAGAGCATAAATAAATAAAACTATTGTTTATTGAAAGATTATGATGAAAGTTAAATTTCAGCAGTTAATCGCGGGAGCTGCCAAGATATTTGGGATTGCAAAAGAAATTTAGATTTAAATTTTTTCCCTGTTACACACATAAAAAAAGCATTGCTTATATTTATATGCAATGAGTGTTCATTAATGTCGCAATTTAAAGCTGCAAGAGGGATATTGGCGACGGAACTCGTAATTTTGAACCGCAATCAAATGACAAGTGTCCTGAATTATGGTCCCCTCTGTGGGCGGAGCGTACCTGTCACTGCACTCAGACCCACGTGGGGTCTATCTCGATGAAAACCATAGGTAGGAGATCCTGCTTGTGTGTAAATCTTGAACCTGGCTTCTGCGCGTCTGGGTGCTGTTGTTTTTATCTCGGATATTTTCTGTTTAAAATCTTGATCTTAGCTTCGGCGTTTTAGGAGTGACGTTGTTTACTGGAATATTTTCAGTCTAATAGTTTAACTTTATGATTTAAATTTCGTAAGATTATTAATTTTTTGTTTTATTTAAGTTTATTGTGTTATCAATAAATCCAGGAAAGGACAAACTTGAATTCCAGCATTACTTGAAGAACAACACCCACACACAATACCAGAATCTATTATCACATTTATTTTAACTAGAATACAACTGAGCTTGCAACACCCACTCCAAACTACCACACCTGACCAACGTGAGGAGTTTGATCAACGACATTCAATGTACACATCAGTTTTTTTACACGCCGGGTCTTTAACAACACAAGGACTTTAACTTATGACAGTCTACGAGCTCAAGGTCATGACCACTGGACTACCGCCTTCACTCCATTTACGTGGATTAAGGATAAAAATTTATATAAAAAAAAGCTGGAACAAAAACCGGACTGGACTTTATTGCTCACATTTTAAAGTATGAAGTATGAATGACAGATGTGCAAAATTTAATTATCAACCATTAAAAATAAAAATAATCATACAAAAAGTAAAATGTAATAAATTTGGAACATGATTTTTTTTTTAAAGATGTATTAACTCTTTATCTACCGCATTATGAATTGCTGCAGTTCTTTCTCATGTAATATTTTTTAATTACTACATTAAAAATTAAGGAGTATACATAAACAAAATACTCACCTTTGGGAAATTTAATCCGTTAGATATAATTAATTAATTAAAGATATTCCACTGTAAAATTAATTATATGCTGTTTAGATATAGAGCAAACACCCGCTCATATTTTTGACTGTCCAGCTATTCTTGCTGTTCTACAAAAAACATGGGTCCTGTCTTCTTCAACAAACCTTTAAGCAGATAACATTGAACAGGTTGCCAGAAAAGTCATATGGGTCCATGGAACTGTCTGATTTGGTCCCGTCATGGATACGACATCACCATTATCATTAAGTACATCATATTTTTCGGACAATGGTACTTCGTTCAGCTCATAACCCTTTATCTGCCGCATTATGATTTACTGCAGTTTTTTCATGCAACACTACATTAAAAACTAAGGTATATACATAAACAAAATACTCAGCTTTGGGAAATTTAATCCGTTAGAGCTAATTAATTAAAGATATTCAACTGTAAAATTAATTATATAAACACTCTTCACTTAAAATAAATACTCAAATCGTTTTTTAAGGTCTTCATTAACGTACAAAAAAAGAAGACACATTTTGACATTAACTATTTTTTCGGAACAGAATGACAATCTTCGCAATTCGATCAAAATGTCAGCCGAAAACGCAATTTCTGCTATAAAACTATTTGCACTTCCCCGCTAAAATACTCATCATAGAACCCGTGCTGCCATATATCTAGGAAGAGTGGATTTAAACGAATATCCCTGCTATGTATCATCAGAGTATTCGTAAAAAATGGTTATTCTATGTAATTTTTAAGTTAGTGGTACTTATAAGTACAATCGGTAGATAAAGGGTTAACACAGAAGGAAATTCAAGTTATACAAAGCGGAAAATAAAACTAATTAGTATCCAAATGCTCAGAAAATATTTGAAGCGGTTTTTATTTATGAGTTACTTAGCTATAGTTTCTTTTAATAACACTGTGATTTTTAAAACAAAAGATTATTTTTATATTCCGTTTTAAGTTGGCTCGATGTCTTAGAAATAGCGTTCCCACTTCGTGAGCCAAAAGCTGCGGATTTGATCTCGGCTGCAATTGATAGATTTTTCTAGATGCGGAAATCGTAGGTACGCATCTCATCTGATTATGTGGCATGTAAAAAATCCCTTGAGTGCCAAATTGTCTCTAGCACTCTCGTCCAAATTAAATCACGGCAATATTTAGCATCTGACGACAGACTGACTAAGATTAATTCAAACGTCCACATTTAATAGCGAGGGCCGATCAGATGGTGCAACCATGAAATGGTTCTCACATTTGAGGAGTGTCGACAAATGCTTAATTGCCAATACGCAGCTCATTAGAGAAAAATAAATAAATATTTCTTTCGAAATGCTTCTATTGGGGAATTTGAAACAATCTTGCCAAAATATTTTGTCACCATATTTATTAAATGAGTATACTTAATTTATTAAAAACGGCAAGGCAATATGTGTGTGTGTTCTGTTTTATTGATATCATTTTTTAACACTTTTACATTTTATGAGAACTGAATTATTTCCTACAAAAATCTCCACAAGTAAACCATCAGAATACAATTCAGTCATAATCCATCATCATAGCATGCTTCATGACATTATACAAAGAGCAAAAATTTCTCCCCCCCCCATCACATTACAGAAAATTTAAAAATATATCATTACTTTGTATCACATCGTAAAGTTAGCCTGAAATATATTTTATACATTATTAAATATAGTATTCCCTCAAAATGTTTTTTAACAGCTAATGCACCATTTTTCATTCTGATCCGAAAATAAATAGAATACACTTTTAGCATTTAAATTTTACTAAAGAAATAATTCTGACTCACATTTTTAAGTCACAGAACTTAATTCCATGTGTCTGACGTCTAAGTCAAAATCAATCATTCTAGTTGAACTCAAACATAATTTTTTGATGCTAGTCACATTAAAATTGCAAGAATGTTTTGCCATTCTTGCTTCCATAAACACAGATTATGTGTATGGCATCTTTATATCCAGAGGCAGACATATAGAATAAAAATAAGGAAAAGTTATAGCATTCTAGTCAAATAAAGTTGCGACTGCACTAATTGGATTTTCTTTCTTGTTTCCCTGGCATGGGAAAAGTGCATCGTAAAATTATAAGCTGTTCATAATTAACAAACAAAATTTTGTTTACTGTTCCTGACACTTTCTGTTCATATTTTTGAAAAATCCTGTTTCATATATTTATAAAATGACATTCTTAATAGTTTTGAAAGCAAATTTATGTTGTTTTAAAATTATTTATGAATAGTCATGGATTATTTTTTGGCTACGTATTGGCATTAAATGTCATGCAAAAAAGATACTGTAAAAGTGCTCATCCAGAAATATTTTATTCAGCACACACACTACAGATTAAACATCTTTTTATTTGCGCGTTAAATTTTAAGAACATAATTGTTTTTAAAATTTAATTCCGTTAAAAACTGCTGCTGCACAAATTGTCCTCTTTCCTGAATTAAATTCATTCCTCAATAAAACTGAATCCATTTACAAAATAAACAAGTAATATAAAAAAAAATGTTCATGTCAATTCCAACTTCGGTCAACAAAGAAAAATTTTATTGCAGATAATTAAATTTAATTATGAATTAATATTTGAAAAAAATGTGTTAACATCAAATGCCATCCACTACAAGTTTAAAAAAATGTATTTGAACTTGAGTGGATGAATGAAAAGTATTTTATTAACGATTGAAAATTTGAAAAAGATATATGTACATTTTATATATATATATATATATATATATATATATATATATATATATATATATGTCTTGTTCAAACTTCTATGAGAGAAATATTATTGTTCTCTTTTCATAATTTCATTTTACTTTACTGTCTGGTTTATGATCCACGTCTATTAGAAATAGGCTTAACTTTTTAACATGGCTCTGTTTTTTTCTATTATGTCGAAAATTTCTGCTGTACGAGGAAGGTTGGTACCATAAAGTGACTTAACCCTAAATCGCTGGCCTAATTCAGTGACAGCTTTAGAATTCATAATAGGTCTCTATTTTAATCCAAAGACTCTTTTTGAATCTACATTTGTTATGTCTCTTGAACTCCAATTTCTTTCTTCTTTGGTCTTGTAGGTTATACAACTTTTTCTCACTTGGTATCTTATTTTATTTTATTATACTATATATATATATATATATATATATATACGGGGAGAGTATGAATTATTAGTAGAATTTGAAACTAACTTCAGCAACAAATGCCTTGTTAAGCATACAACTATTGAATCGTTTTAAATGGCTTTGGGTGGAGAATACAACAAAGTAGAAAGGTGATGCATTTGCAAATATCTACACTAGGGCAAGTATTTTATTTGTGAGCAACAATGTGCGTCCACTCTCACTCCGACTCCCTCGAAATGAAATCTATCGAATTCACAAACAAAAATCTAGCAATTCTGTAAATGAATTGGCTCGTTAAAAGCATCATAATATATACTGTTTTAAACTATAATAACTAAAATAAAATCTTCAGCAAAATCATACATCGATGGTTCGTAAATTTTAGTACTTATCCTATAAATAAAGTAACCTAAATCAGCCATGACTTTAACTGAATGTTAAGACGACACAAGGGAACTTAATTTATATGTAACAAAAATCAATACTATACACTTTCAATATAGATGAATCTAATAACAAACTCGAGAGAGATGACTTGACTAAATCATAACGTTTGACAAGTGCTATAAATTCTGACGGTTTTGATAGGGAGGGCGTTTCGTACTTTATTGGTGAGATTCAGCAGACATATATGATGAGAAATGTTTATCTACAGAGTGTAACATCAAGTGTGCCAGTCATATAAATTACATCATCTTTATTGCCCCATTTGAGAGTCTCAAGTAATTTAAGGGAAGCACTTTATAACCATTTTAAAGATTTTAAGCGTTTAATTTTATGTTCGTAATAATGCAGTTCCTGAATTACTCGCATTTCCTTAATCTTTATGTGGAATGATGGTATGTGCAATATGGTATGATAAACAAGCATGTAAATACTTGAGAGTTAATTTAATTACACCAAGAATACGAATAAAACATTGAACATAACTTAAAAATATTGTATCTGTCAAAAATAATTTCATTGGTATGGCTTTGATTGGTCAATCAACGTTGTTCTAAGACCCATAATGGGAAATATTGTATAAACAGATGACAATATACTTAAATTCAATGACTTGTCAGTAATGACAACTCTTTAAATGTTATTTAGTTCCCGTGGTGGCCGATTAGTCAAGGTCGCGAATTTTTGGTCAACGCTATTTCTTACGAGTCGTGGGTTCGAGCCCTAGTGTCACTAAAGACTTTTGGTATAGGGTCTTCAGTGTTGCATGTTAAATCCTTTGAAGCGCAAAGTCCTCATGTGACTAGGTGTATAAGTCTGCCGCGGCGTCTCCTTCTGTAAATCACAAACAACAAAGGACAGGAACAAAAGACCTCAACGACTGGCCCGAATAGGAATTCATTTCATTTTAGTCGTCTAATGCATGAATGGCATAGCTGCGGCTCAGAAGGTCAATGGATCAAATAAACACCCATGCCTAGGTCAACAGTTTGCCAACAAAGTTTTGAACCAGGAATTGAACGCTAAATGGCAGCACAGTTTAACAATACTGGTTGATTATTTCTTCATTCCATAGAGAGTCTAACTTTCTCAATAAATCACAACAAGTGATTCAAAACGGCAATGCACACGCGTCAACTAGACCTGCCATTTCAACAGGAGATTGACCTCAGCGTCTACGGGAAAACGTTCCAAAGACACTCAAACCTATTGGAGGTGTATAACAGTAGCAGTAATTGGTTAGAAAAACAACCTTCTCACAGTATTGTTCAGAAAGTCAAAAAGGAAAAAAAAACATCTTTCTTCTCTAGGAAAAGGTTATGCAGCGGGGCTTCCGTCTGCAAGTCGCAAACAACAGACATGAATAAAAGCCTTTAACAAGTGACCCGAAAAGGGATTAATTTCGTCCTATTCGTCTAAGGCATGCACAGCGTAACTGCGGACCGGTAGTCACCGAAAGTCTAAGAATAAATTCTAGCTCAGATATCGTCCTCTTTATTGGAACGAGGTTCAAAAATACGAGATTCGTCACCAATAGCTATCATGTTATTTTGAGTGAGGGAGAGTTATATTTACGCTATACATTATAAAGCGACACTTGGGCTATTCATGTTCCTTTGAAGTGCGACATCAATGAATAATGTATCCATTCAATAAATATTGCTTCATTCCTCAAATGGAATAACGTATCCAAGTGACTATGGTAAGAAACTCTTGTTCAACGATGTTCGATTCAAATAGTATATGCAACTTATGCTTTCATCAAATTATATAGTGGTAAGATTTACTTTTTGGCTTTAATTTCAAGTCTTTGAACATGATGAGGAAGTTAGAAAAGTAATATATTACTTTAAATGTCGTCTTTGTCATTTAAATGTGGTTTGAGTTGAGAGGCTTATCGTCAATCGTTTTTAAAAGGGCATTAATTCTATTTTAAAACCACTTGTCAAATTTTCACACTTATGTGTGAGAATTTTTTCACTTTTTTTGAACCACTTTTTTTTTCTTTCATGAAATTTGCAATAAATCCAATTATTCCGCACCCATTACCTTCAGAATTGTAAAAAATATATACATATATGACGTAGAAATTATAAAGTATGGCATTTAAGCAAACATCAGTTTTTATTGAAAGATTATTAAGCCCCCCCCTTCAAAATCAGGTATTGAACCCCAAGCCGGATCTTACAAAGGGTACGCTTTTAGCGTCAGTCAGGCTTTGGGTCTTTTAGAACCCTGCCCACCCCCTCGCAATACGGGGGTTGCGGGGGTGTACGTTACGCCACTGCGCTTAACAGAACCGAAAAATTGCAAAGGTCGCAATATCATTTTCGATTCAGAAAAGAGAGAACAAAAGAAAAACATTCTTCCCCTCCCCCCTTTCAAAACTTGGATAAGTTTTGAGGGTAGTTTAGACCCTTACTCACATCTTTCTGTTTCGCTGCGGTACTTAACAATTTAATTATATATATATATATATATATATATATATATATATATATATTCTCATCGACATTTACTAAAAACCATTGTTACTACAGAAAACATAATATACACAATTTATACACAAGATCTAATTAATATTTTAATGTAATTATGTAATTAGCCGTCAAATGATTAGTATTACCTTCTAAAGAAAATAAGAATATTAATAAAAATTCGAAAAATACGGAAATCAAACTTCGGGAAAACACAGAATGAGAAATTTTACGTATATTTTGTGTGTGACTGTATGATCTCATCTTAATCAAGATCTTCCTTCCGAAATATTTTACGCAATAGCACAAAGAAAAGCTAAATATAATACATGGTAATCTAGATATATGAAAATTATAATGTACATATTTTCAATACTACACTTCTTAGACCCATTTATATAGTTTTAAATTAAACTCAACATTCAAGGAACTATAGGGATTATATATATGTATATACTTTTTCATAAGAATTGCGGCGAGTACGTAAAATAATAAATCAAAATCCAGAAAAACACACGAGAAATTTTTAAGCCTTCATTGCATCAAAGTATTTCTATCTCATCTTAAACATAGTCCCTTCTCTTTAGGAACATTTTACGCAATAGAACGGAAAAGAGATATATCGCTCCTGAATCTACTTCCTCGGGTGGGGCAAGCTTTGCACAAGGCCTCACTTTACAAATTAAACTCCCACACACTGCAGATGCCCATTTCCCAATGCGTTTTTAATCAAAAAGACATTAAAGATGCACCAAGGATAGAGAAGAGAGAGAGAGAGAGAGAAATCCCCTAAATAAGAAAATTCTGGAGTAGGCTGGCAAAGCGCAAAAAAGCAGAGCATAATAAATATTACAAAAAAAAAGTCCTGCCAAAGCGCTCGCCAAAGATAAATGACGCCATAGCGTGTGAGAAGTCCGTTGAAGCGACTGTAAAAACTTTGAAGCTTGGCTTCACGCGATTGACCACATTTTTTTTTTCTTTTCTGCAAGTTTCTTTATTTTTTCCTGTTTATCGGACTTCATAAAAACAACTATTCTTTCTCGGGATAAAATAGGGAGCAAATATGAATTGAAAGTTGATATCGGTAGACATTTAAGGGCTAAAGAAAATAAGATTCTGGTGTCGATTTTAAAGGTCTTTTTGAAGTGAAGCTCTGCAGACCTATGAATCAAACATGGATGGATTTGACAAGTGGGGAAAAAATTTTAAAAGCTAATTTGGCACCCAACCAAATCTTTTGTCTGAAGACGAAATGATTTTTAAAGTTCGAGACTTGAGTACTATTTAAAAGTTCCGTATAAATTATTGAGGTTAGAAGCAAATATTGACACTAGCAGTCAGTAATTAATTGAAAACTAATATTGAATTTGATATCCCTTCTATTTCGAATCCAATGTGATAATTATACTTAAAAATATTTTTTTTTAGAAATAATTTGTAAATGTTTATTAAGGTACACCGGTAACAAATTTGCAATGTTTCAATTTTACGTCGCAATGTGAAGCAATTCGTGGGCTATTGGTGAAGGGCCTTATAATTTTGAGCCACGGTGAAATCGCAAAGATGACATCTGAATTGGCCCACCCTTTCTAACTCCTTTACATGGCCGTTCTTTAGTGGCACTAAATTTCGAAGGTTCTAGGCACTACGTTCTTTAGGCCACGATCTCATTACCCCTTGGTATCAGGGCAACAAAAATTCACACACATATTACACTTGACACAAAATGTTAAAAGTGCAATCCTTTTTCTTTTTTGACACTTACTAATAAACGAAACAAATATGGTTTATATGCATGATCATAAATAACCTCCATAAAAGAAAAACATTTTGAACTAATTGTACCAACCTCTATCTCTCAAATAATAATACTTAGCAGTTGAAAGAAACTCAAAATACCCCTCTATTGAAACTTGCGTAAAACATTTTTATGCAAGTTGAATTTCAACTGTTGGTGGGCATGTCAAGGACATATTTTCCCGATTTATTAGGACGACAGGCAACCAGGTGAATAGATTATCACAAGCTGATGGTACTTGATATTGTAATATTTCTAATGCAAAGTTATTCAAAGAGTCTGACACCAATCTGAATTTTAAAATTTTAAAAAAGACCTGTTCCAAGATGCTCCCGAACACCGCTTCCAGGGCTAAAGGAAGAACACTACTACGCCTCAAATCACAAACATTTCAGATCAATGAGCTACAAGAACACAAATACATGATTTTATAGGGCACACACAAACACAGACAGCTTTGTAATCAAGGATTCTATCCAAGACCACCCCTTGTGTATGTCCCGTTTAATCGACGACACAGGAATGCCCATTTGCGTTGAGTAATTGAGTATACTGCCTGAACTAGACCGTAATGGATTTTTTTACTCTTCATAGACGAGAGTCTCAGCTTCTGTAGGAAAGTTATTCATTTGTATGTCGATTTTGATAAAATAAGGCAACAGACAATGTCAGTTCTAGCATCGTTGAAAATACGTTCATATAGGAAACAGAAGCATGTTTTGGGTTGGAATTATTGTGGCGATCATACTGATCTGCATGGGGTTTCACAGCCGAGATCCTTGTTTAATACATCACATCATATACATCAGCTGTACTCAACCTTTTTTCCTGCTGGACAGCATACATATGTCAGCTATTTCACGTGGGCCGCAAGATGAGGATAAATGGGGTAGAGGAGGGGGGAGAAATGCTCTAAGACCAAGATAACATTGGAAATTTAAAATGTGAAAAATTGATCAACGAATTATAACTCCTGTTTTGCTTTTTTAATTATTTTTTATATTTTCTTTAATTTTTGTCACTAACGCTAAATTAGAAGCATTTAAGGAACACACCTTCACAATTTCTGCATCAGTAAACGGTTTCATATGATTACCAATAAATTAACAAACTTCATAGAATGTCTTTGTTACCGCTGTGATATTACCACTGACAAAACTCTTTGTTGCTGTTGCAAAGGTTATTCGAGAAATCCTTTTTTTTTATCACCTCTTGAAAGAGATCTTCGAGGAAACGTGTCATCCATTGAATGATTCATGCTTATTGTTACTTTTTTTTAAATACAGCACTTTGGTGACAAATCAAATAATTACTGATACATGTTTGTTTTTCACTACAAAATAGTCAACCACCCAATCGTCTTGAGACGATATATTTTCTTCGGATATTTTTCGCTTGCAAGATATGAAAGACAGTTAAAAAATTAGTTCCATCCAAAATATTGTCGCTACTCCACTGTTGTGGTGTGTTATCACTTACCGTAACCGTTCCAAATAGAAAAACAATATCAATTCGTACTCGTACGACACTGACAGCAAAAGCAAATCTGATATATTTGATTTCTTGACAAAGAATTTCTTACCAAATTTTTAATACAATGTTCCTAAATAAGTACAATTCTCACAGCAATGGGCCGTGACCAGGCTACTTAAAAAGGCTCGGGGGGAGGCATGTGGCCCGCGGGTTGAGTATCGCTGATATAGATGACAAATTCGTCCTAATATGTGATAATACTTAATCTCGGAGCTAGGCTTGTTTATAAATGTCTATGTGATAAAGGTTTCAAGCGAATAGACCATCTCTCTCATCTTTAAACTTTAATCCAACAATTGGAAAGCCCATATCGTGCTTGTATTACAAACCCGTTAATTATTTAAGCCCAGTTATTTTTCTTCACGCAAAAGTCTGTGCAATTTATCTTTCAATTCCTACTATTAGCTCACAATCTCTATATATTTATTTATTTATATATTTATTTATCTTGCTGGAATTTTCAATCGTTAATAAAATACATTTTAAAGCGCTCAATTGAGCTGAAATTTTATATACAGGATTATTTTGGAGGATAATACAATAATATAATAATAATTAATAAAAATTAACTGATGAAAACTAATTATTTAAATAATTACAAATACAACCACGTTGGCATCATTTTTGGCGACTTGGCGACCCTTTTGGTGACTTGTGTCAAAACGTGAAAATATCTTTATCTCACGTGTTAAAGTATCCAGTCGAACTGAAATTTATATACACGATTGTTTTGGATGACAATACGATGCTTTCATGATAATTAATAAAAATTAATTACCACTTAATGTTGTGATTCTCTGTCATATGCATATACATATTTATATTAATTGTCACTATTTAATAAAAAGTAGCTAAAATAAAATTTTTCTTTGTTGATCTAAGTAGGAATTGACTTAAAAATCTCTTTTTATTATTATATTATTTGTCTTATGTCAAACTGTTGCATTGATTGATTGATTGAATATTAACGTCACACAGTTCAGCTGCACGAGGGCTTTTGGCGAAGGACCACGTAATTTTGAACCATGGTCGAGTGACGTGGACGACACCTGAGCTGGCACCCCTCCTATCCTAACTACCACACCACACCAACGGGAGGACATTTCAGCTCTCGACAGATTTAACGTGCATCGCTGCCCTACACGGCGGGTCTTTAGTGGTACTGGGCTCGAACTTGTGACAAGGCAAGCCACGATCCGATACCTATACCACTCGGCTACCGCGGCCACATCAAACTGTTGCAAGAAGTATTGTTACTTATTAGTAAATCTTGCTTGATCTTAATGTTATTTAAAGTTCAATATAAAATTTTATAAGTGCAGTTCCAAATATCAAATTTTTCATGGGGAAAGGGGATAATTCCAATTAAGTGCAAAAAATGGGCAGCATCTCTAACATTTTGAGGCCAGTGTACTTACTTCTCACGTATAACTTAAGCAAGAAATGAATTATTTTTATATATTTTAATAAATTCGACATAAATCTAACAAAACAGCTTTTATTTTAAAAAAATATAAATAAGAATCTATTTTGGAAAATCGAAGATTTTTTCCGACAAAATCAGTATATATTACAGAATTCTACCTCAACAAATTTTCAGTCAATTCAAATGAAAAAGAGAAAAATTCTTACCAATAATTATAATGTAATGTAGAAATATAACAAAGTAAAAATTTCTAATTAATCTCTCTTAATTATTGTAATACATATAAATATTTCAACTTTTTGAAAAAATATACTATAAAAATAAATTTCTTAACGGTATTAGCTTTTTATATTAGAAATTAAACAAATTTCAGAATAAAAAAATCGGTACTCTACTATTATTTGATCAGCATTTTCCAAAATCGTAATTAAACACCTCACAATTGGCTTTAATTCTTTGCCAAAATCCTCTTTTTTTGTTACGGATACATTCGAACATCATCACCCTTCAAAAATTCTGACATCACCAACACTATTAAAGATAACGAAAGAGACCTATTCGATTGTGCCAAATTCACATCATATTAAACTAAACAAACAAGAAATGGAACTCATATTTATAAATTACTGTTAAACGATGAGAATCGATATTGGGGCTGGTAATTCACTTAGCGAATTTCCACAGTAAGTCACTTGTGAATGTTGATATATTTTATATTTACCGGTACGTATTGTATCGTAGACCAATTTCGCCAAAGAAAAGACATCGCCAATACAGAAAAATGTCGCTAAATTTTGTCATCCTTATTATCACTGCCTTTCAGCGTCCAAGGAAACGGTTTTCACTATTGGCTACATATTGCTGCATTTGGCGACTTCTTTTGATTTGATAGCCTCCACATGATTTCATATTTTGGTAGAATCAGGGATTCAATGTACCATATGCTGACAAATCTAGCCATTAGACTGTAATGCCCTAAAGATACCATGATTCCACATAATTTAGGATTCAAACGCAAGATCCGTTGACACACTTTTAAACAAACGAGTAGAACAGTCTCAAACATTAATTGCAAAACTTCACAAGACATTTTAAAATGAAATCAACTTCAGTCCAATGATTCTTTAAGAACTTTAGACACCAGATTACATTCAATAAGCAGATTACAACGGTCCTCAGGCAACTGATGGTACGATTTAGTAATCTTATAATAAAGACTAGAGCGCAATCAATTGAAAATAATATTTTTAATTCGTTACTTTCAAATCTCCCTTCCCGAGTAAATATCTAAGAATCCATCATTCAATTCTCTTTTAATTTAATAGTAGTTGTGCGCTCAATGAAACTTAGCTTTGTTACTAAAGTATAAGCATTAGCTACCGCCCTTAGTATTTCCTGAAATCGTGCCATCCAATCTTTTCGAAAATGATTTTCAAACTAACCGATTAGTGACATTTTAATGAAAATGTAGACGCCTTTCTCTGGCACAGTTTCAGCAGAGAAATTTGAAAACAATTCGGAAACTTTTACCATAGGAAAATACCTAAGTATTATTGGAAAATATTCAGGATTTATATCAGAATGTAAAGATCAAACCGTAATTAAATGAAGAGGAAACGACTTTCCCAGAAAGCTTCCCGTGAGAAATTGACATTTTAAGCAATTTTCCAAATCCCTTTAAACAAAAATAAAGTAATTGTAAATATTAAAATTTGGCTAGTCTATGAATTTAAAATATTGTGCTTTAAGTGAAATGTATAAAAACTATGCTCATAATTTCTATTTTATGTAAATCTAATTTATAACACATGTTTGATAATGCTGTTAATCCGCTAAACCAAATAATGTTAAATAAGTTAAATTATATTTGCTTTCAGAGGCAATTATTTAAATCTTGTATATTTTTATAAGTATTTGTTAACTTTTTCACGACGGAGGGAAACTCCTCCCCCCCATTTTAAAATTATTCATTGTTGTAGTTAATTATAACCGTATATATCTGCATTTTAGATAGAAAATGTGAAAATAGATGTAAACGTAAACGGGAATGTTTAAAAGAGAAAAAAACTCATAATAATAGAACATTAGCAGGCCACATTCTTATCCCTTATTTAAATTAATTATATCACATAATAATATATTTCTATGTCTTCTCACATGTTTTATTGTTTTCTATAAATATAATTATGTGTAACAGTGAAGTATATTTGAACAAATGAAAAACAAATGCCTGATTAACAAATTGATTAAACAAATGCCTACACATTGATCCAAATTGAATACACACATTGATGCAAATTTAACTCACATTGATGCAAATTTAACTCACATTGATCCAAATTTAACTCACATTGACCAAATTTAACTCACATTGACCCAAATTTAACTCACATTAATCCAAATTTAACTCACATTGATCCAAATTTAATTCACACATTGATCCAAATTTAATTCACACATTGATCCAAATTTAATTCACATATTGATCCAAAGAAAACTACTCATTGTTACGTATTTTCTCATGATTTTTATTTATGTCTAAACAAACTAAAATAAACGGCCACATGCTAATATTTAAAGTTAGCAATTTTATGGTCCTGTGTAAGTGTTAAAAATCCAGTATCTATCATACACACACCACATATACCACCTCCTATAATTCAGTTTCTTTTTCAAAGAAATGCATCTCTCATAACGCTAACATGTCGTTAAGAAATCAAATAGTTTACTAGAAACTGCATTTATATTAAATAATGGATGTTCCTTATACTTTAAAATATTAACAATTACTCATGCATTGTAAATTAATGTGTTGAAAAAAGAAGTAAACATAATAAATTAAACTTTTTATTATATTACGTTTTCTTCAAAGTGCTGTAATTAACTTCTCCTTATAAAGTTTATGTTATGCTAATAAATTCATGACACATATAAATAAAAGATTTCCTTTAGAGGAAAATTTATTTTTGAAAAGGTTCATTGCTTTTACTTCAACGGCAAAGAGGTCCATAACAGAAGATTAAAAATAACAGCACTAGACTGTGATAAACGATATGCTAATTAATGCAGATGTTAAGATATTTTCAAGAGCATATTAAAAAAAATAAGTAAGAAACTTTTAGCAGAGAGAGAGAGAGCTAACAATTAACTAAAAATAAATTTTAATCGGTCGTTTGTGTAGAACTCGATCATTTTTTTTCGTATTGTAAGTAAATGTAGTAAGAATGAAATTTCATTCTTTTAAAATTCAATATTAGAATAAAAATAACGCTGGTCACAAATTGAAAATAAGTTGATATACCGTAAAATCCGGCGTATAACGCGCACCTATACTTTCAAGCAGCATTTTTTTATTTTTAGGTATATTCGTTGTATAACACGCACCCTCTTTTTACGAAGAAATCTCTCTCTCTCTCTGAAATGTTAGTGTACAGTTCTCTTATGTTTTGAAATCATTTAATGGAGGCATTATCCTAGACTTTTGAAAAAAATAGTATACTTCGAGAACTACAAATCTAAGTTCATAAAACATGCTATTTCTTTATAGAAAACATTATTTCGATATGTGTAGAAGTAAAAGCTTTTTTTATGCACATTTCTTTTATTATTTTTAAAGCTATCATTTTATACCCGGCGTATAGCGCGCACCCTTAAATTTCGATCTTATTTTTGGTACTAAAAGTGCACGTTATACGCCGGATTTAATGGTTATTCTTTTTAGCCCTAGTATACACTCAGGAACATTGAAAATAGCGACCCAAGAAGGAAGCTAAGTACAATCGCGAAACTTTGCAAATAAGTACAGCGTAATGTGACATGCAAATGATCCAAGTTTTGTGCCAATACGCATGCTCATACACGCCGAGGTGGCGCTACAATCAGGAAGAGGGTGCTATATAAGCCAGCGCAAATTCGAAGATTCATAAACGTGACGATTACCCGCCGATTGTAGGAGGACTTTGGTAAGCGAAACATGCCAGGTAAACGAGCTAGAAGACATTTCTCACAGTTAAGCGAGTTTGAGAGAGGCCTGATCATCGGGATGAAAACTGCAGGCTGGTCGACGCGCCGTATTGCTGGCCAGGTGGATCGTTCGGAGAATGCCGTTAGAAATTGTTGGGAGCAGTGGACACGAGAAGGCACCCAGGCGCGGAAAACCGGGTCTGGAGCGACCAGGAAGACCACGAGAAGAGAGGAACAAAGGATCGTGCGGAAAGCACTTGTAGACCCACAGTGACTCGTTCAACGATGCGAGCAGACGTAGGCGTAGCAATTGTTCCACAAACAATTTCCAGACACCTTGCAGAAGCAAATCTTAAATCCAAGCGCCCTTTCCGTGCTCTCCCTTTAACACCGGAACATCGGCAAATGCGTCTACAGTGGTGCCAAGCCAGATCAATGTGGAATGTCACAGATTGGCAAAAGGTTGTGTTTATTGATGAATCCCGGTTTGTTTTGGGGACAGATGATAACCGTGTACGGGTGTGGAGCCACCTTGGTAAGCGGTACAATTCCCCCCACACTGTTCTACGTCACACTGCCCGCACAGCTGGTGTAATGGTCTGAAGAGGGGGGCATAGCCTATGATAGCCAGTCCACTTTAATTGTGATGCATGGAACCTAAAGGGGACAACATTACTTTGATGATATTCTTCGACCACATGTAGGACATTTCCTAAATAGTCTCCCAGGGGCAATTTTCCAGCAAGATAATGCTCGTCCGTATACAGCAAGAGTTGCTCAAGACTTCCTACGTCATTTTCAGACTCTTCCATGGCCGGCCCGCTCCCCCAATTTGTCCCCTGTAGAGCACGTGAGGGATCAGCTAAAACGGCAGATGTCATCGTGTCACTCTGTAGATGATTTAGAGTTGGCTGTTCAAGATTTGTGGGCCCATCTGCCTCAGAACAACATAAGGTGTCTAATCAACTCAATGCCGGGCCGTGTGACGGCATGTATTGCAGCTGGTGGTGGTCCAACGCGCTATTGAAGTTGCCCAGTATTTGTGAAGTTGCACACCCTGTATTCGTTTAATTGTCTTGTTTTTGAGATCAAGTGAATCTCTCATCTGTGTCATTATGTGTATTAAATTTCATTTCAATCCGATGCTTTCTTCTTGGGTCGCTATTTTCAATGTTCCTGAGTGTATATGACTAAACTAAAAGCTTACAATAAGTCTTTTACGGGGAAGGATTCAAAAGTTTCCGGAATGAGTCTATAACTTAAAAAGTATTACTAATTAAATTGGTAAAACACATCCTCCTTCAAAATAAGATGTTTAAGCAACAGCACACTTTTGCCATCACTTGTAAAGATCGTCGAAGCATTTCTGGAATCCAATTTTAGCCATGTCCTTTAATTCAGCCTACGGTGCACTTTTAACTTCATCTGCGGATTAAAATCGACTACCCTGCAAGTGACGTGTCGGTTTAGGAAATAGGCTGAAGCGTCCGGGGTCGAGATCAGGGGAGTAAGGAAGATATGGCAAAACAGTTTTTTTTCAGTTTTTGTTGAAAGTCAGGGACGAGGAGGGATCAGTATGCAGGAGCGTTATCATGTAAAGCAGTGCTCCGCGACCTTTTTATCGCGGCGGCGGATAATTTTACCACGGCCCGCTGAGGGTGGGACACGTTGATTGTTTATATTTTAAATTGTTTTGATTTAACAATTTGAATTCAGTTACATTTAAATATGCCTTCAGAATTAAATATAGTTACACCAAAAAGGAATAAAAGTGGTTTAACGTGGAATAAAAAGTGATTTCTGTGGAAAGTTGCGCAAATCCGAGAGAAGTACACCACTTTAAATAAAATAGCAATAGTTTAATGTTCTTTAGGCGGCCGTCACCTTTGATCCACGGACCGGGGGTTGCGGATCACTGATGTGAAGCAACGATGACTGCTCAGTCCACAATTTTGGGTTTTTCTTTCGGATAGACGCATAGAGTTCTTCGTTTGCAGTGCGTCCTTCAGGAATAAATTCCAGATGCACACTGCCTTGGATATTCCCTAGGATGACCTTCCATTTTGAGCGTTTTTGGTGGAATTTTTGCTTGAGTAGAGATTGTGGTGATTTCCAAGTTGCCGATTCTCCCATGTCTTTTATATGATAAGCTTGTGTTCCCGATAGTATATCACTACTGTACACTTGCTTTAACATTTTGTCAGTCTTTGACGTTTTACGCGTCTTTTCTTTAACAAGTCATTTGGGTTCTTTGGGCCGGAATTAATGGCAACTCTTTTCCAACCAAATCCAAGAAATGAAATGTGAAGTAAAGATGCAAATAAACGGACTTTAAATATCGGATCTTAGAGTAAACGGTATGGCAATGTAAAGGAATGTTAGACAATTGATGGGAGTTGTGGCAGTTGATAGTTACTACAATTCGTGCTTCAAGTTTGAATGAGTTCTGCGTGACGTGGATTCATGTTATTAGTAAAGTTGCGTCCCATCGCATATAAAGACAAGAGTGATCACTACTACAAGCTGTAATAAGGTAGGATTGATTATTTAATATTAGAATCGAAGATTAGGCGGTTCGCTTATTGATATTGGTCTGAATTGGATTAGGTCTTATTATAAATATATGTATTGTGTGTTGCGTATTGCGTCATCGTAGATTCTCTCATATTAATTATTATAATTGAATTTCTTAAAGGTTTAAGTTGAATATCTTAATAAAGTCATATTAAGATAATGTTTGATCCTAGTATTACTTTTTCATACGTACAGTTTAAGCATCATGCAGTCATTGACGCTCATATGAAAATGAAGAGAATTGCCAAATGATGCAGCCAATCAATGAAAAGTATGGGTTTAAATGAAGAACAGGGTATAAGTTGGCGCTTTTCAAGGATTAGGGAGAAAACTGAATAGCGTAAAGAATAATCAAAAGGTTTGCCATAATAAAATGATTATCCCACCAAAATATTTCCAAATTTGTCATGCACCTTATATTTCAATTTACTAAATTATGAATTTTTCTGAAATATTACTTCTCTGCTTAATATTTTACTACACATAGCATTAAGTTTACTATACTATTATATCTTATTCAAATTTTAAAAAATAAAAGAAACACTAACTTGAAAACATTAATTACTTTTAGAAGTTTCTTTTATATCTTAATGGTAGATAGAACATTGTGTAGCAACAGTTAAACTTCACCATTTTCTTATATAAATGTTTTATTGATTTAAGTTCATTACTTCTATCATAAAAATAACACACTCTAATTTTAATAAACCTTAAAATTTTAACAGTTTCTGATCTATCCAAGTTTAAGCAAAAATATTTCTTCTAAATTTTTTTATAAAATAAACTTACAAATAGTATTTATTATTCATAATGAAACGACATTATTTAATGTACGTTAAACATTTAAATTTCAAAATTAAGATGAAAAAAACATTAGGGGGGAAATGTACCTTACTCCCCACAAAAAAACCCATTATTCATCTTTTTCCACTAAAAAAATCCTTTAAAAATATTCACTGCTTTATCGATCCATAAAATTACGAAGAAATTCCTCTAAGAGCAAACTGTACGTGATGTGCAAGTGACAGCTTGCAATTTGCGGTTGATCCCCTCTGGTTTTCTTTACATCTCGTAGGTCGGCCCACAATGATTTATTCCCCAGGTCGATACCAGGCCGGACTGTGCGTGATGTGTCCGCAAGGCCCTAGTATCGGATCGCGGCTACGCTTGACCTCGGTCAGACGTGCTCCCTGGTCATCTGTCGGACATGCCTCTGGGCAGATGAGGGTATGTCTAAGACACCCGCAGACAGTGGATGGTCTGAGAACTATTAACGTAAAATGTAGGATGTAAGCGAAGAATGATGCTGATAATATTTACACAATCCCATGCAATGGATCAAGGTGATGTGAGCGATATTTGTTTTTGTTTAGAGTGTGTTTCACTTGTTTAGCCTGAAGTACAGGGATCATATAATCCTTAAATGTTCTTTAATATTCCTTAAAAATTTTTATAAAGGCGCTTTATAAAATCATTATGCAGACTTTAATATAAAGAAATAAAAACAATGGTTTGATTTGATACAACTTAAAAACGGTTCTAGCAGGAATGTGATTACGGTAACCTTGTGGTCATGGTCACGGTAGCCTAGTGGTCATGGTCCCGAACTTGTAGTCGACGTGTCATGAGCTCCAGGCCTTTTGCCACTGAAGACCATCTATGTAGAGGGATTGATGGATGTTAAATCTAACGATGCTCAAAATCCTATCATTGGCGAGGTGTGGTAGTTTAAAGAAGGGACTGTCACCTCAGGTGTCGTCCTCATCGCTTGAAAATGGTTCAAAATTACGAGATCCGTCATCGGTAGCCCATGTTGCTTGGGGGGAGGGGGGAGTGCGAAAACATCCCACCAAACATGGATCAATTGAAAGATTTAACGTCGTGTGTAAAATTGAACAAAAGAAAACTAATTATTGCTTTTATTTTTATAGAAAACTGTCTTAAGTTCGCTTTTTTATATATATAAATTCATGTAATATAAATTACAGGACAATGATAACTATTTAGTTTCCTAAGTATTGAAGTTTATTTATTTATAAAAAAAACCCGAGTCTTACAGTAGTCGCGTATGATGTATAACACCTGACATGTTATAGTGGTAAATACGCAATATTAACTTTTTTCCTAAAAAAAATATGAATCGGGTATGCTTGGAAATAATTTTCCATCGAATAATTATATCTTTAATGAAAATTGTATTTAATTAACAAAAGGAGTAAAAAAATGCAATACTTTATCGAAAATAATTATTCTTGTTCAATTTGGGGAAGGGTGGAGACAATACACTTATGATAACTAAAATATGACACATATACTTGTGATTTCAAAGTATTTAAAAACCGTTGAGAAAAACAGCGTTAATAATATTAATTTTATTAATTAATGCTACCACTGTTAGCAGTCGAAATATTTTGATTTGTTTTCATTTTGAGCTTGAGTTCATCATCCATAAAAGCTATGAGCAGCTCAGTTTTTGGCAAACTGAAGTAAAGTTAAAATCACCACTCAAAATCAGGGGAAGCGAGGGATAATTTTTCAAAAGAGCAGAACCACCTTCGTCATATGGTAAAAATACAAAATGCAGGAAATCTTTAATTTTTTTTAACCGTTTGATTCAAAGAAACGTATACGGCCACCGAAATCACTGTCCATTTTGAAATAAGCATTCTGCCGCACTTATGTCCCCTAATATCGGGACTAACGGATTAAGAGTCAAGCACTCGAGTGCTTGATGGCTACTAGAGTTGGACCCCCATGCGAGGGTAGCGAAAAGACACAGCCACGCACTCTCATTGGTAAAATCAAGCAGCACGCGCTTACGTCACATCCTGTTACGCATATCCGTCCCTTTTCACGAAATCACTCCCAACAAATATCCAGCAACCGAGAGGAAAGATGTTATACATAAAAAAAATCCACGTTTTCATATTTTCATTGAAAATTCATAACGCTTTGTATTAATTTTTTTAAGCAAACATATATATTAAGCTACAATTGAGGGCACAGTTCAAATTTGTGAAGGTCCAATTAGGTAAATAGTTAGGATGTTAAAATTGGCGGGAGGGGGCCACACGTTACAACTAATATTATAAATTCTTCATAAGTGAGATGTAATTAATTGCAGTGTTAGTGCTACTAATTACCGCGAATCATAAGTTGCTAACCCCTGAGCTACAGTTTAGTATTAACAGAATCGCATAAAGAAGTTACTAAAATTTTCTTGTTCAAAATAAAAAACAATTTTCGCTATTAAGTACACATTAAATAAATACAGTTTTGCTTGAAATTTCGAATAATAGCATTCGTTTGTTTATATTTATGATTCATATTTTCATAATTAAGTATTTTTATATTGTATTATTTTAAAAAGAAAAAAAGGAAACAAATATTTCCTCCGTAATATTTAATACGTGTTAATTGTTTCGCAATCTTGATGTACCCTACATACCCTAATAAAACTATACTACTTAATATGCAACAGACACGATATTGTCGATTTCATTATAAATTGTCGTGTAACTATTAAATAATGTGTTTATGATATGTATGCACTGAACTTCAAATGCGTAAGGGTATGTGAAAGACAGAAAAATAATAATTATATGAAGACATAACTAAATGCTGCGAGTCTCTTTATATACATATAAAATGGTTATTAAGTACTCTTAAATTTACTTAAGGGAATTCAAACGAAGCGATAAAAATGTAATTTATATAACTATGTCTGTAGCACATTTTGTTACAGACTTAAGATAAACATTTTTCATCATAAATGTCTGTTGAATTTCACCGATAAAGTACGCAACTCTATATTGTCGTTTTCCTACCCTAACCATCAGAATTTATTGCACTGGAAATTTTTAATGTTTCGTGCACGCGTTTATAAGATAAATTAACATTGAAAGTGCATAATAAATCTGCCATAAAATATATTGCCTTAAATGATTATGATCTTTAGTTGAAATAATTCAGTACAATAGAATCCCGAAAACTGAACCTAATGTGGACCGAAAGGGTGGCCGAGGTTGTGAAAATACCGAGTTATCGAGAACGGAATTAAAAAAGAATTAACTACGAGAGAGTGTTTTCTTGAAAAATATTGTACTGCATTTGTATGCATTGTTTGCTTGAGAGTAGAACAGAAGATATACTAACTCAATACTCTAAAACAAAGGAAAAGTACGTACTTTATGAAGGCAAAGAGCATTTACTTTACGAGTATGAGAATTGATGAATACATACAGAGGTGCACACAAGTGGGGGAGGGGTGCTCGGGTCCGGACTCTCCCTTCCCCTCAAAGCCTTTCATTTTTCTTTCTATTGATTAAAATCCTACGTATATAGTAAATAAAATTTAGTTATCTGTTATTAACAATTAATTTTATTAATTAATACTAATTATTTATTCAATAATTAATTTTTTACTGTTTTTTGTTCCCGAATACCGACAAAATAAAAAGAATAATGTTGGGCGGAGTATTGAAGCATGATACGAGAATGGTGGACTTCCGATTCTGGACCCCTTCCCCCTTGAGAAATTTCTATGTGTGCCCACTGAATACATAATATGCAGTAATTTACCTGATCAGACACACCAGAGAAAAATACTTTATGAAAGCATAAAGCAAGCGCGCTGTCTATAATGACGATTAAATAGCCGATTTTGCAAAAAACTGCCTTTTTTTTGGAGAAATGCGTTTTGTCCCGTTGTCTTCCGTACTGCATCCTGCATTTAGCTGCTTCATCGCGAAGACGACGAAGAAAGTCCATTACCGACGCGCCTTATTGTGATGGTTCGTCAGTCTTTAGTCCCTCACTATTTGATAGTTTAGGAGTTTGTACTGTGTTCTCAACGTTAACGTTTTTATCATTTTTGGCAATTTTCCATTAACCGTGACATTAGCAATGACTTATGCATCAGACATAATGTCTTGCTCGGTATCGTTCTAGAACCACTGTTTGTTCGATGTCATTATCATCAGCTTAATGAATATCCGCGCGCGCGTGGTTGTGGCCGAGTTATTCGAACTGCCGGTTTTCGAGTATCGAGTTTTCGAGACTCAATTTCCCGGAATTCGAAAAAAAAAATTAAATTAATTGTTCACTAAAACTTCACTTTACACTTCTGAATTTTGCCTCACTCAATTTTAACTGTTAATTAACATGGTAATGAAACTTTCAATGTGTCTTTTAATGCATTTAATTAATTATCATATTTCTGATTCCTGTCTTGTAATTCAAAGCTTTGAAAGTTACAATTGTTACATTGTGCTCATATGCAATTAACGTGATAGTTGCACACACACACATCACAGGGATTATTATAAATTTCAACTAAATTTCAAAAGAGTAAAATTTCTCGAAAAAAATATATCTCATATTTTAGGGGAATATATGAATATTTTTTCTCAAAATAAGTTTCTACCAATTTTATATTTGAAGATTTCATCCAAAACGCACTTATAAATTCCAATTTATAATTATTAAAAACAAAGCGTAAACTTATGTCCACGATCTTGCCCATGTTTTAACGCGTTTCTTCTTTTTTTACCATGATAGAAATGCTTGAAAAATCTTTGCGAAGCACTAAACTTTGTTTTTCATACATACGTTTTGACATCTTATATTTCTGTTAGTACTGTAGAGAAATGGAACTTTAGAAAAGGGATTACTTGAATTATTCATCCTCATAGATTACATATCTGAAACAGATAAGTATGCAACCATTTTTATAAGAACGTTATATATTAGACCACTAAAGAAAAGTGCAGTAGCCCTCAGTAAGTCTGAAAATTTTGAGCCCCTTTCAAAACTTTGAGATCACATTAACATGAAAAGAACATTCACAAAGTAAATTGACGGGCCTAACTTTTCTGTGACTTTTATCCACACCATAGCATCAGTATGCTCAGCCTTATGGATAATTACGACTGAACAACCAATCCATCAAAACTAACAAAAATTCTAGAAAATTATTATTATAAGAAGTCCAATAATTATCAAATATACAATTTCAAATAAAGGTCATCCGTATCCGACAAAACGAATAATAAATAAAAATAACTACATTACTAAGGTCACAAAATCCCGGAAGTTGTAAGAAATTTCCGTTACTGTTAAACCCTTTTTTATTTCGCAGCTTAAAGATTCATTTTTGCTTACAATACGTGCAATACACCTTTTCTTCGATTTATGACCTATGCGACCCACGATTTTAAGCGATTTTATTAAGGAAAGATAACTATATACATTAGTAGACACAAACAAATCTTGGAAGTGACGCGGACCAACTGTTTATTAACATTGCACTTTGAAGCAATACGAGAATCTGTGTCGACTGACTTCATAAATTTGAACCACGAAAAAGTGATGAGGACAACATCTGAGCTGGCAGCCCATCCCATCAACGTAGGGACTTTGGGAGCCTAGTCATATTCAAAATGCATCAGTGTCACACTACTGCAGGTTTTCATTGACACCTGGACTCGATGGAAATAATGCCAGCCTCGAGTTCGAGAACATAACTACTACGCTTATGTAGCCATGGTAGTCTAATGAAACGGAATTTTATTTGTTACTAACCGTTTTAACTTTTATACGAAATTTAAAGATAATATTTTTGGATACTTACGTACTACGTCAACCAATTTCGTCAAATCAAATGACATCACCAAATCCCATGCTAAACAGCCAATAATGGCCAATAGTAGCCACTAAACAGCCAATAGTAGAACGTTTCCGCACACATTCGAACGCTATTACAATGATGACCAACTTCGGCGACATTTTCTTATTTGGCGATATCTTTTCACTCGGCAAAATGTGTCGTCGGTATCATACGTAAGTACCTATTTTGTTTATAATGCGTTAAATATAATAAATTTTGTGTATTTTTTCACATTGTGTACAATACTCACAAGTAAATAGATTGTATTTTATATATAACCTTACGTTTAATTTTTATAATCCGCGATTGAAAGTAGTTTTAAGAAATATAATTCCGATTTATACGATCTCTGTTAATCGAAATGAAGGGCTTATGTCGAGGACTTCTTTTCAATAGTTCAAGCTTTTCCAATGATTGAAAAATTGGTTCTTAATTTAGTATTATGACCTTTTAATCACCGATCACCAATTAATGTAAGATACAAATAAATTAAACTTTAATTATTCTGGTGTGCAAATATTTAGTTTTGTTGTGAGCATGCTTTAGTTCATCAAGAACATACACGCAAAATATTTGGTGTAAAAGAAGGATTTCTCCATAGCAACCACGAGCAAAATTCTCATTTGCTGGTTGAAACTCACGTTCACATCTACAACCTGAGACTAAACTTCGCCAAACATTTGCTTCCAAATGCAATTACCACAAACAAAATGCTTACTAAGAAAGTCTTCAGTTCCTTCATCTCCGTAGACGAATCTCGCCAAAGCATTTCTTCATCGGAAACTCCACTCTGACTTGTTATTAAATTAACAGAACAAGAGACATTCCATTCAAACTCATTACTCAAAACGCACATTCTCAATGCACGAAACAAGAATCCTAATAACTACCAGCTTTCATCCAGATAAATTATGTGTAGAGACAAAAGCCGATGGCCCTCGTACCAAACAAAGAAGTAAAAGCCTTCCCAATAAATATCCAATTAAAAAGAGTTTCACTCAAATACAGAAGAGCTTATTAAATTTCACGTTAACGATAATTAATCGGGAAATGTAATTCCTGGGGCAACAGAATACTAAAAACAGCTTTTTTAAAATGGTCCTTTAACAAATAGAAAGTTCTGGGAAAACCCTATTAATCTCAGAACTAAAGAAAAACCATTTTCCATCTCCAAAATTCATTAACAAAGAGTACTATCGGATTTCCACTTGAACTTACTGGATAAGTAATTATGGGCCCTCGTTGCTTCTTTTTACTGCGGTGGTGTTCAGCATAATTCCTCACGGAAAATTTCCACTTCGACTTTATCTGATGGGGATATAAATACTAGAGTTGTGTGTGTTTCCGAGATTTTGAAGAAAAAAGTTGCATTCAGTTTCCATTTCAGTTTGTTCTCTTTCTTGTTCTCATTGTAAATGTTTAAGTGAATCGGAAATAAAATGTTGAATGGGAAGAGTTTTTGATAAAAAATAAAAATGGCAAGCGGAATAGTGATATTTTTCCAAGATAATTTTCTGAAGAGTAACAAGACAAATGAGAGGAAGAGCTGTAATATTACATTGAGGGTAAAGATGAAATTTCTCAGGTTAAAAATCTAACAGATCCATTTTGAGGAAATAGCATGGGGAGAGAGAGAGAGAGGTTTTAATTGATACTTTTATCAAAACAAAAAATCAAATAATTCTCCCTTTCGATTTCAAAAGAACAGTTTGAATCATATAAAACAACTTAATTGGACTTGGGAATATTTGAAAAAGGACCAGCAAGTTACCAAACAGAATTAAAATGAGAAAACACTTTCATGTTCTCTATATGTATCACTGACGCACACAAGGGGGAGGGGGGATGCCGGGACCAGATCCTCCCTCTTCCCAAAGCATTTGATTTTTTTTCTATTGATTATAATCCTATGCATATAGTAAGTGAAATCTAATTAAGTATTTGTTTTAAAACTGAAAATACTTAATCCGAAATCGAAGACATTTTATTTTCATCATACAAATAAGTTACATTATGAACTCATAATACAAATAATTATATTAAAAATTCATCATAAAAATAATTATATAAGAAAGCTCTCAACTTAAATTTCATAATCTATCATTTTAGTTCAACATTTTCATTAAACATATTCAGATTATAAGCAATGGCTACGCACACAAGGGAGGAGTCCCCGGGTCCGGAACCCCCTCAAAGCCCTAGATTTTTTTCGATTGATTATAATCCTATGAATATAGTACGTAAAATTTAATTAAATATTATTCATTAATAATTAATTTTAGTAATTAATGCTAATTATTTATACAAAACTAATTTTTTACTGTTTTTTGTTCCCGAAAATCGACAAAATCAAAAGAATATGTTGGGCGGCGTATTGGAGCATGATACGAGAATGCTAGACTTTCATAACTGGACCCCCCATGAAAAATTCCTGTGTGGGTCACTGATAGGTATCTATTATTTTTAAGGTATGCAGGTAACTTATTAAAAATATAAGGAAAAACAGACTATTTTTAAAATGTATCGATTTTGTATCCAAATTATCAGTTAATTGAGCTGCCACGGTAGCCGAGAGGTATTAAACAGAGAATTTGTGGCCAGCGTTGTCAAGTCACGTGTTCGAAATCTGGTGCCATTGAAGACCCGCCAAGTAGAGGCTGATGCACGTCAAATCTGTCAAAACTCAAGTCTCCCCCCCTCCCGTAGGCGTAGTGTGAAAGTTTGTAAAGAGAGATACCAGCTTTTATGTGTTGACCATAGTTCACAATTACGAGATCCGTCAGCAATAATTGGGGAACCAGTTGTGGTGCCCCCTCCAATATTAACGCGACCTATGTCTGAGGGAAGGACAGAAGAACCACTAAAAACTCTGCCATACTAAAATCAGTTTATTATAATCTTAGTTGATATACAATGCAACTACAATACTAGTCTAAGAGGATATTGATCACGAGTAAGTAGACGCAACATGTATTACTGATAATTAGCGCACTTTACAACTGAATCTATATATTCATATATTAATTCCTAACTCAATAATATCCGCACTATCCTTATAATTTAGATGAATTAGCTTACCGCTATTTCTTGGGTAACAATTACGCAAGTAAACAATTACGGCCCTTAAAACGTCAAGTCAGACTTTAATCTGGCTTAGGCTCCGTTGGTCTCGGGCCCACTTTTGGCTTATCTACACCGGTACCGTTAGGCCAACTCCGAGAATGAAGACTCATCTAGACTTTATCTCACTCCACTTAGCGATCACTTTTAGCATTACTCTCTCTTCTCCACTTACCGAACCTCGCGAATATTATATATATATATATATATATATATATATATATATATATATATATATATATATATATAATTCCTAATTTATATACACACGTTCTCTTCTTGAATTGGTTGTAAAGAAATGCCATTCTGGCCCCAAAGAATCCCAAGAGGACAATTAGTGGAAATAGCGATAAAGCCCCGTCACAGTTTGTAGCTCTAAACCAGGAATGGGATTTAAGTCGATCGAGATCGACCGGTGAACCGCCAAGACATTTTGAGGTGAACGCCTTCATTAAAACCTAAGACGCTCTTACTGAAAGAAACATATTTATGGAACACCGAAGCCAGTTAGACTGGAGAATCGGCATTTTACAATCAAGCGACTATGTTTATTTAAGAAAATGATTCGATAAATGTGTAGACGACACATGTACCTTAACTGGAAGTAAACGAAGTCGCTTGACACGTTCACTGTCCCTGCAGAGGGAAAAGAAAGATCATTGCGATGCCAGCCATATAAATGAATTTTCCACCACACGCGGATTGAAGGGGGGATAAGTGTTGATGATCAGCTCTTCCCGTGACAGCAAGGGATTGGCTATTGAGACATCATCCCACACCCCCACGCTTCCACGGGTTTCGGTTCCCAAGTTGATGTCAAGGCCCGCGACGGCGTGGGACTCAGTAGAGATCGAATTAAGTACATACCTTGATTTGAGATTAATCGGTTCACGTATGTTCCCCCTCCTCACTACGTTGAATACATCAACGCTCCACGGTCTAGCAGTCACTCATAAATGTTCAATTATTCAACTTGATAGTATTTTTTACCAGTGTTATTGTGATAGAAATCGTAATGCCAAATTTTAAAAAGATAAAATATTGTAAACAAAGTGTTAAGAAAAAAAGCGATTTTAATACAGAATGGTTACACGTAAGCCCCTGGGGGGACAGCAACACCTTAAAAGTCGAAGTAGCCCGTACCCTGGAAAAGTCCACCCACTCCTTCTCTAAACCCCGTTCGGGTGAGTTCGGTTTCCTTGAGTATTCTGCCAATAACCATCGTATCTCTTCACAGTGCGACGTAAATTGAATAGTGTTGTTTTTAGTATTTTAGAAATGCAGTATATTTCCGTCCTTACATATTCTTTATGAAGGAGCTGAAGTAATTTGTCCCTAAATAAAGATCACTCGTCATTACTTCTTCCCCTTGTTTCTTTACAATCGCGTTCAAGGAAAATCTCACATCCACCCATAAATCCTCAGGAATTAGTATGCAATTAACGGGAGACGAAAACGTTTTATTTTAATAGGATTTCCTGAAATATTACCTAGTTTCCTCATTACAACCGTTTTTACTATATAATCATACAAAAAAGAACGAAGATTAGAAATTCAGTATGGTGAAAAATATCACATTTTTACTTTTTAATGTGTAACATCTTTCCTCTCAGTTGCTGGATATTTGGAGGGAGTGATTTCGTGAAAAAGGACGGATGTGTGTATTAAGATGTGACATAAGCGCGCGCTACTTGATTTGACCAATGAGAGTGCGTGGCTGTGTCTGCATGGGGGGTCCAACTCTAGTAGTCATCAAGCACTCGAGCGCTTGACTCTAAACCCGTTAGTCATGATGTTGGGGGCATAAGTGCGGCAGAAATGCTTATTTGAGAATGGACGAACAGTAATTTCGGTGGTCGTATACATTTCTTCGATTCAACCGTTTAAAAAAATTTAAAGATTTCCTGCATTTTGTGGTTCTGCACATTTTAAAAAAATATCACTCGCTTCCCCTGATTTTGAGTGGTGATTTTAACTTCAGTTTGCCAAAAGCTGAGCTGCTCATAGCTTTTATGAATGATGAACCCAAGCTCGAAATGAACACAAATTAGAATGTTTCGACTGCTAACAGTGGTACTGTTAATGACGCTGTTTTTCACCGGTTTTTAAATACTTTGAAATCACAAGTATATTTGTCGTATTTTAGTTTTATCATAAGTCTATTGTCTCCGCTCTTCCCCAAATTGAACAAGAATAATTATTTTTGATAAAATATTGCATTTTTTTTTACTCCTTTTGTTATATATATAGTTAAATGCAATTTTCATTAAAGATATAATTATTCGATAGAAAATTATTTTTTTCCAATCATACCTGATTCATATTTTTTTCAGGAAAAAAGTTAATATTGCGTATTTACCACGATAACATGTCAGATGTTACACATCATATGCCACTACTGTAAAACTCGTTTCTTTTTTTCTTTTTTTTTTCTGTCTTTAACATAAATAACTGCAAATTCGTTACATATTTTTTTTAAAAAAATAGTGGTAGAATTTACTCACTACGATACGATTGAATTAAATTTCAATACTTAAAATACAAATTAATAAACGTAATAAATGTATAAATTAAAATAAATACATCACAAAAAGTTACTAAGGACAATTTCTGCATTTGGAAACCATGAACTTGCCGTGAACATTTGCAAATTAGTCATTAAAACATTTGTCATTATAAAATCAATCTTCGAATTAAATTTGAAACGACTAAATCAACATTAAAAAAATTTAAGCATTTTTAGTAGTAATCACTTATTAAGAAAGTGTTAAATATTATTTAAGATTATCTAAAGAGCAATTTGATCTGGTACCTCACAGAATTTTCTAACATTAGAAAACTGTTGGAAGAAACAAAGTATACTTCTGAATTCATTTATGAACTGTGATAACTAAAAACAGAGAATGTTTTGTGAGAAGCTTGTAATAAAAAAGGATATCAAAATAACTTGTTTATGTTCTTTTACAATGCTTCCAGTGTTTCAAGAAGTCGGTACAAAAGCTTCATTTTATATATATATATATATCAACCATGATGAAGGCTAAATGATCTAGATAAAAATTAAACTTCGCACATTGCTACTGAATCTTTTTTAATAGTTTATAAGCGCTGTGTTTTTCATTCTTAATGCAGCCTTGAAAGAATTTAAAAAAGTAGCAATTTTGATTCTATGAAAAAAAAATTAGTTTCACATTTATAAGATATCTAAATTCTTTATTTATCAGGAAATTATCTTCCTCTTTTACAACAGAGGCTTCTTAAGTACGGAAGGGATTTTTAACAGACTAACGGATAAAATTTTTGGCGTGGTTTTTCGACAACAGGTGATGGCTGCGGTATACTAGTGATTATGGTCACGAGCTCGACGAACTGCGTGTCGCGTATTCGAGTCCGGGAGCCACTCAAGACCCACCGTGTAGAGGAAGACAGTATTAAAGGAGAGGGATATTAACATCGCACTTGAAGCAGAACGAGGACTATCAGCGACCGATGGACATCGTAATTTTTAAACCACGGTTAAGTTACGAGGACAACACATAAGCCGGCACCCCACTCTTCTAACTTCCCCACCGTGCCAACGTGAGGACTTTGAGCCACGAAAGGAGGCGAAGAGGCCTAGTAGTTATGGTCACGGAATCGTGGCCAATGTGTCATGACTTTGAGCCCTGGTGTCACTGTTGATCCACCATGTAGAGGGGACCATATGTGTTTGCATTCGAGGCAGATTTGAGGTGATTGATTTGAACTTCCCCACCGTGCCAACGTGAGGACTTTGAGCCACTAAAGGAGGCGCAGAGGCCTAGTAGTTATGCTCACGGAATCGTGGCCAATGTGCCATGACTTTGAGCCCTGGTGTCACTGTTGATCCACCATGTAGAGGGGACCATATGTGTTTGCATTTGGGGCAGATTTGAGGTGGTTGATTTGAACTTCCCCACCGTGCCAACGTGAGGACTTTGAGCCACGAAAGGAGGCGCAGAGGCCTAGTAGTTATGGTCACGGAATCGTGGCCAATGAGTCATGATTTTGAGCCCTGGTGTCACTGTTGATCCACCATGTAGAGGGGACCATATATGTTTGCATTCGGGGCAGATTTGAGGTGGTTGATTTGAACTTCCCCCACCGTGCCAACGTGAGGACTTTGAGCCACGAAAGGAGGCGAAGAGGCCTAGTAGTTATGGTCACGGAATCGTGGCCAATGTGTCATGACTTTGAGCCCTGGTGTCACTGTTGATCCACCATGTAGAGGGGACCATATGTGTTTGCATTTGGGGCAGATTTGAGGTGGTTGATTTGAACTTCCCCACCATGCCAACGTGCGGACTTTGAGCCACGAAATGAGGCTCTGAGGCCTAGTAGTCATGGTCACGGAATCGTGGCCAATGTGTCATGATTTCGAGCCCTGGTGTCACTGTTGATCCACCATGTAGAGGGGACCATATGTGTTTGCATTTGGGGCAGATTTGGGGCGTTTGATTTGAACTGCCTCACTACGGATCCCCACACATTGCGTCTCTAACAACTGAGATAAAATGAAGTTCCCAAGAATGTATTTTTTAAGGATGGGAAAGAAGTTTCCAACTATAAAACGTGTACTAGCAGCATTGCTTTCAATCACATTTCTCACTCAACCACGTCATTAGCTGGAAAACTAAATGACTTCAAACAATAAACTGATAACAATGACGAAAGGGTTTGATTTGAATTTTATTAACGCCACACTCTGAAGCTTCGTAAATTTGAATTTTGGTCAAGTGACGAGGGTGAACATTTGAATTGACACCCCCTTTCGAAACCTCCCCATCACGCCAATGTGCGGGATTTGGAACTTTGATGTATTTAACGTGCATAATCCCAAAAACAAAGAGGGTTGTCAATGGCACCAGGAATTGATCCCACTAATTGACGTCGGTTACAAGTTTGTCACCAAACCGCTCGGATACCCCGACCAACGACGTTAGAATATTTTTTGTACGAAGATAAAATATAATTTATCTATCTTTCACACGTAATACGAGAAAAGTAGACTTATTGTTGCTTTTGTTGTACTATTTTCAGTTAAAACTTACCTTTAAATATAAATTTTCTTTTTGAATGACAAAAATTTACGTGATAAAATGTATATAGTACGTTGTAGTTTAAAGTTCACCTTTAAAATATATTTTGAATCCATTTTCCGTATTAGATATATAAGCTCACAGCATTTGCATTTAGATAGAACACTTCAGTTATTCAATATAGAGCTATTGTATGAATAAATACAATGCTTTTGTGACGGGGAATTTTACAGCCAATAATTCTAAATATAGTGGGGATTTTATATAGGTCCATTACAATACCTTTGAGCCAAATGAGATAAAATGAATAAGTATATTACTAAATAATTTTGCACTTGAATAACTTTTTAAATAATAATTTCAACCCTAAATAATAAAATAATAGCAGTATCGTGTTTTGCTACTTAAATGCTTCGGAAAAATATGTAATTTTGAGCTTGTTGACTCAATAGCATGAACTAAGATATTTAGGTCAATTTTTTTTTAATTCAATATACTTTTCAACGGCAGAAAAAACATATGGTGTCTGGAAAAATCGAATTATTTAACAATGATGAGTATAGAATTACTTTTGATGCTTTATTAATATACACAGATGGGAGGGGGGGAATTCCAACACCAAGGAAAAATTACTTCTGAGTAATGAAATTTTGGCAAAACACTTATATAGGTAACATATTTAATTAATCACAATTTGAAGGTCACAGGCTAATGATAAGTGCAAGAAGACCCATTTCAAATGTAAAATGGTGGTACATTAAAAACCGGTGTAACCACCAGAATTTTGAATGCATTCATGCAAACCTGATGCATTTTGTCATACAAGTGCCGGATGTCATTTTGTGGGATAGAGAGTTCGATACCTGCTCGTCAGACAATACAGGTATGTTAGTCAGTACTGGTTGTGGATGACTCTGCAGTTTTCCTCCATTGAATTCCATTCGAGCTCGAATGGAGAAAGATCTAGTGATTTAGTAGGCCAAGGCAACACGTCGACACTCTTTAGAGCAAGTTTGGTTAGAATAGCAGTATAAAGGCGAACGTCATCCGATTGGGGGGAAAACCTCTCATGTTGTTCATAAATTTCCTCGCAACAGGTTGAAGCGCCAGACTAAAGTACAAATTTGCAGTCAGGGTGCGTGGGATAACCACAAGAGTGCTAACATTGTCATATATAGGATACATCTCCGCAAACCATAACTCCAGGAGGTTGGTTCCAGACGTTCACCTGACCTCCTTCTAACAAACATACGGCCATCACTGGTACCAACGTAGAACTGGCTTTCACCAGAAACCATGACAGATCTCCAGACCGTCCTCAAGTGAGCTCTAGTTTGATACCACTATCGTTGCAAACCGCAGAGGTTTAGAGTCAGCGCACTACAGAACGTCAGATTTTCTGGTTAAAACTTTCGATCCGCCAGTGCCAAGGATGCCTGTAGATCTTCTGCAGCCAGGGTCAAAATGAGCTTAAATCGGCACTAAGTGTCTAACTTATGCTTTTAGATCGAACCTTGAAGTCGTTGTATTTCAGATGTATAGATATAAACACGCCTGCCAAATTTTATTCATTAAAACCAGGAAATAAGTTTCACATAAGTCATAGGTGTTTATCATTATCATTAATATCAACTTATTTAAGAAAAGCATGTTAAAATAGGAGAGCACAGAATTTTTTTTCTTTTAATTTTTCTTAAAAATACTGTACATTATTAATACAAACGTTTCATATATGTTGCAGCAATAATTTCATGCAGTAATGTTTTCATGCTGGAACTTTGACAGTTTTCAATTCTACATATTTTTTTTTTAAATTACAGAGCAAAATGTTCTTTGAATGAATAACTCAAGTTTATTGGCAAAATTTGGATCGCCAGAATTTTAGAGTAATTATCTTACAATTTTTAAATAATAATAAAATGTGTATATGTGGAAGTATTTTCCTATTTAAAAATACTTATCAGTGTTGAAATTATTATTTTTAATTATAAATGGAAATGAAAACTGGCGTGTAGCTAGTCCTAAGTGGGAACTGTATAAAAATTTTAAAAACGGATTTTTTAGGTCCCTTAACATGCTACGATTTGCTTGTGATATTGGGGCCCTGTAGCTTGGAGGCCCCGAATCATGGATACGGCTGATACGGTGGTAGTTACGCCCCTTGGAAATTAATGTTCAGTTAAACATGTAATTACTATACATTTAAATGGATTCAGTTTAGAATGGATTAACTGCGAAAAATATTTTGCAGTAATTAAAATTGTAGCAGACACGAGATTACAAAAAACCGAGAGAAAAAAAATTGATAAGTGTTATTGCAATGTTTGTTCTTTTATTCAGTTTTCTTTCATAAACAAATTTACTTGATAATGAAAATCGAAGGACTTTATTTTGTTACCTACCCATTTATATTTTGTTTACATGGTCCGTAACAACCCTCGAGACTGGCAGGATCAATTTAAATGTTTCTCAAATAGTTGTCCTTTATTGTATAACAAAATCGATAACTATTAACATACACTGAAATAAAAAAGAATTACCAATGTCGTGAATTATCTATCTTAAGGTATCCGACTACGCTCGGAACCTTGATTTTGTAAAAGCGTATAAATGGATAATATTTATGAAATTTAGTGTCACTTAGATTAGAAAATATTTATAAAATTGTTTTAAAAGTATTATTAAAAAATTAGTTAAGTACAATATTTTGACAAAACATGAACATAGAATGACCATTTTCAAAATATTCTCCTTTTGTGAAAACTGCTTCTATTATAATAACATTTTGCCCGTATATAGCTCAGACCTCTGTACAGAGGCTCAACTAAAATTTTTGAAATAGATAAGTTAGAAGTGGGTTTATCCATGTTTTACCACAACAGAGAGGAGAAATTTTAAGAAAAAAAACGCCGATAACTATTTCAATGGATTGTAACTCTGAAAATAATGTGAATTCTTCAATAAAAAATAGTTCAGACTCTCTGGAGAAGTCTTTACTTTTTATAAGCAAAATATTATTATTTTAGAAGCATTTTTTATAAAAGGAGAACATTTTGAAAAAAGTTTATTCTAAGTTAATTTTTTGCCAAAATATTGTATTTAAATAACTTTTGTCAAAATGTCCTTAAAACAATTTTATGCATGTATTCTAATCTAAGTGACACTAGATTTCATGAAAATTATTCATTTATTCGGTTTTTTAAAATCACGGTTCCGAACGTAGTCTCGGATACCTTAAAGTATACGATATCTGAATGAAAAGGAAATCATCTTATAAACTAAATATTTTTTTAAAAAAAAAAATTAACGAACATATACGCCGGGCCTTTGTGGATAAAAGTTGTTTAGTCTTCGGATTCTAACTCAAGAGAGCCGGCTTTGTAGCCTGACGAGTTTTCAACTGATGAGAACAATTTTCTACTGCTGGTCATACCAATTCCCCAATGCAAGATAAACAAATTCAATCCAAAACATAACTGATGTAGTAAGCGATCGTTATTTTAAAATCTAAGGACAATTTGCAACACTCGAACTTTCATATTTGGAAGCTTGGTGAGTACAGTTCTTGTAAGTCAAAATATTAATTTTTAGTGTTCTTTTTCAATTCCTATGCTATCAGCTCACACACTCTCTATATATTTATTTACTTATTTATATAGGTGGAATTTTCAATCATTAATAAAATACATTTTAAAGCGCTCAACTGAGCCGAAATTTTATATACATGATTATTTTGGATGGCAATACAATAATTTAATTATAATTAATATATAAATTAATTGATTAAAACTAATTATTTAAAAAATTACAAATACGGCCACGTTGGCATCATTTTGGGCGACTTAGCGACCATTTTGGCGAATTGCGTCAAGTGAGTGAGTGAATATTAACGTCGCACTGTTCATCTACCTGAGGGCTTTGGCAACGGACTACATAATTTTGAACCATGGTCAAGTGAAGCGGACGGCACCTGAGCTGGCACCTGCCTCTCCTAACTACCACACCACACCAACGGAAGGACGTTTGAGCTCTAGACAGATTTAATGTGCATCGCTTCCCTACACGGCTGGTCTTTAGTGGTACTAGGCTCGAACTCGTGACAAGCCAGCCACGATCTAACCACTCGGCTACCGCGGCCACGCGACTTGTGTGTCGAAACTCGAAAAGTTTTTTTTCCTTTTGTTTTAAAGCATTCACTCGAACTGAAATTTAAAATATACGATTGTTTTTGATGACAATACTATACTTTAATGGTAATTAATAAAAATTAATTACTACTTAATGTTGTGATTCTGTCATATGTATATACATATTTATATTAATTGTAACTATTTAATAAAAAGTAGCGAAAATAAAATTTTTCTTTGTTGATGAAAGTAGGAATTGACTTAAAAATTTTGTTTAAATATATTACTTGTTAAACCAATTCTTGGCATACCGAATTGCAAATTACCAAACAATACGTTTCTTCTCTTTGAACGTTTTCAACTGACAGTTTCTACCCGAATTTAAACCGCTAAGTAGCCAAGTAAGCACTTTATAATCCTGAATTGCAATCACCCCTAAACAAATACCCCTTTTCCTCCCCATGCTCAGGTGGTTCAACCCAATGCATGATGGGGTTTTTTTTTTTGTGTGACATCTTAAACATTTATTTACCATGAAAGATATCGAATTTAGAAAACAATGAATATTTCTAGAGGTTGGTTTGTGGTTGTATCGTATGTTTTTCATGTGTGTACGTGTAATAACTTTGAAAGTATAACTTTTTCAAAACAAATGAATCATTTATGCTAATCCTTTATATAATACAGATGCAGAGTATATTACACTTATTGTTCGAGCTACTAGCAGATTTTTAGTCAAAGGGACATAATTACCAGTACAAAATTTTGCGAAATACAAATCTCCAAAAAGTGATCAACTAAACTTAAAAAAAAGTCATAATATTAAAAAAAAACAAAAAGAAAATCTGGTACTTTTCGTTTCGCCGGCGAAAGCGATACAGTCGCTAAAAATGATAAAACCGACGCCAAACGGAATATTCCCGCTGGTAACCTTTTACCGCCACATTTTCAAAACGAGTCGTAGTCTTTTCTTATGAGTTACGTCTTTTTCATAATCCATCAAAAATGGATGAAAAAACCAATAAGAACTAATATTTATTAATATTTTTACATGCATATTATGCGTTGTCGCCAACAACGCCAAATAGGCGAGACGAAAAACGAGACACCGGCGAAACGAAAAACGCCGAATATTGATTAAAAAAATAGATGGTTTAAATATAAACTGTTTTCTATTAATTCATAAAGTCATTGGAATTATTTATGTCTGAAAAAGAATCTCGAAACTGAATTCTGTTCTTCCACATTAGATGATAAGAATCGAGAAATAAAGTCAAAAACATTTTCCTGCCAATTTTATTAAAAAGTATCATTGAAGTGGTCACAAAATGTCATTGTTAAGTACATAAAGAGAGAAGCATCTACATTTATCTTACTCAAATGTGACTTAATAATCCTTTGACAACACTCTACTGCTCGATGCCAGAAGAGTCAAACACACAGCCATATCCTCTCATTTATCAACTTCATCTTCCATTCGTTTCTGTTTGAACAGAAAACGGCAATAAGAGAACAAAAAAATGGAACCGCTTCAAATTACAAGAAAGACGTAGGTAACCGTAAAGCGATGTCGGGAAAAATTTTCCCGTCTCCCGGAAAAATCTTCCGAAAAGCAGTTACAACGTTCCGCCTCCCACCCCGGAGAAAAGAACAGGAGATCGATTTTTCCGGTTAAACTCCGACGATGATTACGTCCAAATTATTCGTAAAGAAATCGAGGGTGAAAAGAAATATAGTAAAAAAGAAAAAGAAGCCAATCAAAATTCAAGCTCTCGGAGCATGGTCATCTTAATTTTTTTTCGTAGGATTATCTCTCTTCGCATTATGAACTGCTACCAGTTAGGAAGGTTTTTATTTTTGAGCTGAATGTTAAGTAGCCTTCAGCGTGAGTGGGTTGGGGATAATGAAATTAGACATTGAACAGTACTAGACTTCGAATGCAAAATGTTACAACTTTAATTTTAACTCATACGACTTAGAATTTGTTTTCGTTTCATTTAGATCTGGAACTGAAAATAATAATATCGTAAAGTAGTTGCAATTTGAATAATGATGTCTTGGAATTTTATACATATCCGTGTTTTTGTAACCTGCATGTGTTTGTTTTGTTTTACGTTATGTGACGAATCTTTACGGAACCTTTTCACTAATATTCTTAGGCGTCTTTGGGGATTGTAAATTCGCGTATATTTCCAATCAACTCTAAAAGGAGAAAAGGGGATATGTAAAGTAGATAGGGTATTTAAGGAGAGCGTTGTAAGTTAGCGGGGATGAAGGCTATTGAGCCAGCAGCAGTACTAACAAGGTTTATAGGATTCAATTGGATTACGATAGTGGATTACTGCTGTTAGTATTCAGCGAAGGAACCTTAGGAGGTTAATATACCTAAAGAGATCATAAGTACTACCAGGTGATATATTCTAGTTTAATATCGCTTACCACAAGCGTTAGTTTAATAAAATTAGTTTAAGTTAATGAAAGCTAATCATTCAAGTTGCGTGTATTTCTCAGGCCACCTATTCCGGTAAACCTTTTTGATATTGCACGTAGTTATTGATTAATTTCATATTTCATAATTTAAATATTAAAGGTAAATCCCTTTTTGACGTAGACATTTAGCTTACTGTTTGTCATTAGAATTTTTGATATTTGAACCAATTGAATAAATATAAGTTATTATTATAAAGAGTGATTTTTTTTCCAGGTATAGAAGTTTAAGTTGGCATTACTTTCCAAGATGGCGACCGACTTAACAGCTGTCAAGTGATTTATTCTCAGTTTGGTTTGGCAATTCATCAAAACGATCATCAAGCAAGACGTAGATTCGTCGAATGGGCCCAAAACGAGATTGCCGTTGTTCCCGATTTTCATAAGCGAATTTTGTTTAGCGATGAAGCGCACTTCTGGTTGAATGGCTACGTCAACAAACAAAACTGCCGCATTTGGAGTGAAGCTAATCCCCAAGTGTATGTCGAAACACCGTTACATCCAGAAAAACTGACTGTTTGGTGCGCTTTATGGGTTGGTGGAATCATTGGTCCGTACTTCGTCAAAAACGATGAAGGCCACAAAGTTACAGTCAATGGTGATCGGAATAGAGCCATGATTACTAACTTTTTCATTCCTGAATTGAACAATCATGATGTCCAGAAGCTGTGGTTCCAACAAGACGGCGCAACATGTCACACAGCTCGTGCCACAATCGATTTATTGAAAGACACGTTTGGTGACCGCCTAATTTCACGTTTTGGACCTGTGAATTGGCCTCCAAGATCTTGTGATTTAACACCGCTAGACTATTTTCTGTGGGGCTATGTAAAGTCATTGGTCTATGCGGATAAGCCACAAACGCTTGACCATTTGGAAGACAACATTCGCCGTGTTATGGCAGATATACGGCCACAAATGTTGGAAAAAGTCATCGAAAATTGGACGTCCAGATTGGACTACATCCGAGCCAGCCGTGGCAGTCATATGCCAGAAGTTATATTTAAAATGTAATGCCACAAGATTATCTTTCGAATAAAAAAAATTCATGTCAATCGAATAATTCATCGTTGTTTTATTGCAATTTAAAGTTCTATACCTCTAAAAAAACACCCTTTACAAATGGCATCTGGTCATTCTTTGCCTGAAATTAATCTTAGTGTCCAGTATGGAACCCAGGGGGGTTCCCACAGTTATATCATCTAAATAAGAGATGGGCAATTATTTTGACTTGAGGGCCGCATTTTGGAAGCGGTGGACACCAGAGCCCGCGATTTTTAAAATGATTGCATTCATTAGTTAGTTTTGCCTCTCAGAAAAGGTACAAACTGTACCATAAAATTAAAAAAAGACGTAAAAAGATAGCGGCAGTTCTAAGCACTTTATTTATTGTGCTGATTTCATACCTGAGAAAACATTTAGCTTTAGAAACAGTTTATTGAGACAAGTATACCCTATCATACTTCTCTAAAATTTTTTTAATCAGGAGTTAGATTGCTTGTTAAAATTATCATCACAGCCAGCAAATTAATGTCAGCCAACTTACATCCATATTTACTCATGTTGATTTTCATGCAAGAAATACTTTGCTCGCAAATATTTGTCGACCCAAATATAGCGAACATTTTCCGCCTATATGATTTTCTGACTCTCTTGGCGGGCCACAAAATACTTTTTGCATACCGCATGTGGCCCGTAGGGCACTATTTGCCTACCCTTAATTTGCATGATATAAACATGAGAAGGTCGCAATATATATAATGAAATTATTTGACGATCACTTGAGAAAGTTTGAAATTCTAGCTCTTTTAAAGTATAACTACATAACATTTTGTTGGTCCTATACTTTTAAACGTTTCAAATATAATTTACCTTAAGGTATCGGACTACGTTCGGAACCGTGATTTTGCAAAGGCGTATAAATGGGTAATATTTATGATATTTAGTGTCACACTTAGATTAGAAAATGTATATAAAATTGTTTTAAGAGTAGTATTACAATAAAAAATTATTTAAGTACAATATTTTGATAAAAAATGAACGTAGAAAGACCCATTTTCAAAATATTCTCCTTTTGTGAAAAATGCTTCAATTATAAAAAATATTTTGCCTGTATATAGCTCAGACCTCTGCACAGAGGCTCAACTAGAATTTTTGAAATATATAATTTAGAAGTGGGTTTATCCATGTTTTACGACAACAGAGGGGAGCAATTTTAAGAAAAGAACGTCGATAATTATTTCAAATGGTTGTAACTCTGAAAACAATGTGAATTTTTCAAAAAATCATAGTTCAGCCTTTGTACGGAGGTCTGAGCTATACACAGGCAAAATATTAATATATTAGAAGAATTTTTCGCAAAAGAAGAACATTTTGAATAAAAGGTTATTTTAAGTTAATTTTTAGCCGACATATTGTATTTAAATAATTGCTTTTGTCTAAATGTCTTTAAAACAATTTTATACTTGTATTTTAATCTAAGTGACACTAAATATCATGAAAATTATCCATTTATGCGCCTTTTTAAAATCACGGTTCAGAACGTAGTCGGATACCTTAATATTAAATGTTTAAAAAAATATTTAATAGCTAAATATTGGTTTCCGTCTATAATTAAAAAATTTTATTATTTCTCATACTATGAACAAAATTTAATCAAGAAATATTGTATCCCCAAGAAGAATTGACCCCCCTCCAACAAAAAAAGGCCAATTGAACTATCCAGAACAGAAAATTAGATATAAATCGATTAATTGTTCAGATCAATCACCAATAGCCCTCATGCTGCATTTTGAAGAAACACGAGGGTTGTTAGCGACGAAGCTTGTAATTTCGAATTGCTTTTAAGTGACAAGGACAACACTTGAGTAAGTGTGAGCAAGTGAGTAATTATTAAGGTCGCATTCTAAAGCTACATGAGAGCTACTGATGTAATTTTTAATGGCTGTCCAAGGATGAGAATGACACCTGAGCTAGCAATTTTCTGTCCAAACTTTCACACTACGCCAACGTAAAGACTTCAATCCATGAAAGATGGAATGTACATAAGCATGTCTACACGGTGGGTGTTCAACGACATCAAGGATCAAGCACGAGGCTCAACAAAGAGCTCGTGATCAGGACAACAAGGATACCGTGACCACCACCAAAGTTGGAATTCACTCTCCAATCTTAAGCGCAGATAAGAACAATTATAGAGTATTGTAGAATATGAAAAATTTGATTTGTTTAAGTTAGAAGCTCACTCACACCACTCTAGTGATCATTTGAGACAGATCTTGTAGTTTTGATGTAATATGGAGATGGGACTTGAAAAATGAAACGATTTGTGCAAATAAACGACTTGAATTGTAACAGTTAATTAAGGTGGGATTTCTTTTTTTTAAGAAAAACAGTTTTGAAAATTAAAAAGAATAATTAAAAATATTTCTATTTAAATATAATATTTCATAAAATTTCTGAAATTAGATTGGTTTTCTTCTAGTATCAGAACTATTTTTTTAAAAAATGGGAATACTGATAAAGCAAAAATTAAAATTATAATTTTTTACCTAAAATTGTGTTACTCTTCATTATAAGCAAGATGTAAGATATAAAATTGTAAACTAAGACGTGAAAAAATCCTGATTGACACAATAAAAAAGGTCTTATCATATTTTGTTAAAAAAAAATTATTGCATTTTTTGTCCTGAAGTACGTTGTACCACATACTTAACAAAAAAATAGAAAAATAATAAGGATACAGATATTCGAAATAATTTCTACTCTTAATATTCATAAAATGATAGGGAAATTAATGCAATTATTGGAAAAACTGAGAATACTCAGATTTTATTGAAAATCGTATAAAAGACATCTTCTTAAATACAAAATCGTTACTATGTAATATCACATACACATATCAATCAAACTTATAAAGTGGCAAATGTAAAGGAAGAAAGCGGCAAAAAATGGCGGGAAAGATAGTGGAATCCTTATCAAAATCAAAGATAACCAACTTGCGTGTGTCAATGCAGATAAACTGTCGGGTAACAAAATATAACATAAATTGTCTTAATGTTTTGAATACAATTATACATGCAGATGAAAAATATTAGGCAGTTTATCAAAAGAACTAACACATCTAGATTGTTCAAGAACATGTAAGTCAAGAACTTTTCGAAAGGTCACACAGTTGCAGTCGTGAGAGTAAAGATCAATATAGTAAAAAAATTACCCAAAAGATATATGTTTGTTATTAAAATAAAATCACAAAGAATATGACATTATGTTAAATATATAATGTGGATTGTAAAGTAAGGTAAGGCTGTGGTGTTACCAAAGCTGAAATTCTATGCGTATTTACAAAAATATGAAATCAGCAACAAAATCAAAATTAATTTCATAGCAAAATACTTAATAATGTGTATTACTTAGAATATACAGTTAGTTAGGCTTGCCATGTCATGATATATTATTCATACTACTACATAATAAAAAAAATCTTAAGGTGATATTGACAGAATATTCTTTCTCATAAAATAATAACGGCGTAGAATCCAAACTATGCAGGAATAATTAGTAAAAAAAAGACCGAAGTTTGAAAACATCTAAAAAATTCTTTTTCAGAAACTATAATGAGTTATGGAAATATGGCAAAAGACAAAATTCAAAAACTGGATGGCTTGTAGTATGATGATTAAGAGCAACATTTTACAGAATCCTCATTTCAAAGAGAATCCGGTCTGACTTATAAATAGAGATCTTTTCTAAATTAATGATGAATTATTTATTAAATATTTTGTATCTAAATTATTGATTACATTAGAGATGTAAGCTATTTTTAGAGGATTACATCATAATCAACTGAAAGTCATAATTTTGAGGTACATTTAAGAAAAAATGGAAATAAAAAGCGGAATGTGAGTTTATTGTAAAAATTACCGGAACCATAAAGTATAATCAAGAGTGAAGGATCAGAAGTAAAATAAAATATCCACGATAAATAATCGCTTTCAAAGGACTAATTGCTGTTTTTTATACAAGGAATAAATGTAAGTAAAAGAAGTTAAATTTGGAAGACATTTTTTTACAGAGAATTTTGTTTATTTTTTGCCAGAGCACAGTGATTAAACTGTATTAAAATTTATTAGTCTTTCTTTTTCCCAAATTGTTTCTTAAAAATTATCTCTAAAAGAATAGATTTGTCTAATAATTTGGAGTTAGTCATAATTTTCCTACAATGGATTATCAAAATATTAATAACGCATGAGTAAATCAAATAAATCAGTTGATAGATACCTAAAATCAAGGATGTGTCATCTATCACAGATTTGAAATGAAATAACTAATATATATTCTGCAGAAATTTACATTTTCACATACATATATTATGTTAATATATACATTGATGTTCATTATACTGATATTTAATAAAACAATTTAAAAGTTCAGTTTATTTAAGTTAATAAAATGAACTAAATATTTTATACTTTTCAAAATAATAGCTTTATAACGCATAACATTCCTGCGAGTTTTTTTCCCTACAAATATACATATTTCCCCCCTGAAATAAACAACAGTCAAGGCAACAACACATAACAGTATTGCGAAGAAACTCAAATATGTTGATTGACGAAAAAATTAAATTAAATTTAAACTTAATTAATTGAAATTAATTACAATTATTTTTTTAAAGCGCGGAAAGAACCCAATATAAAAAGCATTGCAAGCTTATACATTAATATCAGCTAAAAAAGACGTCTACTCAAAGTACGTGAAAAAAACTTTCCACTGAAAACTTCATAAAGACACACACAGAAAAATAAAATTTAAATTTCATAACAACTTACCTTTATCGATTGTCCAGTACGTAAATACTCCGATAGACCATTTTAGTGCAAATGTGAGTCAACATTTTTCACATAATCCAAAATGAGAAAACAATTTTAATCAATATGAACCAGTCAGTATACTAGAATTTCACATTACAGTAATCAACGGAAATCTGGGCTATGGTCAAAATACATGCCTATTTTTGGAATGATTAACAATTTTTTTTCCTAATATCACATTAATAAAATCTTCTATAAATACATCACTATATTAATCCACCTCTGAAAACTATCACAAGTACTTTTTCCTCCGGATCAAATTTAAAATTTAATATATTTTCACTTATAAGAATGGTTCAGATTCATTATAATTTCAGTACATTTCATAAGAGATGATAATGCAAGCAAATCCTTTTTTTAAAAAAAAAACGCACAGCTATCAATACTTTACAACGGAGCAGTCCTTTTCAAAAATTTTCCAGATGAATATATATATATTCAATTCCACCACGTGAAATTATTAATCTCACCGGTCACATTCCTAATACTTTTCGAACACGAATCCGAACTCTGAAGAAGATAAAACGGAAAAAAGAACTGTCAGTCTAGTGACATAGAATGAATTGGGTACTATCAATAATTATCGAAAGTGGAGTTGAAAGATAGCGGCGAATGGTCACATAAGAACGAATTTCAAAGAACACCGCATCTAGCGGAATCTACCGTTAGTTTGATATCGGAATACAGGAGTTGAAATGTGCCGACTGCGCGCCCCCCTGTTTTATTGCTTCCCATGCCAACACACTGGTTTCGGCTGATCCTTCTCCCGCCATCTAGTGACCCTTTTTGGAACTATTTAGTCCTTAGTAGAAAATTAGTTAATAGCGGAAAAAAATACTCATTGAAAAAAAATTTTCTACGTAAATTATATAAATTAACAAAAAATAACATAGATAAAATATTATAATTGTTCATTATATGTAAATTGATCAAAGAGTTGAATTTTTAATAATTTTAATATTTGTAAATAAGAATAGTTACATTCATTGCTGTTCTTTGAAATTTAATTTATTTTAAATGTAACAAAATTCTAACATACTGGTTATTTTTTTTACAAAATAAGTATCTAAATACGAAAAGGTATTAATATGATTCTGAGAAATACATTGTCTCTTCACAATTTTTTTTTAATTTGAACTGAGAAATTTTTATTGAATGAATTACACATATGCTAAGAAATTAAGTATCAACTTAAAATTATTTACCTCAACATAAATATGTAATATTTGTAATTAATTTATTGTAAATAACATGTACAGGCTTATTACGATGAACTAAAAATGGCACATAAAATATCACAGACCTCCTTTTGCCATTATCTCAAATCTATATCCTTGATCAAAGTTCCAAATTATGTGGTCCGTCACCATTAGTCCTCATGTTACTTTATAATAAAACGTAAAGAAAGAACTTATTCAATGCTGTATTGATGCTTACAGGCATGTCGTATGAACTATTGTATAGCAAATCAAATACAAAGAAAATTAAAAATTAAATTGTATAATATTACATTCAATTTTTACATTAATGCTATCAATTTATTTTACATAATTCACTCAATGCCCTTTGAAAACAGTTTTCCTTGCCTAATAGCTTTATTTTAAACTACTCGTAATTCTAACCAGAAAAATAATTGAAATGAAATTTTATTTTTATAAATAAAAAATAATTATGTATCATAATTAAAAAAATATATATATATAAAAAAAATCGTTACAAATGCATCACAGAATTTATTCGTATTTATTTACATTGCAACAGTTTCGAGATTTTATATTAATGTCCTGTTCAGACTTAAATTACTTATTTATACTATTTAATGCAGCGTTTCTCTAACTGTAGGGTGCGCCCCCAAGAGGGGCGAGATAACCTTACATGGGGGGGGGGGCTCAAGCATATTAAAAAGTAGAAAATAAAATATTGTTTTAAAAAATTATGAATTTATTGAGAAGAAACAAATTAAAAAATACATTCCGAATTAATAAGAAATAAAAAACACATTTACACTGTTATAATATACTTTTAAATTTATCAGTACTTCATACTGCAATTGATAATTAATTTACCAATACTAAATTAAGAACAAATTGAATAATTACTAGTGGTCCAATACAAAATTATATACCAGATTTAATACTTATCTTGATAATTTGTACGGTTTATAATTAAAGTTGTGTAAGCTTTAGAGTCTCAGTGCATTATTATTGTATTCAGTACATTGTTATTTTAGGGGGAAGGGCACATTGAAAACTCTGATTGAAAGTTGGGTCCCAAATATTGAAAGTTTGAGAAGTACTGATTTAATGTAAAAACAAATATAGCACACACATTAATTAAATTATCGTATTGAATTAAGATAGCAGCATTATGTATGAAAATAAAAACGTATCAGATTTCTCTAAGCAATACGTGCTACTCAATAAATAATGTACTGGTGATAGCATGAATTTGATAACGTTTCGTTCTCATGTTATCCTACAAAAAAAGGGGGGTGAGAGAAGCGATATTTGCAACGATGAAAACTTACACCGATGTTTCAATGTTCCTAACTGCTTGGTTTAGAAACGCAGGTGCTCTTCCTAAGATAAATTTATCAAGTTTTACAGGACCAAAGTATCTAAAATTTAAATAATGATAGACGATTTATCTAAAAACTTATTTGTTTTAGTTAAACTAGAATGCATTCGATTTGAGTTACTGTCATAATATACGTCTGCAATGAAGCTCGATGAAGAAATTGACATCTGAACTTCTATTTCCGAATTTCCATTCAAAATTAAGTAAAGAAATTAACAAACTTTGTTGTAATACTAAGTTGTAATAATTCATTTGGATTATTTTAGATCAAATAATTATGTTCTCATTGAACCGTGTTGACGTAGTAGCCTGGTGGTTATGGTTACAAACTTGTGGCCGGAATTACACGGATTCGAGATTTGGTGCCGCTGAAGACCTTTCGGGTAGAGGACACCGACATATGTTAAATATGTCGAGGCCACCGGTGGTGAGGTGGGGTAGTTATGAGAGGGGTTGCTAGCTCAGTTCTCCTCATCGCTCGACCGAAGTTCAAAATTAAAAGATCCGGCACCAATAGATCTCATGTTTTTTTTTCATAGTGTGATGTTAATATACTATACTGTTCGAATTAATTGGAACAAATGGTAAAAAATGATTTTTTCTAAAACCCTAGCTTTTTTTTAATCCTTACATACCTTAAATAGATAGAAAGATATCTATATTAGCACACAGTATAGCAGAAATAACCTCTTCAACTCGGCTTGGTATTGACTCCAGTAGCGCAGCACACATGTTCTTAACTTCATCATCGTGGAAACACACTTGTATAGCGCTTTTTAACATTTACTCTGTTGTCGTGCAATTCATCGTAGCCAACAGATTCTTGAGAATGTGACATAAATTCTGAATAGAATTTAGGTCTGGTAAATTACCAGGCCAATTAAGCACTTTAAATTTATTCTTCTGCATATAAGTCTGGACCAATATCGAATTATGACAAAAAGAAAAATAATGTTAAAATGTTCCGTCAAACGTTTCCATGGATGGAACAATTCTATTCCGTAATATTTCTATGTATTTGATACAATTCATCAAGCCTTTAAAAGGAACTAAGCTTCCAGGGATATTTGTTGTGAAAAAAAACCCAAAACATCTGTTTAGAAGGGTGTTTTGCAGTCTGTTGGATATGATCTGGTAACAGAGTTTCAACTTCACTTTTTCTAACTACACTTGATTTTTATCTCTGCACAAATAAATGCGTTTAATCACTAAAAATCACTTTCTTCTAATCTTTAACAGTCCGGTATCGGTGTTTTTGCACATGATAAACATATTTTCATCGTTTTCTGAGTTAGAAATTGATTTTTTTCTCGCACTTGATGCCTTACGAATAACTTCCAGAACTCTTTTCTGTACAGTTGAAGTACTCGCTTCAACACCATAATGCGAAAAATCCCTTCAAAGGTCTGAGCTTGTCTTACTACGATTTATTTGTTAATTCTTATAAGAATTTTATCAGGTCTTGGAGTGATTTATCATTAGAGTCCACATTCTCCTTTTCTTTTTAGAGACGATGATCCGGAATCTTGAAATGTTTTTAAAGTTCTTAAAACACTTGCCCACACTAACTACCGTAGTTATAAAGGGTGTTTTTTTAGAGGTATAGAACTTTAAATTGCAATAAAACAACGATATATTATTCGACTGAGATGAATTTTTTTTATTCGAAAGATAATCTTGTGGCATTACATTTTAAATATGATTTCTGGCATAGGACTGCCACGGCTGGCTCGGATGTAGTCCAATCTGGACGTCCAATTTTCGATGACTTTTTCCAACATTTGTGGCCGTATATCGGCAATAACGCGGCGAATGTTGTCTTCCAAATGGTCAAGCGTTTGTGGCTTATCCGCATAGACCAATGATTTTACATAGCCCCACAGAAAATAGTCTAGCGGTGTTAAATCACAAGATCTTGGAGGCCAATTCACAGGTCCAAAAAGTGAAATTAGGCGGTCACCAAACGAGTCTTTCAATAAATTGATTGTGGCACGAGCTGTGTGAGATGTTGCGCCGTTTTGTTTGAACCACAGCTCCTGGACATCATGATTGTTCAATTCAGGAATGAAAAAGTTAGTAATCATGGCTCTATACCGATCACCATTGACTGTAATGTTGTGGCCTTCATCGTTTTTGAAGAAGTACGGACCAATGATTCCACCAGCCCATAAAGCGCACGAAAACAGTCAGTTTTTCTGGATGTAACGGTGTTTCGACATACACTTGTGGATTAGCTTCACTCCAAATGCGGCAGTTTTGTTTGTTGACGTAGCCATTCAACCAGAAGTGCGCTTCATCGCTAAACAAAATTCGCTTATGAAAATCGGGAACCACGGCAATCTCGTTTTGGGCTCATTCGACGAATCTACGCCTTGCTTGATGATCGTTTGGCTTCAATTCTTGCACGAGTTGGATTTTGTAAGCACGCAAACCAAGATCCTTCCGAAAAATCTTCCATAAAGTGGATGGACACAGATCCAATTTCTGTGCTCGATGGCGGATGGACTCATTCGGGTCTTCCTCAATGCTACGCTCTACAGTAGCAATAGATTCTTCTGTACGCACCGTACGGCATCTCTGGGGATGCGAGTTATCAATTAGAGTAAACGTGGTGCGAAAACGTTCCATGGTTAATCGAATTAGCTGCTCTGATGGACGATTTTGTCGACGATAAAATGGACGTAGTGCGCGATACGTATTCCGCACAGAACCATTATTTTCGAAATAAAATTGCACAATTTGAAAGCGTTGTTCAGGCATGAGTCTATTCAGGATGAATTGCCAAACCAAACTGAGAATAAATCACTTGACAGCTGTTAAATCGGTCACCATCTTGGAATGTAATGCCAACTTAAACTTCTATACCTGGAAAAAAAAACACTCTTTATCTATCACATTCATAGAAGTGCGTTCATTAAAAGAGATTATTTAAGAACGCTTCCTAGGATTAATATCCATCTCTGAACGAGCGAAAGTAAACTGTGTTACTTGGAACGCAAAATTATAACCACCAGCTACCACACTGTAAGGCTCACAACTGAACTACTAATGTTCTAAAACTAATTAAAGGAGTAATTTATAGTCAAGATCAATCCGTCACTTTACTTTTGGGCAGATATAACTGGTTTGAGGTGGTTCGGGACATAACTGGTAATCACATACCAACCCAGACATGAAAACAAAATGTTTGTCCCAATTGATTCGAACAGTATAGTAACTCTCACTCCCTCACTGTGAACCATTATTTAAATAATTAACTACAACAATATAACGAATGTTAAAGTTAAATAAACTTCTATGTATTATTTACACAATAGTCGGCCTCATTTTTGCTCCCTTTAGAAATTTTCATTCGTATTTTTTTTTAATGTTTTGACAAACATTCGATTTTTTTTAGGAATAAAACTTATTTGGTGTTGGATTACATCAAAAAGTACACTATAATGTTGTTAAACACAAGTTTCTAGAATACCGAAAATAAAAATTTTGAAACATTTCCAACTCCTAGGGGAAAAATTTATTAAAATTCACTTAACATAATTTTGTAATTTAACGTCACCCATCATACATATTTCATACAATTTCTCAGCTTCAACTTTACGACTCTCCTTAAAGTTAAGCACAGTCACCTTCTCCCATTCCTTCCCGGGGGAAACCCTTTTCTATAAGGGTATTTCCCGAACACAAAAATCTATTCCCTTTCTGCTCCCTCCCCGCCCCCATTCGCAAAGATGACCGGGAAAAGTCAAGATTCCATCAAACGATCATGGAGCGCAAGAATCACCGGATCACCCTTTAAACGTCGCTACCATTGGTGGCCTGAACTAACGGTTATCCTGCAGGGGTGTTCTGGAATGGGGTGGGCGAGAGATTAAGAAAGCAGGAGGGGATCGTCTGCAAGGAACGAAGACTTTATGTGATGACGTAGAATAGATTCTCCCTTCTCTCATGCTTCCCATCAAGAGAAATGAGGGTAGAGAACAGTCTTACACAAGGGAACAATCAACCCAGCTTTGTCTACCCCCTGTTGTCCTTTATAAAGCACCCTTTGTACCCCCTCCTTCCCCTCTTTGAAACGATTATGCGAGTTTATTAGAGGGGGTTGTAAACAAATAGAATGGAGTCGGGATATCAGAAATCGTTAAAGTAGCAGATTTTAACACTGTCGATCCCTTATGCTAAATAACAGGACCCAGAACAGGTTTTAATATTAAAACAAGGTCCAGATATCAGCACGAGTTTGTTTGGTTATAAAATATTCATCTATTTAATATATAATGCCTTAATCAAGTTTCTGGAGTTTCTACACACACACACATTCTTAAATTATTCGAAAAAATAAACATACACCTGATTTCATTACGAAGACAAAATATAAACCTTATTTTGGACAAAACAAAATGGATTGATTCAATCAAATGTTAAAATATCTTTCGGCATATTAATTTTATATTTCCCTATAATTTGGGTGAGTGAGTGTGTTTATTGATATCAAACTGTGAAGCAACACGAGGGCTACTAGCGACGGACCTCGTAATTCTGAAATACGAAGACGTACCAAGGGTGGCCCCTTCTCCATACTACCACACCATTCCAATGGAAGAACTTTGAGCCACGACAGATTTAACACTCATTAACTTGCATTAGCATGTAGCGCCACATTAAATATACTCGGTGGATCTTCAGTGGCCCTAGACTCGAACTCATGATACGCCGGCAACGAGCCCATTACCTTGACCGCTAGGCTATCGCAGCCACCCCGACGGTCAGGGACGTCTTAAGACTTGCTGAGGCCCTTACGTAAAAGTAGGCCCTTGTAGCTCAACACAAATGTAGGCCTGGACCACTACACAATTGTAGACTCCACCCATGACCCTTAAAAGTAGATTGTACGTAGCAAATGTCAAATAATCGTACAAATAGTAACCCGAAACAAACAAATGGGCATGACTTACAATCGGCTTGAACGACTGCCTCTCTTTGACTTAATGAGTAATGATGGTTGATGGTGGTAGGCCTAGGCCTATACATGGACGACGGTCAACACATAATAATACAGTCTTGCCACTTTGCCAATTGTCATATCGTCCGAAATCCCCTGTTTGCCGGAGAATACAACTAGAAATAACATTTGATCGTTAAAATTATTCCAATCATGATCTTATGAAGACTGAGTCGAGAACGAGACGAGGGCCCCACTAAAGCCGAGGCCATAGGCCCCTGCCTTAAGACGCCCCTGCGGATAGTAACACCTGCAAAAGTAGCTAAAAAGTCTCTAAATTTAAAAGGAATTTCTAGCTAATTGATTGATTGATTGAACGTAAACGTGGCACTGGTCAGCTACACGAGGGCTTTTGGCGACGGACTACGTAATTTTGAACCATCGTCAAGTGACGTGGACAACACCCGGGCTGTCACTCCCTCTACTAACTACCACACCACGCCAACGGGAGGATGTTTCAGCCCTCGACAGATTTAACGTGCATCGCTGCCCTACACGGCGGGTCTTTAGTGGTACTGGGATCGACCTCGGGACACACCGGCCACGATCCGATACCTATACCACTCGGCTACCGCGGCTTGAATTTCTAGCTAAAGGTAATAGCTAAATTATTTTTAAAAGAACAATCCATATCCTATAACACGTTTTACTACTCGTCATTTTTGAAACTGAAAATCCAAAAAGATATAAATAATGTTCCAATTTTTCTGAAGACCATCAGTGGTCCATGGACTACCCGTTGGTGACTACTGGTCTGGATAACATTAGGACTATTGGCAAAGATATTAGTAAATTTGTGACATGGTCAAGTGACGGGGAAGACACTCCTGTGACCAATATATATATATATATATGTATATATCTTATTTTTCGTAATCATATTCCTATTCAATGCTACGTGATATCTTTGAAGCCTAGTTAGAAATAGCGTATGATGTCCCTTTTTTCAGTTCCTACTATTAGTTCACACTCTCTATGTATTTTTATATTTATCTTGTTCAAATTTTCGATCGCGTTAATCATATACATTTTAAAGCACTCAATTGAGCTGAAATTATAAATACACGACTATTTTGGATTCCAGTACAGTAATTTAATTATAATTAATAAAAATTAATTGATTAAAACTAATTAATCAAAGAATTACAAATACAGCCACGTTGGCATCATTTTTGGCGACTTGTGTCCAAACTTGAAAAGATTTTTTTTTCTCGTATTTTAAAGCACTCATTTGAGCTGAAATTTTCTATACAATATTGTTTTGGGTAACAATACGATAATTTAATTATAATTAATTAAAATTAATTGACTGAAGCTAATAATTTAAAGAATTACCGATACAGAGCTACGTTTGCTTCATTTTTAGCGACTTGGGTCAAACCTTTAAAAGATTTTTTTTCTCACGTTTCAAAGCATTCAGTTGAACTGAAATTTTATATACCCGATTGTTTTGAATGAAAATACGATACTTTAATGATAACTAATAAAAATTAATTACCGCTTAATGGTATGATTCTGTCATATTTATATACATATTTATATTAATTGTAACTATTTATTAAAAAGTAGCTAAAATAAAACTTTTCTTTGTTGATCTAAGTAGGAATTGACTTAAAAAAAATTTTATATTACTTTTTATAATAAGTACGGTGAAAGTTCAGTTCAAACAAACATGAATTAGAATCCATAACTCTACTAAAAAATTGCTGGTCAAGAGCTAGTTTTCTTACAGCTATGCTACCGCTTTTTCAAATGTATGAACAGTTACGTTTACAGGTTTTGTGGGATATGGAGCAACAAAAGCAAGTTTTGTCTTAGTTATTTTTTTTTGCAAGAACTAAGACAAGTTTTGTTTGATTGCTTGTGCAAAAATCATTTCAAATTATAGAGTTCTTACATGTTTCGAGACGTCAAAGGTTTTTGTAGGTAAAGAAATGTTTAATTAGTGATTTTGAGATTAAATAATATGTACATTTAAATGATAACGCAATTCCTGAATTTGGGAATTAAAAGACTGACGAAAGAACTTTTTCAGAGAAAGCTTCAGTGATTAAGGTAGACCTAATGGTCATGGTCATGGCTTCGAGGCCAGCCTCGTAAAATTGGGTCAAATGAATGCTACTGAAGATTTGCCGTGCAGAGGAACAGATACACCCTAAATATGTGGTGATTTAAAATTCTCACGTCAGTATGGTGTGGAAATTGGGAAAGTGGGGTGCCGGCTCAGGTGTCGCTCTCGTCACTTGTTCACTATTTAAAATTACGACGTCCGCCACCAATAGTCCTCCTGTTTCTGAATGAGTAAGTGAATATTAACGTCTCACTGTTAAGCTACACGAGGGACTTTGGTGACGGACCTCGTAATTTTGAACCATGGCCAAGTGACGAAGACGACACCTGAGCTGGCTACACCTCTCCTAACTACCACACCACACCAAAGGGAGGACGTTTGAGCTCTCGACAGATATAACGTGCATCGCTCCCCTACACGGTGAGTCTTCAGTGGTACTGGGCTCGAACTCAAGGCATGCCAGCCACGAGTCCGTTGCCTTAACCACTAGGCTACCGCACCCATCTCCTGTTACTGAAAGTGCGATGTTAATAAACAATAACTCAGACAAGGGATAATAGCCTTTGTTGCTGCAAATCCCACATAAAGATATTAACTGTAACTGTAACTCAGACAAACGATCTTCAGTTGTTTTTTCAGCTTGCATATATATAACTTCAGTCGTATTTTTAAAATAATGTAATAGTTACAAATAAAACTAAGTATTTTCTCTTTCAACTCGGGTTTCAATATAAATTATTAAATATATATTGTAACAAAATATAGCAAGCTAATAATCCCTAAAGTAAAACAGAAGTGAAATTCAAATAAAAGTATATACATACATTACTTTTAAGCATTCTTTTACAGTTTTACCCTTTGTGAAGATATTTTGTTTACCCTTAGAATTCTAAAACTCAATATTTTAAGAGGAAAAAAGCTTTTCATCAGATATATTTATCATTTTCCAGAAAATTTTAAAAATCCTATATTTGAAATAAAATTTTTGTTTCCAAGACTGAAATATTTAAATCTTCTAGACAAACAGAACGAAATGTATAAATGTTTGATACGAACTTATCTAAAAATCTTACATTCTCGTAAAAGTGTGAATACAGAAATCTCTAAATTTCAGAACACAAATATTCCGCATGCAAGGAAATCCTACTCAAGATTCCAAAATATTGAAATAAACCCTTGAAATCGTACAACCTTTATATTCTAAATTTTTATCATAAATCACATTTAGCATAAGAAAAGTACAACTGTACAATTTTTCATGCTGCCAAATAAATCCATCGATTCGAAACAGTCGATGAAGTACATGTTTCAAATCCGAAATGTTTAAAGAAAGAAACTGATTTAAATTCCATGCCGCCAATAAATGCTTATAAATGTTATGTACACCGTCTGCGATTTAACAGAAAAGCATTTGATGCATCTACATTCAAAGAAAATAGTGAGTAAATAAAAAAAAAATTACCGTTAGGGCGAGCAACGTGAGCATGAAGAACGACGACAAATAGGTAATACAGAGTGTTTTTTTTCCAGGTATAGAAGTTTAAGGTGGCATTACTTTCCAAGATGGCGACCGATTTAACAGCTGTCAAGTGATTTATTCTCAGTCTGGTTTGGCAATTCATCATGAACAGACTCACGCCTGAACAACGCTTTCAAATTGTGCAATTTTATTTCGAAAATAATGGTCGATTTTCATAAGCGAATTTTGTTTAGCGATGAAGCGCACTTCTGGTTGAATGGCTACGTCAACAAACAAAACTGCCGCATTTGGAGTGAAGCTAATCCACAAGTGTATGTCGAAACACCGTTACATCCAGAAAAATTGACTGTTTGGTGCGCTTTATGGGCAGGTGGAATCCTTTTTCAAAAACGATGAAGGCCACAACGTTACAGTCAATGGTGATCGGTATAGAGCCATGATTACTAACTTTTTCATTCCTGAATTGAACAATCATGATGTCCAGGAGCTGTGGTTCCAACAAGACGGTGCAAAATGTCACACAGCTCGTGCTACAATCGATTGATTGAAAGACACGTTGGGTGACCGCCTAATTTCGCGTTTTGGACCTGTGAATTGGCCTCCAAGAACTTGTGATTTAACACCACTAGACTATTTTCTGTGGGGCTATGTAAAGTCATTGGTCTATGCGGATAAGCCACAAACGCTTGACCATTTGGAAGACAACATTCGCCGTGTTATTGTCGATATACGGCCACAAATATTGTAAAAAGTCATCGAAAATTGAACGTCCAGATTGGACTACATCCGAGCCAGCCGTGGCAGTCCAATGCCCGAAATCATATTTAAAATGTAATCCCACAAGATTATCTTTCGAATAGAAAAAATTCATGTCAATCGAATAATACATCGTTGTTTTATTGCATTTTAAAGTTCTATACCTCTAAAAAAACACCCTTTATTATGTATTTTACCTATCACTATATTTTATATTTCATATAATACGAGAAAATTATTATTTGCTTTATTTTATTCTTAACTGTTGTTACTTAATATGCTACATAAAACACAAATAAAATGCTATTTGCTTCACTTTATTCCCACGCTATCAATTAAATTCATATCATTAAAACAGGAATAAAAGATATTGGTAACGATTAAGAGTAATAGCTGACTTATAAACATCTCACTTGATCGCTTGAAAGTTTTCGGTGACTGCTGTAGCCTAGTGCACTGCTTCTCAAACTTCCAATACTTGCGACCCAATATTCAACCATAATTTTCATCGCGCCACCCCTTTCATACAATAACAATGTATTGACTTCAATAATACTATACTTTGATGCTAAATCTACCAAAATACTTTAACCTCTTAAGTGTCACTGGCGTATATAAACGCCTCGCTGAGTCAAAAGTTAATTGCCCCGGACGTATAAATACGTCTTTCTGAAGTACGATCTTATCTGTGCACTGCTATCCATGAAATTATTCCGAAGGCTTTTGAATGCAGTAAAAGGGTTTTGACAGTGTTTGCGAAGGATTTACTTAGTTCAGAGGATTTACTTATTCTTATTCCTTTTCTCTCCCCTCCCCCTAATACGTCACATACACGTGCCTACGTAAACGGGGGCACTGGGGAGCGAATTGCGTACAATTTAATCAACAGTTAAGGGATTAATTATAAACAGTACAAATTATTAAGATAAGTGTTAACCTTTGTATATACAAATTTATATATGACAAGCCCATGGGATCCCTGGTAATTATTAAACTTGCTCTAATAGTACTGTTGAATTAATTATGAAATACATTTCCTGCAGTACTGATGCATTTATAAGTGTATTAGATCAGTATAAATGGGTATTTTACATTTTATTTTGTCGCAATATATTTTGTTTGTTTACTTTCAGTAAATTAATAATTTTTTATAAAGAAAATGATCTTATGTTTTCGACTTTTCAATAGGCTCGCACCCCTTCGTAGAGTTATCACGCCTTTTTAGGGGGCGTGCCCCTCAGTTTGAGAAACGGTGACCTAGTGGTCATGGTCACGGCCTAGTGCCACTGAAGGCCCGTGGCAGCGGTAGTTTGGTGTTCAATGTCATGGATTCTTGGCTGGTGTGGCATCAGTTAGAACCTAATACCTCTGAAGACCCGCCGTGTAGAGAAAGACCACTGCATGTTAAATCTGTTGAGGCTCAAATGTATTCCCTTTGGTGTGGTGTGGAAGTCAGGAAAGGGGCTTGCAGATCAGGTGTTGTCCTCGTCACTTGACCATGGTCCAATCTTACGATGTCCGTTGCCAGTAACCCTCATGCAGCTTCAGAACTTGACACGTCAATCAAATTCCTTCCACATAATAGAGCATTTATTGATCCAAATGACTTACATTGCATTATAAGATGCATTGAATTCTATTTTAAATTTAGTTTTTAGCGTTTTTATGCCGAATTATTTTTAACACTGATTAACATTAATTTCTTAAATGTTATAGCTTCTGATAGCCGAAACCTTTTTTTAAAAAAATGTCACACAAGTTCGCTATTTCAAAGAAAGGTTAACATTGTGCAAAACGATAAGATATTAAGCAAATATGGCGCCCATTATTTTCAAAACTAGAGAGAATACATAAAACAAAAGGATTAAGTACAATTAAGAAGCAAAATCAACATCTCTGCACTTGTTTTTAAGGCTACACAGTACCCTACAAATCTCAAAAATACACAGATTTTTTTTCTTACATTTTCTTGTGGCCCATATCATTGTGCATCTTGCCACCAAATTTCAGATCTGATAACAAATTAGTTTTTTACATATTTGAAGTTTTCTGAGCTATGGTTTTGGTTTCGTTTTCGGTTTCATTTTAAAGCATTTTTCCACTCTAAAATTGAAGCAATTAAAAATATTTTTGAGCACAAACAACTCTTTCAGCGTGAAATGGTTATTAATTTCAATTTTTATTCCTAATATCATTTCTGCTTGATTATGTTTTCAGCTTTTTGTGTTCTTATGGTTACTTAAATTCAGATTGACTTCAAAGCAGATTTTAGTTTTAAAAAATAGTTTATATAACTTAGAAGCTTTATAATCAATTTTTTCCAGTTGTGATAATGCCATGACTAAAATGTTCTCAGGTTGCTATGAGAAATAATATTTCGAAGAGAGGGAATACACACTACTGAGAAAATGATAAATCTAAATACGCCCTCAGTTGATACTGCAATTAGACTTCTAAATACAAGTATTGCAGATAGAACTGAATATTTCCATCATGCAACAAGCTTTATTATAATAAGCATACTGTAGTACTATATTATAGTATTTTAAAGTCGTGCCACACAAATACTCAAAACTTGTTAAACTGCCCCAATTTAAAACTGAAAAAAATTAAATTTTATGTACAAACCTGGCGATTTTTAGCTTAAGTTAGTGACATTATTAGTATGTACATAAACGCTTTAAGTTTCAAAACTTTTGTGAAAATATTAGGTTAAGATTAAACTGAATAACAAATGCTATCATTATTATGCAAAAGTATATTTTGAATTATAAAAAATGTTTTCAGTCATATTTAATTGAAATAGTGTTTTAATGTAGAAACAAAATTGGGAAATAACACATTCAAAAATTAGAGCTAAATAAGTTTTTGTTTTATGCCTTTACAAACTCAGAATCTTACTCTCAGATTTTTAACTTTGAAGATGTAAGTGTTTTCTAATCCATAAGGCTTTTTTTCTGTTCATAAAGCCTTGAAATTATTTTGTATGTACTTCCAAATGTATGTTCTATAAAAGTTAGTACGGATTTAGGGCTGAGATTTCTAGTTATTTTTTTAAAAAAAGGTTAAAGTTAAATGTTTTAAAAAAATTCGTGTTTTTCCCAGGTTTAACTAGAGAAATAATTATTAAAAATCAACAAGGGAACAGATTTTAAAATCCATATTAACTATTGTTCACAATAATCCAAGAAAAATAAATCCCTTAAAATGACTGAAAAAATTTAAAAATTGAGTAATTCATAAAAGTTTGAAGAAACTTCAAAAACATTACTAATTTTTTAAAATTGTGAAATAGTGGCTGGTCAAACTGACTTTTTATTTTCAGAGAATCAACTTATTAATATACTCTGAACATAAAACATAAATTATTTGTACTGTTACTGTCTCTCCAAAGCTTTTTTTGAGTAAGGTGTAGCCTTAAGTAGATTCAACTGGTCAACAATTATAAATTAACCAAGCAGTGTTGCTTACTATTGTGTAAGTGGTCAAGAAGTGACGAAGAAAAAAAAATCAGTATAGAAATATATAGAAACTATGCTGAATATATTAAAGTACAATGAGTGAGAATTACATTAACGTCTACCTACAAGGCAACACGAAAAATATTGAAGATGGACTCGTAATTTTGCATCATGTTCAAGCGAAGAGCACAATACCTTAGAGGACACTCCCTCTCTAAGCTACCAGGCCCCGCCAACGGGAAGACTTTGATCCAAATCAAATTTACATCCATCAAACCTTTTGCACGACGTGTTTTAATAGCATAATGTTTGAACTCATGACCATGACCACTAGGTAACAGTCGCCAGGTATTTTAAATAATACTCCAGTGGTCAACAGGTAATTTAGAAAAACAATCAGGCAAAGAAATATAGAAATTCGGCTGAGTATAATTTAGTACATGTCAGAACCAAAATTACGAGGACACGGTACGATTCAATTGACAAAAATCGGTCAAAAAATCATATCTTTTTTTTTAGCCTAAATTATTCTTTATATATATTTCTTTAACCTCACAAAATTTGAAAGCTCTTAACTTAAAAAAACGCAGAATTATATATTATAGCTTTTATATTAGTTTTTATTCACATTCCCATGGCGAATCAAAACTTTAAAAGGACTTATCTCAGAAAGATAAAATAACTAGGTTGTCTTCATTTAAAATTCTAAGGCTTTTTTTCTATTGCGCCTAATGCTTTGAATTTTTTTTACCTATTGCTAATAGTACATGTAACAAAAGTTGGTTGCATTTTTGAATCAAAGCAATACTTATTTTTTAAAAAATAGTTGAACTCAAAATTTATACTTTTTTTTAAGGAATTTTCAATAAACATTCATAAAAAGAAGTATTGTACGAATACCAATCATGTTATCGCAAAACCCATACCAACTTTTGTTATACGTAGTTTGATGTATTTATAAATCAAATTCCATGCGTGTATGTAAATTTTTGTAGGAGTAGCATTTTAAAATCACTTCAGAAATTTTAAGTTTTTTTTCCTTAAAAAATTAAATGGTTAGCTTTTTATGAGATTTTGAGCATAAAATCTGTTTTACATAGTATACGCCCATAGGAGACAGCCAAAAAAATTTTGAAAATCTTTAAATTAAAAATTTTAGTGTAATTCGTACCATGTCCCCTTAAATTAACTGATAAAAGAAGGTTATACAGAGGTGAGTAATTTCGGAGATTTTTTTTTATATTTTTCTTCAACTTTACAAAATTTTTTTTAAAAAAAAAGCGCCTTGCACCCCACATTAGGTAAATACAAGGCAATTCAACCAATTTTACATTCTTAGATGAATAAAACCAACATATATCCAAACAAATATATTTTCTGCCTTTCTGACTGATTTATATATACCTAATACGACACACACGTAAATAAGAAAAGGACCAAATAACCCAAAGACTTTTATCCCATTTCTTACAAAATTTTGTTTTTAAAATTACTCCTTCGAAATGTACCCACCCTTAAAACTTATTTTGCAATGACCACGACATACTTCTGCAACCGATTACACACAAAGTTTGTCTAGACTAGAAACCATTTTTGGCAATACGTCTGCGAATCTTTATCGCTGCTGTCACTTCCTCCGCATTCGAAAACGTTGTCTATTGCTTTCATTTTTTACGCGTAAAAGAAGGGAAAAAGCCATCTTTAACAGAGCGTGATATTCGAAAACCTTAGACCGAGATATTACCCTATCGTTATGTGCTTGGAAAGGTGCATTCGCCGGTTTGAAAACCGTTCCACAATTTTTTGATGAAACATTTATGTTTATTTCTTACTTGGAATAAAATATTTTTATGGGTTAAAAATGTTATCTAAATGTGTCTCAGGTAGTTTTGTTTTAAAATAATGTATGCATTTCCCTTTTGAATAATATTATTAATGTATTCCAAGTATGAAATAAAATTGAAATTTAATTGAAATTTTTTTAACTTAAGATAGAAAAAAATTCAAGGAACAATATACTGACATTAAAATAAAATAAAAACATTTGATCATCTGTTACTCCTTTCAAAAAGTATACTTAATCAAATTTTAAAGTAATCCAGTGGACAACATTTCTTAAAGCAAGAGATTTCAAAATAACATAATTATGAATCGGTAAATCAATAAATTGACAAATACTTAAACTGTTAATTAATAACCATAAGATATGATAATAATCATAAAATATTAAATGTTTGAGATTGAAATATATATTGATACTTAAACTAATATATTTATATTTGTATCAGAATTTTAGATCGCGATATTTAGATTTAAAGATAACTTTATATCAATAATTTGGGCTGATATTTATATTAATACACTTTTAGATTTATAATGATATCAAAATATTTTATAAAAGATTGATGTTGATATCAATATATTTTAGATTGATATTATTATCAATATTTTATATTGATATTAATATCAATATACACTGCTCAAAACAATTAGGGGAGCACATGATTTTAACAAAAGTAAGCAAAGATGTATACCAATAAGTAACATAAAATGAATCATCCATAATGTAAAGCCTACCAGGAAACAGAAGAAGAAAACTTTATATGCAAATCAAAGTTCATGACGTCAAAAACCAGAAAAAGGAGATAAGGGCAGAAACCGGGATGTTGCAGAAACGTCTGTTTTATTGCCGTAACTGCGAAATTCGATTGCGCAGTATTTTTTTTTTGAGACAAGGTTACTTGAGAATGTCTCAACAACATGATTTACCGGAATCCATGGCATGGCGTGTTATAGGCAGACTGGAATCCGGACAAACACAACGTAGTGTCGCGGATGCTATTGGAGTCGCCAGAAGTGTTGTTGCAAGGCTGTGGAATCGATTCCAAGAAACAGGAAATGTTAGACGTCGACCAAGGGCAGGTCGGCCACGCACCACTACATCAACTAATGACCGGTATATACAGTTAACAGCCCATCGAAACAGAACAGAGAATGCTACGCAGCTGCAAAGACAGTTGCTCTTGGCAACAGGACGAAGGGTGTTCAGCCAAACAGTACGTAATTGGCTTCATGAGGGAGGGCTCTATGCAGGTAGACCAATGGTCTGCATTCCGTTGACCCCACTCCACCGTGCGGCCCGAAGAAGATGGGCTGCTGAACATCGAGATTGGGAGCAACATGATTGAAGCCAAGTGATGTTTACAGACGAGTCCTGATTCAGTCTAGAGTGTGACACCCGACGTGTTCTTGTATGGAGGGACAGGGGCACTCGAAATAACCCCGCATTCGTTCGTGAAAGGTCACAATACAGAAGAGCTGGTTGGATGGTATGGGGTGGAATCAGCATAGGCGGACGTACGGACCTGCATATCATTCGGAATGGCACTTTGACGGGCCGAAGGTATGCAGACGAGATACTTCGACCTCATGTCATCCCTTACGCTGGAGCCATTAGAGATTCCTTTGTTTTCCAGGATGATAATGGCCTACCGCATAGAGCTCGTCTGGTGGAGAACATGCTTGAAGCTGAAACAATACAGCGTATGGAATGGCCAGCGTGCTCTCCTGACCTGAATCCAATCGAGCATGTTTGGGACATACTCGGACGACGCATTGCTGCGTGACCAAGGCCGCCTGCTACTGTCCGAGACTTGGAGATTGCACTTCTTGAAGAGTGGAACAGTATTCCCCAAAGTCTGATCGATAACCTCATCGCATCCATGGCAAACAGGTGTGCAGTAGTCTTAGCTGTTCGAGGAGACCACATGCCCTATTAAAACTCATGCATCATGTCTAAACAATACCTTTTTTTTTTTATCGTTTACATGTAACCAAATTGTTGCCCTAAATCATCTTTTCATGTTTTTCCATATTGTCAAAGAATTAAAGCTTAATTCCAAATTTTTACGCCTTTTTCTGTATTGCGCATTGATACGCGTGTACTATGCATTATATGCCAATACGTGGCTGTCTCACATGGTTTTCTTCACTTTTTGCTTGCTCCCCTAATTGTTTTGAGTAGTGTATTTTAGTTTGGATCATTAAGCATTTTAGTTTGATATTGATATCAATGTTTTAGTTTGATATTGTGTGTGTGATATTAATGTCTAAGTTTGATATTGATATCTCAATATTTTAGTTTGATATTGATTACAATATTTTATATTGACACTGTGTGAGATCAATATATTTTTTAATTGATATTACTGTCAATATTTTAGATTAATATTGATATTACTGTTAATATTTTAGATTAATATTGATATTACTGTCAATATTTTAGATTAATATTGATATTACTGTTAATATTTTAGATTAATATTGATATTACTGTCAATATTTTAGATTAATATTGATATCACTGTCAATATTTTAGATTAATATTGATATCAAGATTTTAGATTAATATTGATATCAAGATTTTAGATTAATATTGATATCAAGGTTTTAGATGAATATTGATATCAAGGTTTTAGATGAATATTGATATCAAGATTTTAGATTAATATTGATATGAAGATTTTAGATGAGTGATACTCAATCGGCGGCCTACGGGCCTTTCTGAGTGGCCCTGTCAGGGCCAAGGGATAGTAAAAAAAACATAATTATTTAAGAACAATGTACTAAATTTTAGTGAGAAATTCAAGCAAACAATTACGTCTATCAAGTTTGTTATCAGTTTCGATAGTAAGATGTAAAAAAAGAGGCTTGGTCATGGATGATAGGAAATCGAAACTACCCGATAAATCAGGAAACAAATGTTTAAAAGTAAATAATTTTTTGTTTGTGTTTGATAGAAAGGTCAGTATAGTATTAAAACAAATATATCAATAAAAAAGGAATCTTAATATTTTGATCAATTTTGCTTTGGTTTCAATGGGTCCCCCCATTATCCTCCTGTTGTGGCCCGCGTTAAATACATGTCATATGCATGTGGTCCAGCAGAAGAAAAGGTTGAGTACCCCTATTTTAGATAGATATCGATATCAAGATTTTAGATTGATATTGATATCAAGATTTTAGATTGAAATTGATATCAAGATTTTGGATTGACATTGGTATTCATATTTTATATTCAATTTATTCAATTCCTACTATTAGCTCACTCTCTCAATATATATTCATATATTTATTTATCTTGTTCAAATTTTCAATCGTTAATAAAATAATTTCTATTCATACAATCAAGTTCAAATAAATTTTTGTAAACTTGTAGTGGATGACACTTGATGTTAATACAGTTTTTTTCAAATATTAGTTAATTAATTAAATTTAATTTAATTAATTACTGGTGTTTGACGCCAGCTTAGATTCGTCTCTATTGTTGTAACGATGTAATTGCAAGCAAAGACAAAAGTTGGCGTCGAAAACCTGTTTTTCAGCCAAATCGGGTGTGCATTGTTACAACAATGCAGACAAACATGCTCTTTTTTCAATTCCTACCATTAGTTCACTCTTTCCCTATATATATATATATATATATATATATATATATATATATATATATATATATATATATATATAATCCAATATAAAAGAATTTTTTCAATATATAATCATATACATATACATACACATATATATAAATTTATACATATATATACATATACACAAATACATAAACAAAAATATAAAAATAGACATATAGTTATATACCTAAGATAACTAAAAGTAGGAAGGAGGCACATAGTATAAAGACAAATTCCTGGCCTTAGGAACCAGGATTGCAGGTTTAAACAAGTTTTGCGGCGCCAACCTTCACCTGTAATTTGTCATACTATGTACCAAGAGGAAAGGAAAGAGTTATATATGTAGAATTTAAATATTAAAAATCATTAAACTAAATAACATAGGAGCATAAACATAACCTACTAAATCGGAGTTAAAACGATGGCCAAGAGTGCAGTAACGTGTTCCCGCCAAATAAGGAGAGCAGAACCGCATAAAGTTAATTGCGATACGATATAAGAAACGATTAATTGCGAATATATATAGGGTTCCTAAGGTCAGGAGTTTGTCATTATACTACTGTGCCTTCTACCTATTTATAGTTATCTTAGGTTTATAACTATCTGTTTATTTTTATATTTTCGTTTATATATTTGTGTATATGTATATATGTGTATATATGTGTGTATATATATATATTTATGTATTGAATTTTTTATATTGGATTATATATATATATATGTATGTATAACGTTGTTCAAATTTTAAATCGTTAATAAAATACTTTCTATTAATCCATTCAAAGTAGAAATTAACTTTAAAAATTTTTTTATATTACTTGTATTTGGGAGAAGCTCAAACATCACACCCGACTCTTTTTTTATACGTTTTATAAGTTGAAACATTTTATAAGTTTACAAATCTTTTATCAGAAAATGTGAATGAATGACAGATGAATGAATTAAAAGTATAAAGACCATCGGATTTTTTTTTATTTATTTTATTTTGACAAAATCATAAAAATAAAAAAAAAACCTTGAACAACGCTACTAATTAAATTTTGAGTCAAATATAATGATTTTTAGGAACCAGCAGATAAGAAGAAAAAAGAAAGACAGAAAAGTTTTTTAGATTTCCATTTGGAGCAGTCATCATACAAAAGAAGATAAAGCAACGTCACTCAATTTCAGGAGAGGTGTTCTAATACTATTTCCAACAGAGACAAAATCATTGCTACCATTAACTGTTCATAGGAAATAAATCGAATCAGATCACTGAAAAGTTGTTGTATTTGAATGCGGGTATTTTTAAATGAACAAAGGTCAGTAAAGTGTTTATAAACGTCGCACTATAAAGCAAAATGAGTTCCAAACTTCCACACCACACCAATAAGAGGAATTTGACCCTCGGCGGAACAATTCTTATACACATTGGGTCTTCAGTAGTACTGGACTCGAAGTCATGACATGCCACCCACAAGCTACCGCAACATTATTAATAAAAGACGAACATTTAAAACTTATCTCGCAAATATGATTTTGGAAATGTATAACATCTGTCAAAAAATCTATTAGAATATGTCTTGTTATTTATTTTTATATTTCATTCATTCAAGAATGAAAAGCTCCATTCATTCATTCTTCTTAAAAAGTGAATGCAGGGAAAATCCACCAACTTGGATTGAGGTCGAAACTACAAACTTGGGTGTACAAGGTCAGCGCCAAACCAACTACCCCCTGCCGGCTAGAAAAAATTAAAATCTGCGAATATTCGAATAATATAAGTTCTACCTTCCTTTTCATTAAAAGTGAAATGTTTCATACATTCTTTATAAACGTATAACTTTTAATTTAAACACATCTCGAAAATTCAAGTATTGTGAACATACATCATCAGTTGTATAGTTAATAAACACTAATGCTAAACAAACATAACAAAGTAACATTACTTAAAATTTCCATACTCATTGCTATGTTTAATTTTCTAGAACACCAGGTATTTGGTTTCAAAATCAATAACTTATCTACTCTCCACCAGTGAAATATGCACTTATAAATAACAAATAAAATTGTATTATTCAAGCATTATTTCAATGTTCATAATAACCATCTTGTTTATTTTACCAAGACATAATTCGATCTGAAAACTAACATGACCCAGAAACCACCCTTCAAAATCAATAAAAACTACACAGATGTACCGCCATTCCCTCGCTTTTCAAAATATTTGAAAGTAACCGCTCTTTTATACCATAAACCCTTTACAACTCTACTTTCCGTCTCATTTCGTATCCAAAACAAACATCCCCAGCGCGTTATATATATCGAAAATATAAACCCACCGCCACTAAAAGACGTCTCTTCATATCGGAAAACACACCGATAGACGAAACAGAAGGAACTGGAAAGAGAAAAAATTAGTTCCCACAACGGTGTAATGAAAAATCTGCGTCTTCTGTTTGATCTTCGCCGACAGAGCAAGCAGAGGGGTGGACCAAGAAGTCTGCTTAACAGTCTCTCCAGTTCCTCACCATCCCTGAGTCAATAAGACAGCAGAAAGGGTCTCATTGTCCTGCGGATTGTCCTTATTCCTGAGATTGTCGGCGGTGGGTGGAATTGAGGAGGTGTAAACCGGAAAGGAGCAGTTTTCTAGACGCAATGTCTTGTTCCTTCCGTTTGAAGTCTGAAGAGCAGAGAGATGGATTGGAAAGGTTTGGGAAGTTGTCAGATGGGAATAAGCGGCACACGGAGGTAATTCTGATGTTGAAAGTCGGTGACTTCAGGAACAAGGTTCAAGTTTTTATTTTTATTTAAAATTGCCAGCAATAACGGTCTACAGCAGGGGTGGCGAATTTTTATGGATCGAAGTGCCATTTTTTCCCAAAGAAGTGTCTAATGACGTGTAGACATGCCGTAGAATTATTTTAACTTGTGATTATTGGGAAAGTAATAAAACTAAATACGAATAAAACACAAACCTCTATTTACTAAGAAAAAATACTTTTTGCGCAGTATAGTTATAAATGTTTTAGTCATTCGTGTAATTCAATTTAAAATAACATTAGTGTGACTTCTATTGTTGCAGATAGGATGACAAATGACTTATATTAGAATTGTAAAGGGTTATACTTTTTGTAGAATACACGTTAAATTTGAGTCATCTGCCAAACGGTTTCTTAGCAATTAATTGTGTGTGTGTGTGTTTCACTTTTTTTGACAAAAGGGTTTCTGATTTGTTTCAAAATACGTTTTACAGACGATGTTTTGCATACCACAATGCCAAAACGCATAAAACACATACCGTTTTGTCGCCTTTATTAATAATGTCATGCAGTGGAGCATACAGGAATTTTTCAAGGGGGGCGAAAGTTCACCATTCTTGTATCATGCTCCGTTTGATTTTGTCGATTTTCGGGAACAAAACACAGTAAAAAACTAGTTTTTGAATAAATAATTAGCATTAATTAATAAAATTAATCATTAATAGCAAGTAGTTAGTTAAATTTTACGTACTATATACTTAGAATTATAATCAATCTGAAAAAAATCAAGGGCTTTGGGGGGTCCAGACTCCAGGACCCCTTGTGTGCGCCACTGATGTCATGTTTATCGGTCCACCAAATTTGAAATTCTCTGTTACACTTACTAACTTGCACTTTTTGTTCTTTTGCTGAGCTAGCCATTTTAAACAACAGTTAAAAATCGTAAATATAACACAGATAAGTTTTAAAATACAGTTGTGTCAATGAAATTGACTGTCCTATACGTAGACGAACTTTACATCATAGGCAACTATAGTCTACAACGTAACTAAGGCAAAACAATAACAAACGAATGTGCTCCCCGATGACTCGCGTTTGATCGTAATACTTTATAGTGAACTTAGAAATCTTGAAAAATAAAATACAAGCAATTTTGATCACTGACGTGCCAAAAGTATTGTGTCGCGGGCCATCAATGGCACGCGTACTCGCCATCCCTAGTCTAAAGCATTCTAATAGCGTTCTTTTTTATCTGAATACTCTTACTCAGACGGATTGTGTAGACCCATACTTATACATATTTAAAGTACTTATATACATAAAATATAATTTTTAAAGAATTTACTGATTCAAATGAAGAACAATAGCAAGGTAATGTAAATAAAGCAATATGTATATTAAAATTTGGCCAACTGGGTGGCGTAGTTGGTTTGTCGCTAGCCTTCTGCACCTTCGTTTGCGGGTTCAACCCCATCAAAAGTCAGGGGATTTTCATGATGCAGAAGATCGACATATAAGTGTCCTATGATTAAGCGACATGTATAAAATCCCTTGTGTGCTTTGGGTGCTCTCTGCAAAATTAAAAACTCCTGGTACAAGTTCGCATCGTCAGAGCTCTGATGCCTCCCTCTGGCGAGGAAACCGGATGTCAAAATTACCTGCAGCAATTCGTATCGCCTATATGTGGTGCCGTACTAAAAAATGACTGGCGAATGTATTAGTCATGCTATGGTAAAAATACCAAGCAGCCCTATTGGGAAAATAATAATAATTTTTCCCATGCCCTTCTTAGTGAAGGAAATACAAGACCTAGCTATTATTTTACAGGGGGAAAAGAACGGATCATGGAACTATATGTTAGAAGCAGCTGTGACAAACATATTTGTCGTCGCACTCATTGGTATTTGTTTATTAATGTAAACGTGTTAGAAATTCTGCATAAAAGAATACACAAAGAGTTTATAAGAAGAAAAATTTCTCACTTTTTAAAAAAGGCATTTAAAAAAATCAGTTTGACAAATATTTATGACAGAGCATAAATTGAATAATCACAAAGTTTTAATGGAAACACTTTCGATTTATAAATTACTTATAAATACATATATGCGCATACATATACACAGAGCAGTCACATAAATGTGATTACCACCTCAATCAGTTTCTACCTGAAATTACAAATAACAGAAGACAGGTATTAACAGTAGTAGCGGAGGGTATATTAAGGGTGTCGGAGGAAAATGGAAATGGTTACTTTGGTAAACTCAGTACATATACATTAAAAATAAATATACATTAAACATATACTGGTAAATATATATTAAACTCAAACTCAGAAGCGCCACAGCCCATGAGAGCCAGGGTCTACTGTGCACATCCAAGTATACGTGACCATTGGGCGCTGAGGTGCATGAGCTGATTTTCCGATCAGGTGGTCAATCTAAAGAAAGACCCCAGTGTTTAAGTCCCCAAGCAAGCTTGGTACTCATTTATCGACTCACTGCAGAGGGATGAAAGGCTGAGTTGACCTTGCTCAGCCCGGGAATTGAACCTGGACCTGTGGTGTGGAAGCGCTATACGCTACCACTCGACCACTGGCCATGTGGTACACCAAGGGCATGGATGACAGAGGTGAATAACAGTTTCGGAAATGCATTCGGGAGAATATACGTACAATGGATTACTGATTATATATATATATATACACTGCTGGACAATTGCTAAGGACGGATCACAAATTGCTATGTAGCATAACATTAAGCGAGACATGAGGCCTAGTAGGATAAAATATAGTTGCCACACTGTTCAGACATTAGAATAAAGAATATTTATTGTTCTGGAAAGTACAAAAGCTGTGAAACATCTGAAAGAAAAAAAAAATGTTCATTTGATCTGCGTACGGAGAAATGGAACAATGCATCTAAAAGTCAGAAGGCACCTTAAAGAAAGGTATCAGTACGGGATATGTCCACCGTGGAGTATGATGCAACATTCCACACGTCGTACCATACTTTGCACAACATTATCCTGCAGCTGTTGAGGCAATTTATCCCATTCCTCTGTGACTGCACGGATGAGGGTGTTCTTGTTTGTCGGAGGATAGTTTCGACTAGCAACTTGCCTCCCCAAAGCATCCCACACATTTTCAATGGGATTTAGATCTGGAGAACGCGCTGGCCATACGAGACGTTGAATACCCTCGCTGTCTAGACAATCCTTAACAGCGAGTGTTCGATGACATGTTGCGTTGTCATCCATAAAAACAAATTTATCACCGACAGCACCACGGAAAAGACGAACATGAGGAAGTAGAACTTCATCAATGTATCGTTGGCCCATCATAGTCCCATTCGCAACCACATGTAGGCGCGTGCGGCCATTGATCATGATGCCGGCCCACACCATGATACTGCATGTCGGATATCGGTCCTTTTCCTGGATATTTTCTGGACGATAAGCAGTACCACTCGCGCCAGATCAGTTGGCGTCTACAATCCGATGACAGACTGAAACTACTCTGATCTGAGAATAGTACGCATGCTCAGTTCTGTTCAGTTCAATTGTGATGCTCACGACACCATTGCAAACGGGCAGTACGGTACTGTCTGGTCAATGGGACACACACAACAGGTCTGCGTGCGTATAGTCCTCCTCCCCTCAAACGTCTGGCAACAGTTTTTCGGGAGATCTGCTTTCCTGAGGCAGCAAGAAACTGATTTGCCGCCTGCTGAGCTGTGGTGCGCCTGTTCCTTTTTGCTGATAGGACGATATATCTGTCTTCTGCAGGCGTCGTACTTCTAACACGACCTCCCCCGTGTCGTCTACTACACATTCCAGTAGTTTTAAATGACTTCCACAGCCGTGAAACAACGCTGTGAGCGATGTCGAACTCCCTGGCAACATCTGTTATTTTTCGTCCTTCTTCGATCTTTCCAATAATTCGGCCAAGCATAAAATCATCTATGTGATGTCGGGAAGACATGCCAAAAATTTTAAGTTCATCTATTAAATCTTTCCTGTAAAACGTTGACTTGAAGCAACAACTGTCCACGCGCGTCAAAACCTTTAAAGCTCTTATGAACGCTATCACGTGATGAACAGACTTGGGAAAAAAATTTGCATACTCATACTTCTTCTTACTAATATCCCGCACTTATTCTAATTTTCCACATTTTGCTTCCTTTCATTTTGTGGTTGCTATGGATGATAGTGTCATCCGTCCTTAGCAATTGTCCAGCAGTGTATATATATATATATATATATATATATATATATATATATATATATACCGAGATGAACCAAGACTGTGTGTGTGTCTTTGAAGACAGTTCAATGAATGTTGCCATGGATGGACTTTCACATCAAACACATGCTTATAAACATCTGTCTAATACGCCAGTATCACAACTGGACATCCACTGAGTGGTGAGAGAAGTTTTGTTCCAAATAATTATGCTGTACGCTCCTTTAGATAAATAGACCGAGCAGTATACTGCTGAAACCAAACATTCTGCAACAATAGCCGGAAGGGTCTAAGCTGGAAAAGATGGGGATCGTTTTCGTGGTATTCCCTAGAAACACTCATCATTGTAGAAAACACGATAAGTCAACAGAAGTTCACCTCCCTTGCAAACCATTTCCAGACCTAAATATAAGTAGTTTTTCATCTGCACGGTGTCATCTACCAACAAGATGTGATGGAAAATACAACTTGCAGAGTATGTGTGTGGCTCGAAGAACACCAAGACGACTTTAATGTACTCCTCTAATAACTTAAGTCCTCGACCAAAAGTTCAATTGAAATCTCTTGCACCCCCTCGATCGGGTTGTTCATGTCATGTATTTTCAACTGCACAAAAAAAATGCAACTCGTTAGAATCAGCATGTCTACAAATTTTTGTGAGTACCTTTCAAAATCTAATTCACTCCCTTCCTGCCAGTCTTGAAGCCGTCCGCGCTGAAAAAGGTAGTTACTCTAGCTTTTGACAAGTGGTCACATTAATGTGATTGAACTGTGTATTATATTTAATACACCACTACACCGATTTACTCTTTATATTTGTTAAGGTTGTCAAGAATATGTAATTTCTATAGTCATGCCTCATTTCAACAGATGCATATTGGTATAGTATTGTTATTAAAATGTTCCAGGCACATGCAAAATATAAAAATATCTTTTGTAAAAATAGGTCACGAGCTCGTGATTCCAATTAAAAGACACCGATTTTGAACTAGAAGCTTACCTACAAAGAAATGAACTTTCAAATAATGAAAATAAGCATTGATTATAAAAGAAAACAACTAAGCATTTACATTATTCAGTAAATTGTGCTATTGACAACGGGCGTCGAAATTTTGAGTCATGATCAAGTGATAAGAGCACTTGTGAAACTACATTATTCTTCTAAGTTCCATGCTACACAAAGTCAAGACTTTGAAAACGTGTCTTTTACTTTCAACACCTCCCATTATCAATCGTGTCGAAGTTCGTAACCACGAAGGCTTAACCTCAAACAACAGCTCTCCTTTAAGTTGACTATAAGCTCTGACTGAGTGACTGAGTGATATTGGTAACGGACGTCGTAATTTTGAGCTTCGTTAAAGTCACCAGGACGACACATGAGCTTGCACCTCATCTCCAAACTATCACTCTGAGCTTCATCAAATTTGGATGTCCCCCAAGAAGACTTCTATAACATGCCATTCTACACGAAGGATCTTCTGTAGCACTGGGGCTCGAACTCACTGCACGCCAGCCGCGAACCCGTGACCGTAATCACCGGGCTACCGCGTCCGCAATAAGCTCTGGCATAGACGAAATTGTTAATCTGAAATAAATGTGCTTGCTTTGAAACAGATTAATTGATTTTTATGTAAACTAGTTGAGCGTTTTAAAACTGAAAATACTTAATCCGAAATCAAAGACATTTTATTTTCATCATGCAAATAAGTTACATTATAAACTCATGATACAAATAATTATATTAAAAATTCATCATACAAATAATTATATAAGAAAGCGCTCAACTTAAATTTCATAATCTATCATTTTAGTTCAACATTTTCATTAAACATATTGAGAGATTATAAGCAATGGCTATGCACACAAGGGAGGAGTTCCCGGGTCCAGACCCCCCCTCAAAGCCCTAGATTTTTTTTCAATTGATTGTGATCCTATGTATATAGTACGTAAAATTTAATTAAGTATTTTTATTAATAATTAATTTTATTAATTAAAGCTATTTATTTGTTCAATAACTAACTTTTTATTGCTTTTTTGTTCCCGAAAATCGATAAAAACAAAAGAATATGTTGGGAGGCGTATTGGAGCATGATACGATAATGGTGGACTTTTGAACCTGCTCCCCCCTCCCTTTGAAAGGTTTCTGTGCGCCACTGATTATAAGTAAGTTATAATTTAAGTCAATAGATATTAATTAAATTAAACCAGTTAAAATAAATTACCTTCTTACTTTCAACAATAAATTCAGCTAATTTATTTATTTATTTTTAAATTGAGAGAGAGAGAGAAACAAATTTAAAACAAACATTTTCATCGCACTATCATAGTTTCTATAAAATAAACAAATATCTTGTTCAATCTTGCATCTCAAACCACCTTCATTTATTAAATTCAAACCTCGAATTTATTCTTGCCAAAATTATTCAAATAAAATCAGAAAATTGGGCACCTCATCCTGAAATGAAATACCATTAATCACGCACGGAACACTTGTTATTTCACTTCGAATCCAACTCAGCTTCTTCAAGTGGTTTTCGAATCCTCTCATTATAAATAGTAATCGGAAACGGGATCCATTTCAATGAGACGCTTTCATGGCATCGTGAAACAGAAACAATTCTCGTGGAATACTATGCCATTCAAAAGGAATGCCATGATTTGGTTATGACTATTTATTGCTCCAGGCTGTTATTTTTATCTTTTTCAAAAAGCTTTCTTGTCTTTAAAACATCGATGTAGCATAGAAGTTGAAGTGTCATTGAAAAATCGTTAAGTTCTTGAATTTTTTTTTTAATCTTTTTTGCATTTATGTCTTCAGATATTTTTCAAAAGAAGTTTGTTTTATTTGTTTTTATGAAACTCAAGTATCAAGTATTTTTATTTTGGGTGTTTGTATTTTGTTATTTTTCGTATCTAAAGTCAATCACAAGAAATGATAGTGCAATAGAATTCTTATTATATTACGAGGAATTAATAGTGATATCTCAATGGGTTGTAGAAATATTAAAAGTGATAATCGCAGATCAATTGTTTAAATTCGATTAAAATTAGAGATTTGTTACATATTAAGAATAAAATAGTTATAAAAAAAATAAAAATAATATAGGAAATTTAAATAAAGAAAATAAAACGTTTACCATGACAAAATGTAAAATTTACTTTACAATTGTACAAAATTCCTACTTCAAATTTTAAATATATATACATATATATATATATATATATATATATATATATATATATATATATACAGTGGTGCACACAAGGAGGGGAGTCCTAGGGGTCCACCCCCCCCAAAAAAAAATTTCTTGATTTTTTTTCCGATTGATTATAATTCTAAGTATATAGTACGTAAAATTTAATTAAGTATTTATTATTAATGATTAATTTGGTTAATTAAAGCTGTAGCGATTCCATGCTATATTGGGCCTAAGCTACCATTTTGACTAGCAAAGTGAGTTTAAACTATAACACAAACTAAAATCTAACTTAATATCAGAAAGATTCCCAGATGTACATTTTAAAGATACTGGTTTAAAGAATCAATTCTGCATAATTAAAAAAATAATATTTAATATAAATCAAGTAACATTTAAATTAGCGTAACTAGTTACATCGGAAAACGAAAAGATAGAATTTCAAAAATATGTTGGTACGTAAATCCAAAAGTGTAATCCTAATAAAAGATATACACATTTTTCAGTCTCTTCCTATTGGCCGGGAAGAAACGTGACGCAAACAACTTTGAATAAAAATCGTTTTCAGATTCAACTGTGATGCCACAAAGCTAATTATTTATTCAATAATTATTTTTTTACTGTTTTTTGTTCCCGAAAATCGACAAAATCAAGAAAGGTGGGTTTTCGACCCTGGACCTCCCCCTTTAAAAACTCCCTGTGTGCGCAACTGTATGTATATTAATCTTGCATCCACCCTTATTATAATAACTGTAACTAGCTATTCGAAACAGCAGAAGCGGCCTCTAGAGGTCAGTTATTTTCAATATAGACCAGATGAAGAGAGAATGTAGTCGTTATGAAAATGTGTGTACCCATGTTCTTCGCCTATTATTTTTGCTATTGATATGCGGTGCCTTTGTCTAACGAAACTTATATTAATAAATAATTAGTCACTAAAGAAAACTTCCTTAAACCCAACCCCGAATTTACCACCTTCAATTTAATCCTTAACTCCGACGCTCTACAATCTGAATTTATTTAACAACTGCGATTAAGATTGCTTGTTCTAATAACTGAAATTAAACGGTAATTGTATTTCCTAACTATATTAAAAAAACTAAAAGTGTGTGTGATAATTCACTTAAGCCACAACATTAATTCCCCCAAAACTACAGCATTAGCGTTTTTAAATCAGGATGAAGCAATCTTGCAACACCCGCGTATTTGGATCAATCTGAATAGCCTTTACAGGAAATCAAATAATTCCAACAGCTTCGGTCAACCAAAACTATAAAGGGTTGAGAACTCAGGAGCGAAAAAAGAATGATTTTATGAGTGTTTTAGATGCTCTCGTATTTGACTATTTGTGTTTATGTTGTACTTTTTAGCTCACCACTTCACTTGTTTATGTAAAATAAGTAAAATTTAAATATACCAAGCCTTCCTATCCCTCAACGATTGCAATAAATAAATTAATCCCATCCCAAAATGTCACATTACAAGTTAAAAATGAACTAAGTAAAGTCAAATTGTTATATATATCTACTACTATACAAGCTCTTTCTTGTTTTCTGCCTATTATTTTTTAAAAAGTTAAAAAAACTGCTAACTTGATATAAACGTTACCTTATAATTACTCAGCTAATAAGCCCATGGGTTAAAAAAGCGACCCCCACAAATAATACTTTGATACATGACGACAAATGTTTTGTAGTTAATTTTAGGTTCCATGTAATAGTTGAAGAGAATTATAATAGTTACTGTGATGGTTAATAAAAATAACTAATGTTATAATTTTCAGTCTAATGTGAAGATTGGAAAAATAACCAATTATTGTGTGGATTCATATTCTACTATCGTAATGGTACAGTAATAATTACATTTGTTTTAAGCGCAATGACAGAAACATATTTTTAATGTAATAGATAATGATAAAGTATTTTAATGTAAATGTAATGTTGTCTGTGTTCTTTAAAAATGAAATAAATATAGTGAATAAAAATCTTAATTTCATGCTGTGTCTTGCTATTTTAAATAAGTGGATTCATTTTAATTCAGACATTTAAAAGAGTTAAATAAATTTTGGAACGCACATAAGAATTTGTTTTTAATATTTCTTTCCCCCCCCCCTTTAAAATTTTTATAATAGCTTATTTTGGCTGAAGTTAATAAGAATATTATTTAAAAAAAGATTATATATATATATATATATATATATATATATATATATATATATATATATATATATATATATATATAATTATTCAATAAGCTTTATTTACTTTGCTTTTACATGTGTTTGTGCAGGCAAGTGTTAGCATTTTGATTCGGTTTGTGAGGTTCGTTCTTAATTTTGGTAATTACATTTTGCAAGCATGGTTTCATTGCGTTCTTTCTATTCTACTTTTCCAGTAACCTAATGATAATTACCTGAAATTTATGCAAATTTATAAATTGTGGAAGAAAACATTTTTTTTCTAGCTCTAACACGTAATATGTTTAAAAAAAACGTATTCTAAAATTAAGATACTTATAATGCTTTTAATTGTACAACCTTTTAATGATTAAAACCCAATATTTTTTTATGTAATGGGGCTGCGTATTAGTATTTCTACCTTTGCAGACCTAGTACGTTCCCCAAAAGCTGCTGCAGCACCATTTAGGCTATACCAATTACCGCAAGCAATTTTGACGCCCAGTTTCTTCCTTAGAAGGAGGCACGTGAGCTCTGCCGATGCGAAATTTGTACGAAGGAATTTAATTTTGCTGAGAGCATCCAAGCCAAATGGACACTCAAGGGATCTTTTTCATGTCGCATAATCATACAACATGGCCGCTGTCGACTTCCTGCATCAGGAAAATCCACCGAATTAGGCCGGGGTCGAACACAGGGGTACAGTAGGCCAGCGACAAACCAACTACGCCACCCAGCCGGCTATTAAAATCCATTATGGTATTATGACATGGAGTTCAACGAACTTCAACTTTCGTAATATCTAGCTTCACAAAAAAATCTGTTACATATCAGATACTATACCTTTTTCTAATTAATATCTTTGTTTATCTCTATAAATGGAACTTTCTTTCCTTACTCTCTTCAGCTAATAACATGTAAAATTAACTTTTTTAATTTGTAATTCGTCTTCTATTATAAGTAGGTTTCCTGCGAAATCCAGAAATGTTTTGAAGTTTATCCAAGTAAAACCAAGCTTCGTGAATTTACGCGACGCTATTAAATATTAAATCAAAATAAGAAAGAGAGCATATATTGAAAAAGAATCCAAGTTTTCTTAGAGCCATTGACCTTTTTCAAATAACGTGCTCTTAGAAGAGGACTAAATCTCTCATAGACATTTTCTTCATCTATATTCATTGAATACAGTATAAGAATTAAGTAACATACAAAAGAAATCATTCATATAATTATGTCAAGAACCAAGTCACGTAAGAAAAGAAAATTTAGGCGCACAATTATGTATGAAATATGTTTAAAAAGTATCCAACTTTTTTTTTTCAAGCACAGTAATGGCGCTTAGGTGGCATCCCTTTGTATAATTAAAGCAGACATTTTCAAGCATAGGTTTGAATTTTTTTTCCGCATTCGAGCGTACCAGTTGCCATCAACTGACCAGCAAGTGGAGGAGGGATTCGTTCGATTTTTAATTTCTCCCAAGATGAGTGGGCATGTTCAACGAAGATACTGCATGAAATCTCATCAAAAACTGAAGTGACCCTCAAAGAAAAACAATTCATAAGCTTCAGCAGGTGTTTGGAAACGATGCTATGGAGTAACACAAATGAAGGAGTGGTTCAACAGATTCAAAATTAGATGTACACAGAGATGTCTTAAAGCACGAGCCAAATGGACCCAGGCCCAGGGCCTCGGCTTCGATGGAAGTCTCGTCTTGTTCAAAACTCAGCCTTCACAAGTCTAATCACGACACAACCTTCGAATAGTTTTTACGATCAAATGTTATTTCAAACGATCGAATAATTTTACGATCAAATGTTATTTCAAACGATCGAATAATTTTACGATCAAATATTATTTCAAACGATCGAATAGTTTTTACGATCAAATGTTATTTCAAACGATTGAATAGTTTTTACGATCAAATGTTATTTCAAACGATCCAATAACTTTACGATCAAATAATATTTCAAACGATCGAATAGTTTTTACGATCAAATGTTATTTCAAATGATCGAATAATTTTACGATAAAATATTATAGCAATACTGCATTATTATGTGATGACTGTCATCCAAGTATAGGCATTGACTTACCACCATAAACGATCATTATCCATTCAGTCAAAAGACAGCAGTCGGACAAGCTGGTTTATGCAATTTTAAGTTATGCACATTTTTTTGTTTCAGGTTACTTTTTGTACGAGTATTTGACAATGTATGCTATGTAATTTTAAGGGTCATGGGTGAAGCCTACATTTGAGTAGGGGCTAAGAGTCTACGATTGCGTAGGGGCCCAGGCCCTCAAAAAGTGTTAAGACAACCATGGTTTTACATCAGGAAAGAGTGACCAGCCTTCTGGGAGGCATCCGATTCGATTGGAATGTAGATGCTGTTGATAGGGTGAGCAATCTGCTTAGTGGACATAATTGTTTTACTGTACAAAAAAATTTCAAAACAGGTTCAGATCAGTAAAGGCTTTACATGTGTAATATCGCATGAGGATTTCAAAGTGGTTGCGAAATTTATGCACAAGCTGCTGTCTGCAGAACAAAAAAAAAAACTTCGTCTTCTCTCTTGACGAAACATGGAATTTCAGTCGTTCCTATACCTCTCTTCTCTCAATATATGGATACTTTAGACTTCCTGTTGTTTCCTAAATTATTGACTTCATTAAAAGGAAGAAATAATCAGAACGCAACGTTGGTGATAATCATTTTAAAAGATGCCTTATAAGAATGTTTTTTGCAATGGAAGGATCGTTAAACGTATGGATGCGCAAGAAGACTACTTTAAAGAAGATTAATGTTCCAATTCTGTCACATAAGTAACATATTTATATAAATAAATCCATTGATAAAACTTTGAATACTTTTGACCCAGCCACAACATGGTTCCATCTAATAAAATTACAGCATATAAATAAAAGCAAACCAATATTTAAAATAATAACACGGTTTAAAGTTATTAATATGATAGAATTATCACAAAAAAACTTTATTTTTAATGATATTTCAGTGGGAAGAGAATATGATAAAATTATTAAATTTCAATACGGCTCTTCGTGGGTATTCTTAATGTTATAATAATTCATGGCAATTTTGGAGTCTGGAATTAAATATTTAATAACGTTGATTCAGAATTCTTAGAAACGCTTACTTTTCTCACGTCTTTTTAAAAACTAAAACAATTACTTAATTTGACGAAGTAAACTCACAAGATTCTCAATTTGAAATGTAAAATAAAAATAAACCTCGACTTCAAATGGATAGAATTACTTAACAATTTAGGAATATTAAGTTTAAGTGAGTGTGGACTGTATTCTTCGTTAAACCAGAAATTGTCTTACATCTAAAGACGATATACATCTTATAACACACACACACAAAACGACGGACCGAGAACAATTGCATTAAGATAACAGCGTTTTCGAAAATGTTAATCTTAAACACTATTTGGATTTTTTAAGAAAAAAATATTTGATTTAATACCATCTCTTATATCCTTTTTATTCTATGATTTATGAAATTTTCAGTTATGCTACTTTCATCTGAATTGCAGGAAGTCTCATAATTTACAACAGTCTAATTCAGGATCTCGTTAACCATTGGAATGTTAAACGTTATCTCAAGGCTACCCCCAACTTCACTCATTACCTCTGCGGACCAATTAAACACGAATGTAGTTGTGTGCCACCGCTCATGAGCAACACTTCCCATCTCTTTCCTATCGCAGAATTCCTTTCCAGCAGCAACGAACCGTCTTCCGTGATAGGGCCACCCCCCATCAACGAACATCCATCAAAGGAACAGCCAGAGTTTCCGATTCCATCAAAAACGACAACCCCGCTCGAGTCATCCCCCTTTTACCACGAAGGTCCTGCCGTCATCACCCTCTAATAATGATATTCATTCTCCCGCAGAGACGACATTCCTCCGTTTGGTAAAGGCCCTAATGAATCATTGCTTCGTGAATTGGGGAAGTATGTGGTAACGATCGTTACAAAGTAAGCTTTCTGATTTCCAGAAAGGTCGGTGTTTTAGCAAGTATGAGTGCGCTACGAAATGTCAGCCAATGAAAGGGGAGAGATGTTTCGATGTATGATACTGTTTGATATGTCATAAAATGTATTAATATATACATGTCGCGAAAATTCCATTAGTTACTATTTCACATGTTATAGGGAAGAGTTAAAAACATAATCTCTAAGATGTCCTTTTACCAGAAATATTCAAGTTAGGCTTCCTCTTCGTATGAGTTTCAAGAGGGATTTTTATCACTTATAGTACTTGAAATTCTTTCTTAGCCAGTTATCAATAAAAACATAGCTCTAAAACTTTTACAACACGTACTGAACTTAAAAATTGTAATGTTATTAGAGTTTTAAAATCTAATACCCATTAGAAGTTGCAAAAAGCGGCACATTTTTTAATTGTTGTTGCTGTTTTACCATTCGCACATTATCTAATTGATCCAAACCTAATTATTATTGATTTAGAATTGTAATTCTCCTTTTCACTAATAAAAAAAAAATTCCTGAAATTCTAATTGTTTATGTTTGGTCGACCGGAAAGTTCTGTATATTTATAGAATTAAAACAAAATTAATGTTTCATACCATGAATAAACTTCTTGGTTTATTTGATTACATCATTATTCATAACTTCTTTCCAGCGTGATGGCAATTTTTATGTCGAATTTTTGAAAAAATGCGAAGAGGCGAAAAATTAAACCAGCGCTTGTCTGATATCTTCTTAGTTTTTTTTTTTAGTTTTTTTCCCTACAAAAAATTTAATTATAACAGAGAAAAAATTGATAATCTGATGATTTTTAGGTCTGGAAAGTATAGTGGGTGTGACAGAATTCCCCAGCCTCACTCTGCGACTTTCTGACGAATCCCCAAAGCAGCATGCTGCCTGGCATTCTCATGAAGGAGTATGTTGTCCTTTATACTGAACATCACTGGCCTATTATTGGCGTGCTGTTTTTAAATTACCCAATTACTGGCATTACCTCTCTGAATTTAGCTTTTCGTTCGGTTTTAACAGCTCAAAATATATTGCTCCACGACAGTGGCACCCACAAGAATTTTTCAAGGGTAAGGGGGTCGAAAGTCCACCAATCTGTTATGCTCCAATACATATTGCTTTGATTTTTTCTATTTTTGGGGACAAAAAACAGTAAAAATTAATTATTGAGTAAATAATTAGCATTAATTAAAAAAATTAATTATTAATAACAAATACTTAGTTAAATTTTGCGTACTATATATATATATATATATATATATATATATACATATATATACATATATACACTCAGGAACATTGAAAATAGCGACCCAAGAAGAAAGCATCGGATTGAAATGAAATTTAATACACATAATGACACAGATGAGATTCACTTGATCTCAAAAACAAGACAATTAAACGAATACAGGGTGTGCAACGACACAAATACTGGGCACCTTCAATAGCGCGTTGGACCACCTCCAGCTGCAATACATGCCGCCACACGGTCCGGCATTGAGTTGATTAGACACCTTATGTTGTCCTGAGGCAGATGGACCCACAAATCTTGAACAACCAACTCTAAATCATGTACAGAGTGACACGATGGCATCTGCCGTTTTAGTTGATTCCACATGTGCTCTACAGGGGACACATCGGGTGAGGGCCGGCCATGGAAGAGTCTGAAAACGACGTAGGAAGTCTTGAGCAACTCTTCCTGTATGCGGACGAGCATTATCTTGCTGGAAAATTGCCCCTGCGAGACCATTTAGGAAATGTCCTACATGTGGTCGAAGAATATCATCAACGTAACGTTGGCCCGTTAAGGTTCCACGCATCACAATTAAAGTGGACCGGCTATCATAGGCTATGGCCTCCAGACCATTACATCAGCTGTGCGGGCAATGTGACGTAGAACAATGGGGGGGGATTGTACCACTAACCACAGCGCCTCCACACCCGTACACGGTTATCATCTGTCCCCAAAACAAATCAGGATTCATCACTAAACCCAACCTTTTGCCAATCTGTGACATTCCACATTCATCTGGCTTGCCACCACTGTAGACGCAGTAGCCGATGTTCCGGTGTTAAAGGGAGTGCACGGAAAGGGCGCTTGGATTTAAAATTTGCTTCTGCAAGGTGTCTGGAAATTGTTTGTGGAACAATTGCTACGCCTACGTTTGCTCGTATCGTTGAACGAGTCACTGTGGGGTCCACAAGTGCTTGCCGCATGATCCTTTGATCCTCTCTCCTCGTGGTCTTCCTGGTCGCTCCAGACCCGGTTTTCCACGCGTGGGTACCTTCTCGTGCCCACTGCTCCCAACAATTTCTAACGGCATTCTCCGAACGATCCACCTGGCCAGCAATACGGCGCGTCGACCAGCCTGCAGTTTTCATCCCGATGATCAGGCCTCTCTCAAACTCGCTTAACTGTGAGAAATGTCTTCTAGCTTGTTTACCTGGCATGTTTCGCTTACCAAAGTCCTCCTACAATCAGCGGGTAATCGTCACGTTAATGAATCTTCGAATTTGCGCTGGCTTATATAGCACCCTCTTCCTGATTGTAGCGCCACCTCGGCGTGTATGAGCATGCGTATTGGCACAAAACTTGGATCATTTGCATATCACATTACGCTGTACTTATTTGCAAAATTTCGCGATTGTACTTAGCTTCCTTCTTGGGTCGCTATTTTCAATGTTCCTGAGTATATATATATATATATATATATATATATATATATATATATATATATATATATATATATATATATATATATATATATGTAGAATATTAAAATAAAAGTGCAAAGGTTCTAAAAACCTACAATGCCAAAGAAGAAAGAAAATGGAGTTCACGAGACACAACAAATGTAGAAACAAACAAAGACTTTGGACTAAACAGGAGACCTATTATGATTTCTAAGGCTGTCGCTGAATTAGGTCAGTAATTTAGGGTTAGCAATGCTTTATGGATCCACCTTCCCGTACAGCAGAAATTTTCGACATAATAGAAAAAAGAAAAAAATAGGGTCATGTTGAAATGTTAAGCCTATTTCTAACACGTGATATATATGTGTGTGTGTCTGTGGTGCCGGCTGCTGTTTCCAAGACACATTACTAACTCTACTCCTCATGCCTACGAACATGCTCAGGGTGTGTTGGGAGCCTGCCATTTGTTAGACGCTCGACGAAGCTGAGAGAGACGACACCATATTGGTAAATACGAGACGATGACGCTCCGCGATTGTTATAAGACGTTGACGGACATTTAAGACGAGAAACCTTATATAATGATCTGATGTCAATAGAATGTAAATAATTACGAGTAATTAAAATATAATTAATAATAGCAGAAGTGTCATTACTGACCAGTCCGCCCTACTACTATAGTTTAATATATGTGTATTGGATTATAATCAATCGGAAAAAAATCAAGGTTTTTGTTGGGGGGATCAGAGAAACCCCCTTGTGTGCGACACTGGTTCTCAAATATCTCACCCTATACGCCAATTTCTCTTACACAAGTTGAGCTTCGGCTTAGAGGAGGAAGGGGGAAGTTTTCCGAGTTCCCAACATGCCTTTTTCCATATGATCTTTTCATGAGTAATCCACTTTTCATTCCCAGTTATCATCCGGTCCAAGAAGGGTTCGCGTCCTCCCGTTGGTTTGGTGTGGTAGTTAGGAGACGGGGTGCCAGCTCAGGTGTCGTCCACGTCACTTGACCATGATTCAAAATTACGTGGTCCGTCGCCAAAAGCCCTCGTGTAGCTGAACAGTGCGACGTTAATATTCAATCAAGCAATCAACCAAGAAGGATTCGATTTTCATCTTTCTTTTTGGAAATTAAACATAGGTCAGAAAATGGGTGAAAAAGAACTAAAAAATATTGGATATTGTGCAAAAAATTTAGCAAGGCATCCTCCCCCTACCGTAGTGAATGATTACAACAAAAAGTGTTCTTTAATATTTTTTTTTACGAAAAAGCAGAAATAAATTTCAAACGAGCATGAATTAATTTATTCAAAGTGTGATAACTGTTAATTGTTATATTAGAATGTTAAAATGAACGAAGATTGTCATTTATACGCAATAGCTTATTCTAAGTTTTTTACTCTAGCCAAAGTAATCTACAACATAAAATACTCTTCCGGATTTTTTTTTAATTAGTAGATCGTCTTTAAAATACCTTTCAATGGGAAATATACAGGGGGATTCATAAAAAAGTGTATAGTTTCACTGCCCTATAAATCTAAACAAAATTAAGATGTTTTATGTTACTTGTTATTGATCTGTATGGAATTATTTAAAGTTTAGTGAGAGACTGTCACAGATGATCTATGTGTAAATCCATAATCACACGACACATATCTAGCCCATATCCATCTATGTATATAAAAATGGATGTTTGTATATTTGAAATCGCATCACTCCAATACCGTTCAACCGATAACTATGAAAGTATTTTTTGGGGGGCGGGGAGGGAGAAGGTTTTAGTGCTATCCTCTTTGTTCCAGCTCTCCACCAGGTGACGCTACAGCATAATCAATCTACCGTTCAATCCATCGCCAAGTTGCCAACAGGGTCGCCAAAAATGATGCCAACTTGGTTCTATCGCCAACATTTCGCTATTTTTCTATTGAATCGGCATTATAATGTAAGAAACGACGTTACTTGCGAATATTACAAATTTAACATAAAATAAATACAACAGAAAGTAATATTAATGTATTACTCATCCAGATATAAATATTTTACGCTATTTTAAGCGTTCATTACGCAAAATGTGTAAAAATGTGTTACTTTTGTTGAGCAGAGATTAGCCTAGGAAGGTGTTTTCAAAAATCGATCCACAAGAGAGTTACGGGGCGTTAAAAATAAAAAAAAAAAATTTTTTTAAATCCTTTTTATCAGCTATTAGATCTACAGATTTATTTTTTTTTTGTTGTTGTTGTTAAACTGAGATATGCAAAAAGCTTTTCTTTTGAATAATTTACAATTCACGTAAAATTAACTCATTAAAAACTTCTTTATCCTTCAATCTGTATTGTTTAACTTTTTAACTCACCCTTACGAAGAAGGGGTATACCAGCTAGTTATCATATATAACACATATCCATTTCCGCTCAAACGTGTGTTATCTGAATCTAGTACACCAATAGCGGTTGTGATACTGCGTTTCAGTATCTCCATATCAACAAGAAGGCAAGGAAGGAATACCTTGTTCCTCACATACCCCTCTCCCAAGGAAGAAATTGCAGGGTGTAGTCAAGACTTATAGGTGGCTATTGAGTATGTGGCATGTTGTAGACCACGGATCCTCCAACCCATCCGTGAAGGAGATGCTCGTCGAGGTAATCTTGCACGTTGGTCGAAAATGGGTGGTGGTGCACCATCCAATAGGAGAATAAAGGTGTCAATTACTTGTTAAAAAGGTGATTTAAGTACATTATTTTCAACACTAATTTATTAATACTTAAAGCATACCCTAAGGGAAGGAGGCGGAACACATGCTAGTATCACAGAATAAGTAGTTGAATGCTAATAGTTACACCGATTACATACAATAAATAAAAACAAATGTCTGCAAATTGTTTAATTAGAGCATCGATAACCTCATTTGTAAACATTTATCTTTAATTATCACCCTGATTCATTTCAGTTGACAGATAATTCTCCAGCATTAAATCTAATAATCATTATATTCACGTACCACTTGCAATCAGATACTCCCAACCAATCTTCCCAAATATATCACAGCCACTTTGCTAAAATACTTCAAATTTATCAGCAAGTTTAAGTCGGCGCGTATTATCGGAACTGAAAAACAAACAGATCAGCGCACATAGTGGAACCAACACAGTCACGAATATTCACAGCGGACGATGACAGATATACGCAGTCAATGATATCAACGCGTCATCGACAGTTTATTTTGAAGTAGAGCGTCGGCTTGCTAACAACTCTAGAAGATGAATGGGACATTATCTCGATAAGTGAATCCATTTCATTCATAAAATATTCTAGGAAAAGAATACTAATAAAATTGAGTTGGCTATATTTTAATCAAAAAAAAAAAAATCGTTGACTGCACTTTAGATCTAATAAGGTTTAATGGGTTCATTATATTTTTAAATATTACTCTTTTGTTTTGACGCAATAAATTGCATTGTGGGTAAAATATTTACGTTAAGAATGCTATTAAGTAAGAAGGGCATTGCGTAATGTATGCAGAGTTCTTGGAATTTTTTTATTATTCTATAAGAAGGAGTTTATGTTTGAGCTAACGTTAAGATAAGGCTTTATGCTTAGTCACATAAAGCAAGTAGATTATCATCTATATAGACCTTTTACGTTAATTATCGAAATCAAAAACAAATGTATCAGAAAATAAAATCGAAATTTGCGGGATAAGGCGGTTACAAATATGATGGGTTTAAAAATAAAGAGAGAAGGAAGATTAAAAAATTAGATCGCTACGTGTATGTAAATACTGTTTATTTAAAGGAATGGACATACTTTATGAACTTTTCTTATTGGATAAAATGAAAAGTTTATCATGAACATCTTCCGCTTCACCTTCAGGATATCTTCTTCGCCCTACCACTTTTACTATGATCCATCAACAAATAATATTCTTCCGTTCAATCTAGATTGTTCGATATTCTACTTTTTTTTAAATGACTTTTGAATTATGTCAGATAAAGTTAATTTCATGCTTTTATTATCCACTCTCATTCTATTACCAGACTGGCATGACGCCTTTGGCCACTAATTCAAATGTTTTTTCACCAACCAACATTCAGATACTTTCTAACACGCTTTATTAGTTATCGTTTCATACCATTGTTCAAATGCCTGGTATAATACTTCAAAAGATAAAAATATTACACACGTACATTTCATATTTCTTTGGGGAAAAAGGGTGTAACCGATACATCCAAAACAACCAAAATTTAAAAATTTAAATTGAAAGTATAGTTGCGTGTAATACGCGGGAATATAAGGTAGTTAAGGTATCTGAGTGCTTTTTTAAAAAAAAAAGATCGATAAAAGTCTTATCGATAAAAGTCTTACTAAAATAAACTGCTGCTTTCATTTATCTAGGGAACATACTAAAATTTTGTTGATTTTTTTCAATATAAAAATTGTAGTACCGATTGAGTAAATATTACATAACACATGTAATATTTATTTTTGAACTGTAACATATTTATGAGGCTATTATTGAAATAACAGGCCATAACTCAAAAGTTATTCATACTGCAAGAATAATTTTGGCACCCATTTCAGGCAGATTAAAAGCCCATTTCCAGTTTTTCAAATTTTATATAATTTATTGTAGCTCCGCCTCTATGAAACATAGAAACAAAATAATATATGCTTTGTAAACCAAAATATTCCTCTATTTGATAAAATAAAATAAAAATGTGTGTTTAGATCTCACAATCGGTCATTTCAGCGTGTTCGAACACCTTAATCTCAATGAATTTACTACTTATTTACAGATGCATGTAGAAATTTATAAAATGAAAAATGCACTTCATTATTAGACAAACTGGAATGTGTGATTGCGATTGCATGGAGAGAAAAAAACTATTATTGTTTGAAATCTACCTTTGCAGAATGGATTGAGAATAGGGGGAAATTATATTGTTGTTGTTGTGTTTTTATCCTTGGATAGAATTGAAATACTAGTGTAAGAACAGAAACATGCAAAACAAACCGATGATTATAGACATTTATTACAAATGATGATCCCAGCATATAACAGAAGAGGTGCGCTACTTTCCATTCGAGACGGGAATCTATTACAGGCGAAAAAGTCCGACTTCTTTTCCCGAAGAAAATACATCCATGCCTTACTCGGGATTCGAACCCCCGAGCCCACTCGGTTACAAGCCGAGGGTCATATCCACCATACTGGTTGGGTGGCAGGGAAAAATTATTAAAAAAATAATTCCGAAGTTTAATATTATCACAAATAGTTTGAATTTTCAAAAAAAAATGAAAAAAAGACTTAGTTTTAGTTAGATGATCATAAAAACTCAAAACTATTTTGCTGCAATATAAATAACTAAAAACGATGATTTTTGATGAGTGCTGAGTAGTCAATATTGCAATATATACATTATAACATTTCATATAACCCCAGTTTTCTTCCCTTCTCCATCGAATCAATCCGACCCAAGCTTCTCTTTCCTTCTTCCAACAGTAGTTTTTTTAAAGAAATTTAATACTAAAGAAGCTGTTGAATGTACCTGAAGTTTCTTTCTTGTAAATATTTAGTAGGTGTCCTCCAATGGCGTAACGGAGAATATTAGGGCCGCCCTGAGAAGTCAAGTTTGAGACCCCAAGCCACACAAGTATAAGTCAGGCTTTGGACCCCCTAGAGCATTGCCTGCCTCCGCCATGCGGGGTATACGTTACTCCACTGGTGTCGTCTGATAACAATAAATGTTAAAAAGTATTGAAAAATGCCTGTTTATCTTTAATAAAAGTTACTTTTACTTTTTACCATAAAAAAAGCTCAAAATTTCATTCCCCTTAACATAAAAATTCATTTATTTTAACTTTCCCTTTATTTATATACCAGAAAACCTCCCCCCTAAATGTTGATCAAGAAATTTTGTAAAAAAAATTTTCGATCCACCTTAATGTGTGTTAAAAGCTACATACGGCTTCCTAAATTGAAATAATAATTAGCTAGAGTTCCTCGTTGACATCTTCATAAAACGGACACAACGATAGGCATTTTAACAAGCGACACAGGATAATTCTTACCTGCTAGCATCGCCACCAGGTGGCGTCATCCTTGGCATGGGAGTGGGAATCCTGCGATATCCATAAAGCTTATCTTCTTCGTAGTTCGTTCGTAGATGGGCACCATTGCGATCACCATGGTTACGCCTCGAGTCGTAGCATCTTTCTGGGTCAAAGGTGAATTTCGGAATACGGGATGCGACATTCTTGGACTGACCATCCTTACTCCTCCTCCCCCTCAGAACGTTGTTCATGGAACGCAGCACCATGGAATTCTTCTCTGTTTGACTTTACTCTTAATCGGACCATTCAAGCTGTCCAATCCTAGAAGAGAAAGGAATTGACTGGGATATAGATTGGTCTCTGGAGGGTTTGGTACATAGAAAGGACTTCGATAAAGACTGGAGTAAAGTTTTGGGAGTTCCCTGTGGATAACAAGAGTATATTAATCTCTCATTCAAACGGTGTGCAGTTTTCAGACGTAAACTACTTTGATAGAACAGGCTCAAGATTTCCTTAGTATGGAGGATATATGTTTTAAACTTAATAAAGCTCTGTTGATACTTAATATTTACTAAGATTAAATTTTCACTCAAAATACACTTTGTAAATTACCATTGTGTTAGCTTGACAGTAAAAACATATTGTCAGTGGCGCACACAGGAATTTTTCAAGGGGAAGGGGGGTCAGGGATCGAAAGTTCACCATTCTTTTATCATGCTCCTTTTGATTTTGTCGATTTTCAGGAACAAAACACAGTAAAAAACTAATTGTTCAATAAATAATTAGCATGAATTAATAAAATTAATCATTAATAACAAATACTTAATTAAATTTTACGTACTATGTACGTAGAATTATAATCAATCGGAAAAAAACCAAGGGCTTTGGGGGGTCCGGACCTCCAGCCCCCCTCCCCTTGTGTGCGCCACTGCATGTTGTTCATAACTGTAGGTTCACGGGTTGAAATCCAATGGACGGCGTACAAGGGGAACTAGATTACATTGTTACATAATGTCAATAAGAAACCGAATGTTGTCGAGGCTTTGAAAAAAACCACCCAGACTTTTTTTATATTATCATTTATCAGTGATAAATTTATATTTCTGCTCTCAATTTTTCTAAAAAAAATTTTTTTTTAGAAGTTTAAAAAAAATTAAGTGTTAAGCATTTATTTTTCCAAATAATTTTTAATACTACTATTTGTCCTTTTTTATTCTTTATTCAGTAAAACATGTTTCACTTTTCAGTTATACGTATTAGTATTTCACATGATATGATTAATTGGTCGATAAAAAGACTGATACATATAAAAAAAACCTAAGTAACTTTTTTTTTAATTTTGGAATTGGCTAACTGTACAGAAAATAAATAGAACCTGCTATATGAGGGGTGGCCAACCCAAATGACCTTGCGGGCCACTCCTGAAGAACTTTACAATCCCACGGGCCGCATATAAAAATATATATCTGTATATTAGATTTGGATCCATTGCAAACATTTGTTGGATAAAGTTTAAAACAGACTGATATAGTATTATTGTTTTCATGTATGCAAACATAAATAGTATAATAATAATAGTACAATGATAAAATGTTTAATTTATTTAATTAGTGAGATATCTGTTTCTCTACTCTTTCACTTAGCTTTTGCAAGTCGATCTCAATGCTTGTGTATTTGCGTATCGTAATTGATGTTGCAGATTTTCGTGTGTTAAGTTTGAGCACATGATTTATATTTGAAAAATTTCTATTTAGAAAAAAAAGAGATTTCAGCAGTAACAGAAACAAGGTGATAAAATAATAAAAGTTATGGGATTTATTTTATACAAAAAAAAAATCTTTAAACAAAAAATATTGTACAAAATAGTCGAATTTGGTAAAATTGTGCAGAATCTCGCGGGCCGCAAAATTATTCACGGTGGGCCACGGGTTGGACACCCCTGTGCTGTATAAGTTTAATTTTATAATCTGATTTATTCTTCATTATTCTAAACGAAAAAAATAGGTCTCTTTATACCGATAATCGTTTACTTTTTATATTGGCTAACTGGACAACCGCAACTCATAGTATTGCTCTATTAAGCTTAAACTATTGACCAATTAAGTCCATTTCACACCAAGGAATGGACTTAGAGGAGAGTATCGTCTATTTTTCGCCAGATTTTTTTCAGTATAAGTTTTCTCTTTTGTTGTATTATCACACGTCAATTTAAATTAATATGTAAGGAATTTATCCTAACCTTAGGTCCACGTAGCATTAATTGAAAACATGCATACTAAATTAAATGGAATCCGATTTCTTTAAGGTTGCCTAATCCATATAGAAAAACAAAAAATAATTTAGAATGTTATGTATCAGATACATACAAGGGTGAGTCGGAAAATAAGTTTCCCCTGTCGACTGTGGTCAGAGTTATGTATGAAAGTCAAAACATAGAATGAGACATTAAAGATAAGACATAACTTTATTTTTCCACATAAGAACGATTTCCACGATTCCGAAAGAGTGGCCTGGGTTTCTCAAATATGGGGTTCTGTTGTTGGATGACAATGTGAAATCACACTCGGCGAAGGCAATGCAAAACCATATTGCCACTCTTGTTTGGGAGCGCCTACACCATCCGCCATACAGTCCTTATCCCGCACCAAGTGACTTACATCTCTTTCCGGCTTTGAAGAGGAATGGCGCCTGAAGGCGCTTTGGAAGCAATGTTGAGGTCAAACAAGCCGTTAAACTCTTTTTCCGTATGCAAAGTCCTAAGTTTTTCCTGGAGGGCTTTTTGTAGCTTATCAAGCAGTATGACAAATGTCTCAATGTACTTGATTCTTATCTGATCTTGATTCTTATCTTATCTTTAATGTCTCATTCTATGTTTTGACTTTCGTACACAGCTCTGACTACAGTCAACAAGGGAATCTTACTTCCCGAATTACAATTGAATTCACATGCTTTGGAAAAAATGTCTCTCTAGATGTAGAAAAATAGTATAACCAATTAAGAGCATTTAAGAAGTGAAAAATCAAGATTCATTATTATTTTTGAACTAAAATAAATGGGGTAAAATTAGTAACATTAAATTGTCGTATTTATTCGAATCTAAGCCGCACTATTTTACCCAGTGTTAATGCTATTGGAAAACGCGTGTGGCTTAGAATGGAAGGGAAAACATTCGTCGAATGGGAAAAATTGAGCTTCCATCCCTTTCAAAAGGAAAAATGTAGCCGTCTATTCTATCCACTTGCATCGATGACTTATCCCATTCCGCAGTTTATCTCTAGTATTCAATCTATCCTAAATATCGTTTGTCTGCTCCTATTTAGGAAATTTTTTTGCATACGTTTTCTTTTAATCACCTAAACATTAAAGATATCCTTAACAGAACCAAGACGAGTTCGTTATGACGCAAGTATGAAAAGGAAGGCAATTTAAATATGCAGGGGGAAAAGGAATTAAGAGAACGAACGGCCACTAAAAATTTGTCATAGATGAAATAAATATACGTCGAGGGCGTAAACAAAATGACAGAATTTTTGCTTTAAAATGTTCAACAGACTTTAATAGTAATTCTTTTACATTCTCCTATAATACATTCTTTTTTTTAAAAAAAAAATGCCGCATATCAAATGGATTGGACGGCATGAAATACGACACCATGTGGGAAAATGGCGACGGCCAGCAACAATTCCGAAGTCAGCTGTGACATAGGAGTGACGAATCATTTTCGAAATCTGATGGTTAGAGTAATTATAGATTCATGTATGTATTTGAAAGTTTTTAATGCTGGTAAACAGTGACATAACGTACGTCCCCGCAACCCCAGCATCGTGGGGAAGGGCAGGATTCTAGGGAGGGCAAAGCTTACCAAGTACGGCTTAAGGCCCAAAAGCTTGACTTTGTACGGAGGCCTCACATATTCTCCTTTTATTAACTTCTTATCCATTATTAATTTCTTATTCAATTCCTATTATATAGCTCACACTCACTCTCTATATATATTTATTTATCTTGGTGGAATTTTCAAACGTAAATAAAATACCTTTTAAAACGCTCAATTGAGCTGAAATTTTATATACATGATTATTTTAGATGACAATACAGTAATTTTTAATTATAATTAATAAAAATTAATTGATTAAAACTAATCATTACAAGAATTACAAATACAGCCAAGTTGGCATCATTTTTGGCGACTTAGCGACCCTTTTGGCGACTTATGTCGAAACTTGAAAAGGTTTTTTTCTCACGTTTTAAAACATTCAATTAAACTGAAATTTTATATACACGATTGTTTTGGATGATAATACGATACTTTTATGATAATGAATAAAAATTAATTCCCCCTTAATGTTGTGATTCTGTCATATGTGCATATTTATATTAATTGTAACTATTTAATAAAAAGTAACTAAAATAAAACTTCTTTGTTGATCTAAGTTGGAATTGACTTAAAAAAAACTTTTATATCACTTGTTATTCTCTCTTCTTAAATATTTTGTATCGGATATCGATGAACCTTTTACACAATTTTTAATTTGTTCTTAAAATCATGTAGAGAATTTTCTGGGTGCGGCTTAGAACCGATGACAACATTTTTTCACAAAAAAAATTTTGAGAGTTTGAGGTGAGGCTTAGAATCGAGTAAATACGATAAGTCAAATGGGGGACTTTATCCCTTTTTTATTTTGTATGACTTATAATATTCTATGAAGTTGTCACAGTACAATGTTGAGTTGAAGTTGGAAAGTATGAAAACGTCACAGTATAATGCTGCACAAGGGCTTTTAGCGACGGACCTCGTGATTTTGAGCCTTGGACCACGGGTGGCTCTAGGGCCGGACAATCCGGACCCCTGCCTGAGGTGGTAATTTTTAAGGGCGGCATTTGGATCGAATTTGAAGAAAAATATTTATGTTACAAAGAATTTGATATATTTTCCGAAATATTATTGGGTTTGAATTTGGTATTGCATTTAATGTATCTTATTTTTTTTATTTTGTACTTTGTATATTTAACGACAGTTTTTTTTTTGTATTTAAACTTGAAGGGTTTAAGGAGGGAGTATATGTTAAAGCATGAAATTTTATATGTTTATACAGCTTTCACTTGTAGATTTCTCCCCATCCCGGAGTGAGGTCACAACGGATATTCCTTTCACCCTTACGATGTCCGGTGTCAGCTATCCAAAAGAATACAAGGGAAATAAGAGGTTAAGATAGATAGAGAGCTACAGGAGATGTTTTATTTTAGTCCTGAATATAATAACTATGCGTTAAAACAAACGCGTGTGATCCCCACCATCAATAGACTATTTTTCGAAGAAATTGGCTTGCTGAAATTGACTATTCCTTCTCTTACATTTCACTTTCGTTTGATATAATAACAAGTAATTATGTCCTTAATTTCGAATTGTTTTGAAACTTTTAAGACTTAAAATTATATATATATATATATATACTACCCACAAAATAGATAAATACAATAATATCAAAAAAAATTTCAATGTTGTTTAGATCATGAATACCCTTTTAATTTCTTAAAAGAACTTATATTCATCACAAATACATTAACCGTCTTGCTACTTCTAATTCCAAAACCACCACACAACAATAGGATTTCAAAGTCAGCATGTTAGTGGTCTTGCTGTGAAGATTATATCATAATATTCATATCACAGTTTACATTTTTTCCACACACATCTTGAACATCTTACACATTGTTGACAACCAACCAAATTAGAGCCTAGCAAATTTACATTTTTGGCAATCAACCAATTCAAATTCTACCATATTTGATTGTCGTCTTTTTTGATATCTGTCTTTGCTGGCTGGTTTAAAAGTTAGCTCAAAAGATGTGTTTATGTATATTCGAATTTTTTAACTTGGTGAATAATTGATTTTCATTGATGTCAAGATGCTTGATTCTCTTCGTAAAAGCTCTGTGAGTAAAGAAATTTTGTTAAATTATTTTTTGAAAAATACTTATCTTATGTAATTGTTTTAGGATTTTTCTACTTTTCTTACGTATTTGTTTTGCGATTCTTCTGCATTAAGAGTTTGGAAGAGTTTGTTACATAATAGTAGTGAGTGGTTTTATCATACTCTCTGAGTTTTTACATACTCTGAATTTTTGTTTATTTTATTTTATTTGGTTTTTCCTACCGAGTTGCAAAGGGGGAAGGTTGGCGCCTTCAAACTAGTTTAACCCCACTTATTCGGTCCTAAGTCCGAAATTGCTTTCTGACTCGCTAGGTTCTTCTTTTTTTGTAGTTTCTTTTTTATTTCTCTATAATTTTGTTCTTCATGTTAAGCTTTTATATTTTTATTACGCTATTTCTTGTTATGTTCATTATCTATTATTTCTTGTTTTTGATATATAATATACATATTTCTTTCATATATATATATATATAGAGAGAGAGAGAGAGAGAGAGAGGTGGAATTTTCTCTATTTTTGTCCGGGGCGGCAAAACTGCTAGAGCCGGCCCTGCTCGGACACAAGAAGGGGATAAAACCTGAGCTTGCACCTCACTCTCCAAACTTCCCTACCAAGCCTCTGAAAAGACATTGAGACTCGATATATTAACATACATTAGCCCCTCTACATAGCGAGTTTGTAAAGTTGTGAAGGAAAGAAAAGTGCATATTTGAATAAATGCTCATGTTAACTTTCTGTTCATTGATTATATTTCTTCAATCTCTTAAGGTGACTATGGTAGCTCAGTGGTCATAGCCACGGACTCTTAGCTGGCGTTGTCGAGTCGTGGACTGGAGACCTTATGCCACTGAAGATCCACCGTGTAGAGCAGTGATTCTCAAAGTGATCTATATCGACCCCTAGGTGTCTATGTTGACCTGTAAGGGGTCCACGTCAGTGAAAAAAATAATTTGGGGGTCCTCGAGGTGTAAATGGGGTCTACAACAGTGACTCTCATTAAACCAAATCGTGACTTAAATTTTAAAGGAAAATCAAGAGGAAGCCAGATTTTACTTATTAAACTGATTTATTTACTAAATTTAATGAGGTTAGTTTGCAGCTACAAAGTGACAGCAAAAATTTTATTAAAACAAACACCATCCTTACAACGTTTCTTGCCTGAATTAAGCTAAAGGTGTACGAAATTGGACTTCGCAAATTTTTCCAGTTTTTTAATTTTCACAATCAATCCGTCAGGAAAATGACATTTTAACCAATTGTCAACTTTTAAATGCCCCCTATTCAAATTTTGAAACTACCTTTGAAAGTGCTTTGAGTATAGTTATACCAAAGTAGGCCAGCGTTTCTCAAACTATGAGGCACACACCCCTAGGAAGGCGGGATAACCTTACGAGGGGGGTGAGATTCTATTGAAAAGTCGAAAACAGAAGATAATTATTATTAAAAATTATTAATTTACTGAAAGTAAACATATACACACAAATTCTGAAGTAATAAAAGTTAAAATACACATTTACACTGATATAATACACTTATAAATGTATTAGTAATGCTCAATGTATTTGTGTGTGCGTGTGTGTGTTGTGTGCGTGTGCGTGTGCGTGCGTGCGTGTGTGCGTTGTGTGTGCGTGTGCGTGTGCGTGTGCGTGTGTGTGTGTGTGTGTGTGTGTGTGTGTGATAATTAATTTAACAAGACTTAGTTAGGAAGAAGTTTAATAATTACTGGTGATCCCATAGGTTTGTCATATATAAAACTATATACAAAATTTAAGTTTTTTCTTGGTAGTTTATACCTTTTATATATAATTAATAAATTAATAGCTAAATTGCCGATTAAAAATTACACAATTCGCACCCCAATGCCACCGTTTTCCATGCAGACGTGCGTATGTGGTGTAATGAGGAGCGGGGAGAAGAAAAGAAATAAATAAGCAAATGTTCTGAAATAAGTAAATCCTTCGTAAGCACTGTTAAGGTCATTGCATTGCATTCCAAATCCTTCCGAATAATTTTACGGAAATCAGTGCTCAGAAAAGATCGGAAAGACATATATATACGTTCGGGCAATTAACGCATTGGCTGAGCGAAACGTTTATATACGCCAGTGGCATTTAAGAGGTTAAAGTTGTATTGTAGCTTTAGCGCCAACGCATAGTATTATTGAGTTCAAATGTTGTTATTGTATGGGAGGGGGGCCCGATGAAAATTATGATTGAATATTGGGTCCCAAACATTGAAAGTTTAAGAAGCACTGAAGTAGACAATTAATTCACATGGTCTCATTGAATAAACGACAACAAATGTTATATTACATGAGGAACTGACCGGAATAGGAACAAACGAAGTTCCTAAAGTAAAGTTTAGAAATGGATGTCAGCAATTTTGACTTAAAAAAGTATTCTTGATATGTATCCCGAATAATGGAATAACGTGAGAAAGTTTTTCATTGATTTTCCTTCTGTGGCGGAATTTCAACGTGGTTGTGAATCTTCAAATGATAAAAAAAAAGTCTTTACACTACTGACCGAGGAGATATAGGGTTACTGAGGATACTGACAAGATTGATGTCAAATGTTGAAAATTTGCTATTCAAGCAACAGATTCATCCCTTCCACTTAAAGTATTTGTTTGTTGCTCGTTTATTTTATGCATTAATTAAAATTAAATGTTAATTTAATTTAATTTAACTTTTTTAAGTTTTAAATACTATATTTCACTACAGTTAGAACTTTTAATCTTTTAAAGTAAGTAGCTCTGCGCCAGCAGTCAAAAAGACATTTAAGTTAATAAAATTTGCAAAAACTCAACATTAATTAAGAAGGGGGTCTATCGCAAACCAAAAAATATGGCAAGGGAAAGAGACAAGAAAGCTTGGGAAGCTCTGGTGTAGAGGATGATGTTCGTGAAATCTTTGCGTCTCGAAATTCTCAGGTTGGCATTATATGAATGTTAGGAGAGTGGAGTACCGGCTCAAGTGTCATCCTCATCACTTGACCTTGGCTCGAAGTAAATAAGTCCCTCGCCAACAGCCCTCGTGTTGCCTTTAGTGCGATGTTCATAAACACTCATACAGTCGCTTGAGCGATCAAGACCAAAAAAATTTACTGCATATTAACACCGTTAATGTATATGTGAAATTAGGAAATGACGAAATTAGGAATTTGATCAAATCCCTGAGGGAAATGATCAATTGACGGGAGATGTTAAAATAGCGTCTCTTCAAAGTCATTCCCATGATGAAAGTAAGGGATTTGAACAAATCCCTGATCTGTTTCAGTGAAATGAGGAAATGAACTAGTCAGGATTTGCGTTGGCAAAATGCTGTTCAGGGAGAGAGGCACCTTGGGGGGTCGAGTCCTTGTATTTCCTAACCAAACAGGTAGTACTATCGATCCCCCAAATATCAACCCCATACCTTTAAAAAAAATGACACCATAGGATTAACATGGAGATTGATATTTTAGTGTGTAAGCCCTCTCCTACCCAAAGCAGGTCATCATTAGTAAAGAAACTATGAAGAGGGGGGGAAAGGCCGAGTCACGGAATCACTCCCACAAATATCCAGCAACCGAGAGGAAAGATGTTACTCATCAAAAAATACCAGCCTAATTTTCTAATTATTTATTAATTAGTTTCGAATAAATAATTTGTATTTCATTAACTATTGATGTATTACTTACTTCTACGTTTAATAATGCACCATATTTGTTAAATAAACACCTTTAAACTCTTGACAGTAGTATTTCATTATTTCACTGAAACACATCAGGGTTGATCAAATCTCTTACTTACATTAGGGAAATGATTTTGAAGAGACGTTATTTTAACATCTCCCGCGTCAATTGATCCTATCCCTTAGGGATTTAATCAATTTTCTAATATCATCATTTCCCTGCGTCATGTAAAAAAAAAAGAACGTATAATTTCATCCAACTTAAATAAAACAGAATTTCTAACAACTGTTAAAACAATAGCTCTCGAATTAAAATTGTGAGCCCCGTGATGGAAAAACCTTTAATGTGATAAATAAATAATTCTTCTTGTCCCAAGTAACTTTTTCTCAAAAAATTTCGAGAAGTTATGTAATTAATTAAATTGATTTGCTTCAAAATGCCAATATTTCAAAATATAAAAAAAATTATGTATTAACTCTTTGAAGTAATTATTTCAAAGCTTTTACTAAATTCATCTAATGAAGAATAAATATTTTTGCGATTAATTATTCACCGAAGCATTTAAGAAAAAACAATGAGTAAAGGAAAATGCATATTTCTGATGTTATGCAAATTTTGCACCTCGTTGAGTTTTGATTAATCTTCATTTTTAGGGAAATTAAAGTAATGATTTTAAAAATTTTGATGCTCATTAATTATTTTCATTACAAGAAGAGAAAATTTAAATACAATTAATAAAAAGGACATGTTTTTGAACATTTAAATTTAATTACTTATTAAAAGATAACAGCTTGGCAGAATTACTGTGTGATAAAGCTTCTACAACTTTTAAAGTTAACTTTCTAGTTCTTTACAGAATATTTTGCATTCGTTATATTTGAATTATTAAAAGATGCATTTTAAAAATTACCTTATATAACTTAATAAAGATAAATTAGAAGGTTGCACATTTAACTTTTTTAAAGCTTTGCTGCTTTGAAGTTGCCTAGAACTATTATCTTTCAATGATCAAAACATTTTTTTAAAAATAATATCAAAACTCAAAAATTTATAAGGTAATTATAATGAACCTGTATGCTTACAATTGTGCACATATTTTAAATAAAACATATTTTATATTTCAGTAAGAAGCTAAATCAAAGAAATCACCTACCGTAAAATCCGGCGTATAACGCGTACTTTTAACACAAAAAAATTACATCGAAATTTGAGGGTGAGCGTTATACGCCACTTAAAAATAAAAATTATAGCTTCAAAAATAAAAAAAGAGATGTTCATAAAAAAAAAATTAGACTTCTACAAAGATCGGAATACTTTTTATTTGAAAATTATGTCATACCCCTTTTCAACTAAGATTTGTTCTTCTAGAAATATACTATTTTTCCAAAATCCTTGGATAATATCTTGAACAAATGGCTTTAAAATATAATAGCATTGCTAACGTACATTGCAGGTTCCTTCGTAAAAAAAAAGGGGGTGCACGTTATACGGCGAATACACCTCAAAATTAAAAAATGCAGCTTGAAAGTGCAGGAGCGCATTTACGCCGAATTTTACGGTACATAAAACAATTTTCATATATTTCTCATCATATCTTCTAATGGAAATTCCTATGCATGAGATATTTGAATTTATTTGAAATAAAGTATAATTACGATCATTAGTAGCGCACATAGGAACTAATCTGAGGGGGGGGGGTCAGGGTAGAAAGTCCACCATTCTCGTATCATACCCCAACAGGTCACCCAACATATTCTTTTGATTTTGTCGATTTTGGGGAGCAAAACACATCAAGAAATTAATTATTGAATGAATAATTAGCATTAGTAAATAAAATTAATTATTAATAACAAATACTAAATTAAATTTTACGTACTATATACATAGAATTATAATCAATCGAAAAAAATCAAGGGCTTTGGGGGGAGGGGTCCAGACCCGGGACTCCCCCCCCTTTTATGCGCCCCTGACGATAATTATAATAACATAATAAAATATTTCGATGAGACCTATTTAACACATCACTCGCTGACTGCATTCCGAGCCATGAGCACATATTTTCATGAGGATATATATTTTTTTAAACATTCTCCTTATTTTTTATCCTATATATATATACTAGAGGACCCAACAGACGTTGCCCTGTACACACATCTTAAATTCAAAATAAAACATTTTTGAATATTCGATACTGCGATCGTAGCGCAGTCTGCCGGATCCAATGTAAAGCATTCCAAGATCAACAATTTATAAATAAAAAATTAATTAAATAAACATTTCTAAACCGAATTATAAATCTAAGCCATTCTCGAGTCCACTGGAACAGACAAAAACTTTCATCAAAATCGGTCCAGCCGTTTAGGAGGAGTTCAGTTACATACACACGCACAGAAGAATTACATATATAAAGATTATTTACGTATATAAAGATTATTATGGTTGTGAATCTAAACCAGAGGTTCCCAAACTTTTTTGTCTCATAGACCCCATGCTATGTTTTTTGGTTTTGTGTAGACCCCTACTTTCCTAATATTAAATTTTTGCAAATTTATCAACTTAAATGTTTTTCTTACAGATGATATAGCACTACTTACTTTAAAAGTTTTATGTTTCTAGCTGTTGTTTAGTGGAGTGTTTAAAACTTAAGAAACACAAGTGAATTAATATTAAATTATAAGTTAATTAATGTATGAAATAATTGTTACATAGAATAACTGAGCAACAAACAAATGTTTTATTGGTTGGGAGGAAGCTGTTTTTGGTTTCAATAACAAAATTTCAACACATTTGGCTTTAATCTTTTAGGGTTTAACTCTAAATCTCCACGATTAGTAATATCCAATCTTTTTTTTTTTTTTTTTTTTTTGTCTTTCTGTTTTTATTTTGGAGATCGGCAAGCGCAATGAAACTCCTCCTCTCTGGGAAAAGCAATTAAAAACTTTCTTGAGATGTTCCATAATTCGGGCATTCGTTTCGAAACGTTAAGATCTTCATTAGGGCAGTGAAAATCAGTTGCTTTTGTAATCAGACATTTTTATTTAATGTAACAACATGAATTCATTATCTACTGTGATATTACCATAGTCAAAGCATTCTCGAACCTAGTTTCAAAACTTAAATCAAAGGCATTTAAATGTGGAACATAGGTTAAAACGCCCTTTTTCTGGCAGATTGTCTGTGACAAATTGAGAAACTTAAAATTTGCGACTTCCAGTTTAATATTTCTGTAGCTTGTTTCTGGCACGCGCACAAGAAACACTAAAATGATGGTCCTTTTTAAATAAAATTTATGCTGTCACCTTGTAACTGCAAATTAACTCCAGTAAATTAAGTAAATAAAGCTGTTAAATAGGTAAATCTGGTTAACACTTGATTAAATTTTCTTTTAAAATTAAAGTCACGATCTGTATTAGGCTATCGTAGACCCCATTTACACCTCATGGACCCCCCAAATTATTTTTTCACTGACGTGGACCCCTTGCAGGTCATCATAGACCCCTAGGGTCCATATAGACCACTTTGGGAATCACTGATCTAAACCATTCTCGAATTTACTTGAACTCACACAAAAAATTTCATCGAAATCGGTCCAGCCGTTTAGGAGGAGTTCAGTTTCATACACACGCACAGAAGATTTATATATATATAGATATACAATATATATCCGATACATGTATATATATATGTGTGTGTGCGTGTGCGTGTGTGCGTGCGAGTGGGCGTGCGTGTGTGCGTGTATTATTCTACAGAACCTGGACTAGGATTTTAGACAAATTCACATTATTTTTAGATTCACTATCAGTCGAAGTAACAACCAGTGATTTTTATAAAACTTTCTCTACACTGACATATTCAAATATGAATAAATCCACTTCTAAAATATTTATCTCAAAAATCCTATTCAATGCTCTGTATAAAAGTCTGAGCTATAATTGGCAGACTATTATAAAAAGAGAAGGGTTTTCCATAAAAGGGAAATGTTTCGAAAATATGAAATTCTATCTTCATTATTTATCAAAAAATTGCTTTAAAAAAATTTTTCCGTAATAATATTCTTAAATAATTTTAACTTTATGTTCCAACTGCAATTTAGTGGCGTAACAGAGAATATTAGCTCCCTCCCCTCCTGCAAAGCTAGGTTTTTGGCCCCCTAGAATCCTGTCCCCCACTGCGACATGGGGGTGTACGTTACGTCATTGTTTCGATTACCCTGATTTTCTAAAAAATTATACATTTATATGATTTTGCTAAACCACGGCTCCGAATGAAGTCAGATACCGAAGAAATAAAAGAAAATTAGAGATTCCACATATTTATAAATTTTGATGTGTTATGAAAAAATATTTTCAAATAGATAGATTTTATTACAAATTATCATTAATATAAAATACATTTTACCCTACATTTTTTTTTAAAAACTTTATTCAATTTTTTTTTCATTTATAGTTAAGATTCCAGTTTTAAAATTAATTGAAATTTTATTTCTGTTCTTCCATAAGCTAAGAAAATTTTTAATCTCTACTTGCTCTTCTTACTTTTAATCTCTAAAACTTGCCCCAAATATTTAAAAATAACGGACTTGCATGCTCTAACAAACTGTTATCAATTTTACAGAAATTGAAGCCCACCACAACAAGACCACCTCTAAGTTCTCTTACAAACATTCCCGATAACTTATACTAAACAGCAGATATTGAGCCAAATACATCAACATATCTCACTATCAGTTGCAATGCCAACAACTCAACAACGCTGTTCGAACCCGAGAAGAAAACATCTTCACCCAAGTCACACAACCTTCACACCATCAAGTTAAGAGCTTAGCGAATTATTTACGTGTTGAAAAGCATTTCCAGTAAACCCATCCAGCTAAAACTCATTTTCATTTTTTTTTTTGCTCCCATGACCACCCACTGCATAGTGAAGAGGTTCGACCCCGTTCCCCCAATTGTATTGTAAACATTCGGTCTCGTTGAAAGACGCAACTATCCAAAGGCCCCCTCTTGACGGGGCCCTTCTCTTGAAGGCTTCTTTTTTCCTTGAAAAGAAGGGTAATCTTCCCAAACCGTCCCCACTCGTCATCTTCAGAACGTTCTAAAAACATAAAAAAAAAAAAAAAAAGAAGGATGGTGGTACATGCTTTTAAAAGATGGGAATTCAACTCGCACGGAACTAAATAGAATTACGATGCAGACAGAATTATACGGCATGTTCCAGGAATTTGCGATCGTTATGACGATCTGAGAAAAGAGTAAAGTTCGAGAAAGAGTAAATTATAGGATAAAGAATTCTTTTCCGTTAACGTTCGTGATCTTACCAGACGTGTTAGGTGTTAGAGGTATTAATTTTAGAGTTTTCGCACATATTATTCGTATATAGTTATTGCTTATAATTTTAAAAAGAATTCGCTTGCTTGAATTTTGAGATGCATTCAAGATGGTGTTTTAGGAAACTAATTCTTATTATGAAAGCTTTCGGAACATAAATCGCGATGGATTTTAAAACTGTTTTCGTGAAATATTAAAGAATATTCGAATAAAAGAGATTTTCTAATACCACTAATATCATATTCCGATACCACTACCACAGAAGGAGCTAGGTTTATTAATACGATACTTTCTTCTGAGTGTGAAAATCCAATTCTTTCTGCATAAATATGCTTAGATTACATCCATTATGCCAAATGGATTTTTTAATATAAATTTAACTATAAAAGAGCAAATAAAAAAAAAATTTGTGTTTACATAGAACTTATTGAACGCGCGCGTTTGAGCTACTTATGATAAATAAATGTATGAAGACAAATCTCCACAAAATTTTCAAGCATTTGGAACGTTTCTGAATCTCAAAAAATATTTCAAGTTCTAATCTTGTTCTAGAATATATTAAGCGGTGAAGGAATACTTCTTTTATTTATAACAGCAATCTATTTTAAAACATTATATGTTTTCTACTATACGAAGTATTTTATTCCAATGAAAATTCTATCCCATTGTGGTGTAGATATATTCCCATCTTCTAGAAATTCTCTTGATTGTAACATTTTATCCGTTTTTGATATTAAGAAGATTGAAATTAAATCACAATAAAACCAAAAAGCAGAAAGCAGCGATAACATCCCCAAAAATGGATTTTATTTTTGTCTAGATTTAAATTTCTTTTACTCTTTGCTCCCTTTCACTTCAAAATATCCAGAAATATCTTTACAAGAAAATGCTATTAGTTTTAATATAATTTTCTACCGAATTACTGAAATTAGGCCAGCAGCTACATGATGTGTTAATGACAATAGGTCCTGAAAGTTTCCGTAACACTTCAAATATGGGTAAATAACTTTTGTACTAGATAACCTAGAATACGGTCGCGCGCGCGCGATCACAATTCCACCAAATACTGTCATGTACTGGTGCTGATGAACTTTAACCCTTACGCGCCGTTACGAAAAAACACACACTGAGCGCGTTCATCTCAATATGTCCCACATCTGAATTCTACACTGTTTCAAACGTTACAAACGTGTGTATCAGTTCTGAAGTAGTTGGTTCTTTTACTAATACATGACAGCACTAGATTGAACGATAGAGATTGGAATACACAATATTTCCCGAGAATTTGCACTACATTTTTCAATTCCTACAAAATTTCACACTCTCCCTATTTTTGTCTTATTCAAATTTTCACTCGTTAATAAAATACCTTTTATTTGTACACTCAAGTTCATTTACATTTTTTGAATCTTGTAGTGGATGACGCCTTAAGTTAATATACAGTTTTTTTCAAATATTAATTCCTTAATTAATGAATAAATAGTAACAAACAAAATTATTAGTCCAACACCATATTTTAAAAGAAAAATCGCTCGTTGTGTCCCTGTAGCGTAATGGATAGCACGTTGAATCCAAAGGTCGTGGGTTCGAATCCTACCTGGGATGGCCTAATTTCTGAGAATGTGATTTATGAATGAATAGCAATAAACAAAAAACACACACACAATAGTCCAACATCATATATAGAAAGAAAAATAGAAAATTGCTTTCTATTTTGCCACTTAATATTGTAACTCTGTCATATGCATACACATATTTGTATTAATTGTAATTATTTAACAAAAAGTTAAATAATTACAATTAATGTAAAATAAAAAACCTAAAATAAAAAAAAATTGTTGACCTAAGTACATAGGAATTGACTTAACTTTTTTTTTCTTTTATGTAATTTGTTAGTTGTGAAATGGCGTCAATTTTAGGCTTTCAAAAGCTAAAGGCGAGTGAGATGTCAACAACAATCTACATTTTATACAAATATATATATATGCATTCTTAAAAAAAGTTTTGCCTTTTTAGTGCTAATTATTTTGATTAAAGAATTATTAAGTATGTACTATTATTTATTATATTTCTGATTTATTAATTTTATATATATGAGGGTTTAATAATAATTATTTGTAACTAACATTTTTGAAAAGAAAAAAAAATGCTTCCTCAAATACGCGCTTTTTTAAAAAAAAATACGTGCATTGGAGAAAACGAGAAAAAAAACATTTTTTTACCAACGCTGGGGCAAGATATTTAACCCAGCGTTTCTTAAACTGTGAGGCGCCTCCCCCTTGGAGGGCGGGATAACCCCCTAGAAGGGGGTGCGAGTATAGATTATTAAAAATATATAGATAACAATAGATTATTTAAAAAAATTATTAATTTATTGAAAAGGAAGCAAAACTAAATACATTCTGACATAATAAAAAATAAAATACACATTTTACGCTGATATGATACACATATAAATGTATTAGTACAGCACAATGTATTTCAATCATTAATTTAACAGTACTAAGTTTAGAGAACAAGTTTAACAAATACCAATGACCCTATAGGAATGTCATAAAATATATAAAATTTAATACTTATCTTAATAATTTGTACAGTTTATAAAAGTCGAGTTGAAGCCTTACGTCAAAGTATATCATTATTGAATTCAAAGCATTGCTTTTGTATCGAGGGAAGGAGGCGAAATGAAAATTATGATTGAAAATTGGGTCACAAGAAAGGAAAGTTTGAGAAGCAGTGATTTAACCAATTTATAAAATATTAATGACAAAACCTGACTTTGTGCGTGTGTGTGTAGAGAGACCCTAATATTCTTCATCACTCCACTGATATACTCAATGTGTTTTTCTCATCCTTTCACACATTTGTTTCGGTATTTTGTTACATTTTTGATTTTATTTTTTTATTTTTTTCAATATTTAAGAGGACTTCGTACCCCTAAAATAACAAACCTATCGTTTTTTTATTTTCATTTAATCTTATTCTTTGCATTATTATCTTTCGATTGATATATCACTTGTGCATGTCGGAAAGTTAGAAGTTGAATAAAACTTCATTTGAAAACAAATTAGGCAATTCAGCCACACCCCCTTTTTAGAAAAAAAAAACTAAAAAAAGCGTTCTGATAAAAAAAATCTAATTTATAAAGAGAAATAATAACATTAAAAAAAGAATGTGCAATATATAAAGCAGAATATTTCCGAGGCAATGCATACAATCATTTTTTTCTTCGTGAAATGTGTGCATGTAAAATTTTTAAATTAAGGCATTTTATATTAAAATTTTATATAATTTCAGTTCTTATTCCTGATATATTTTTCATACAAATGTAATACTTTAATATTATAAGAAGAAAAATAACTAAAATTTCTGTCGTGACAGAAAAAAAAAATTTAACGTTTTTCTTGAATTTTCTTGTGCAATTAGTATTCTCTAAAAGTTGATCATTTATAAAAATGTGTGGGTTGAAAAAATATGAAAATGCAATTATTTTAAAGAAAAACGCATAACTAATATCTTAAAGTGGTATTTTAAGTTTAATTAAGCTTATAATAATTATTTTTTCAGAATTATAAACTTTAAACTGGTTTTTCTCAGTTTGTGTTTTTCGAAACCTTAGTGCATTCAAAATGCTACTCCTTCGACAATTATTTACCAATCACTTCAATTTTTTTCCTGCGTGTTAAAAATAAAGCTTATAATAAAATTAGGGATCCGTTTTGCTATAAACTGAATACTTTTTTTTAAAAAAAATAAAATGTAAGACATGTTGGCTTTTTCGTTGATTTTTAGCCTGTATATCAACATTTTATTTTTTTTTCTCGAAAACGAATGAAGTTATTCTAAAATCGATCCCTAAAGTTGTTTAGAACATCCATAAGAATATTATAAAAAAAATTCAGGTCAAAAAATTAATTTTTACAAAAGGAGTAGGATTTTAAAATTTTCCCCATTTTCTTCAAAAAATTTAAATTTTAAAAATTATGTGAACAATATATGAAAATTTTCATCTGGTATCATTTTCTTGAATAGAAACATTGTATAAAATGCTAAAATATAATTTTTAAATACGTAAATAAATAAATTGGCTCAAAGGGTGCCAAGTCCCCTTATAAACATATAATTCCTACTTTTCCTTTATATTTATACATCATCAGTGTAGAAAAAATAAACAATTTTTGAACACTACATAAACATTTGAAGAAATCAAACGACCTCTGAAATATACATTTCCCCTTCGACAATACCCAGTGTTTCCGGCGATCAGATAAAACGACCAACGGAAATGATGGTGAGCCTCGGTCTTTATCGTGCAGTCCATCGTGTCGAAGATTCATTGCATCTGCCGTGCACGATAATCCTACATTCGGGAACAAAATCATTTTCTGGACGGTAATGTCTACTGTATGTGAGAGTTCATTCCATATCTATCAAATACAATCATGTCCCATTGTTCGAGAAAAATAGATCACGTGGTAGTGGTGAGTTCAAAGATATTTAGAATTCCGCGAAACCTTGGAGATGCAAAGAAAGAATAGAATCGTTTTGTATTATTCCGAAATCGTTTTTTAAAAAGCTATTTTTTATGCAGTATTTCTCGAACTTGCCAGGGATTTAGAAGAGTAAGCTGTTCTTTCGTGACTCAGTGTCATGATCTAAAAATCTTATTTCATGTCCTGCGTGAAAAAAAAGGTATTATGAGCTGAGGACAAGTGTAATAAAAATGGCATTAGTACCGAATTCTTCTCAGAGAATTTCTACGTTGGATATGTTAGAAATGTTTTTAAGAATTTCTTTTTCTGCGGGATTTTTTTTTGTTGTTGTTTATTATGAGTAGTACTTAGTATTCTGGAGCATAGATATGAATCTTAAGAAAAAAGATACGTTTTCCAACTATCAAATTTTAAAAAAAAATCAATCAATTTAAACTGGCTAAACTAATACCGTAAAATCCGGCGTATAACGCGCATTTTTAACGCAAAAAATAGAATCGAAATTTACGGATGAGCGTTATACGCAGTGTATGAAAATGAGAACTTTAAAAATTAAAAATGACATGAGCATAAAAAAACTTAGACTTCTACAAAGATCGGAATACTGTTTATTTAAAAGAAATATCATACCTAATGAGCTTAAAAGGTTGTTTTTCTATAGGTATACAATTTTTTTCGAAATCCTGGAGTAATGCTTCGAATGAATAGCATTAAACCATAATAGCATTGTTAATGTACATTGCAGGTCCTTCGTAAAAAAGAGGATGCGCTTTATACGGCGAATATACCTTAAGGCTTTTTTCGGCTAATGTTAAAGAATAGGAGCCAAATTCGGAATATTTTTTCAGATAAAAAAGTACTCAAACATTAATACTATATATATTCTGGCTTCACTATCCTGTAGAGAATTACTTATTTTATCATACTACTCATTTTTACCCGAGTTAATACATTTTTTTCTTTTATAAGATGTATTTCGCATTTTTTCTCCTATACCGTAATGCTAAATGAGGTATCCTTTTACATGTTAAAAGGAAAACGGATAATTTAGGAAATCTTTTGAAATTTTATAAACACTATATTATAAGCAAATGCATGAGTTACAATGTCACATTTTTATAAAAATTGAGGCATTTTTTTCTATCCGAAAATGTGCTCCGCGTTTAGTTCACACTGTCTTACATAAGGCGAAAACAGCCTTAAAGTTAAAACAAAATACAGCTTGAAAGTATAGGTACGCGTTATACGCCGGATTTTACGGTAATATAGGTATTATCGTACGGCGAAATATTGTAAACAGAAAATTATTATCGAATCCTTAGTTTTGATATAGGATATTTTAAAAGAACAGTATTTTTTTCTTATTGCTCTCAGAAAATAATACTAGAATTTCCAAATGTACCACATTATTATCAAATTCCTTCTAAAAAATAAGAATTACGGTTCTCGGAAACCGTGGTCATTTTACGGACTCATGATAGGCATATCAGGAGTTCGAACCTAGTAAAGGGTGTTTTTTTTAGAGGTATAGAACTTTAAATTGCAATAAAACAACGATGTATTATTCGATTGACATGAATTTTTTTTTATTCGAAAGATAATCTTGTGGCATTACATTTTAAATATGATTTCTGGCATAGGACTGACACGGCTGGCTCGGATGTAGTCCAATCTGGACGTCCAATTTTCGATGACTTTTTCCAACATTTGTGGCCGTATATCGGCAATAACACGGCGAATGTTGTCTTCCAAATGGTCAAGCGTTTGTGGCTTATCCGCATAGACCAATGACTTTACATAGCCCCACAGAAAATAGTCTAGCGGTGTTAAATCACAAGATCTTGGAGGCCAATTCACAGGTCCAAAACGTGAAATTAGGCGGTCACCCAACGTGTCTTTCAATAAATCGATTGCGGCACGAGCTGTGTGACATGTTGCGCCGTCTTGTTGAAACCACAGCTCCTGGACATCATGATTGTTCAATTCAGGAATGAAAAAGTTAGTAATCATGGCTCTATACCGATCACCATTGACTGTAACGTTGTGGCCTTCATCGTTTTTGAAGAAGGATTCCACCAGCCCATAAAGCGCACCAAACAGTCAGTTTTTCTGGATGTAACGGTGTTTCGATATACACTTGTGGATTAGCTTCACTCCAAATGCGGCGGTTTTGTTTGTTGAGGTAGCCATTCAACCAGAAGTGTGCTTCATCGCTAAACTAAATTCGCTTATGAAAATCGACCATTATTTTCGAAATAAAATTACACAATTTGAAAGCGTTGTTCAGGCGTGAGTCTATTCATGATGAATTGCCAAGCCAAACTGAGAATAAATCTCTTAACAGCTGTTAAATCGGTCGCCATCTTGGAAAGTAATGCCAACGTAAACTTCTATACCTGAAAAAAAAAACTCTTTATATTAAAGTATTCTGCTCTCTATTTGTTATGGTAATCAGAATATCATAAAAATTAAAGCATCTTTCTTTGAAAAAAATGCTTCAAGCTCGAGTGTTACTCCAGCACTACAAGAAAAATTCTTTCAGCACTGGTGAAGAGATCAACAATATTTATTGATTTAAATACATAAGGGAAAGGCAGGGATGTTTAATAACTAATGCCTTTCCTCAGCTGCCAACAAAAGACGTTCTGCGAGTCTTAGATAAGACACTATTAAGAGACTCCTTTCTATTCAACGTCCACCCCCTCCCTATAAAATATGCTAACACAATAAATAAACAGACTGGCATCCTCCTAGCAGACACTTCTACCTCCTGAAAAAATCTAAAGCACGCGGACACCTGCTCACACAAAAAAAGGCATCTTCCATTTATAATCCTGCCTTCACAAGCACCTCGCACCGTTAGAATTAATAGCTCAAAATGTTTTTACGGTGTTCTGAAGCAATAATAATAATAATAGATATCTTTTTTCCCTCAACAACAACAACAAAAAAAATAAAAGGATGGCAAAGGCGAAAGAAGAAAAATCAACTCAATTACCCTGCCCGTTTGATTATCGTTATAAAGGGAGGTAAAATTTGGGGTTCAACTTTCTCACTTCATGGCTTTTCTCTCCTCCCCCCACCTCTTCGTCCACCCATTACCGAGGAATTGTGATGACTTTGAAGCCAGAGTTATTATTTAAGAGTGTGTTGTCTGGAGAAGTCTATTTGTGGGGAACAAAGACGAACTTTGCGAAGTCCGTAAACTCTGTTCAGTTCGTTCTTTTTTTGTTTTCCCGCCCTTTCATACGAACCCCAGTATTTTTTCAACGAAGCGAAGATCCTAAAATTTTTCAATTAGCCGTCAAGTACCTTTAGGTACCCAGGTCATGAAGAGTTTGGGCTATAGTCTTTATCTTCCGACTATATGGTCCTTTATAGTTCATATGACCTTAAAAACCAGTGAGGCATGATGCTGTGATAGGGTCTTTTAGCTTCATAATTGGGCTCGAGTCCTTTTTTCGTATGAAAGCACTTACATCGTTGTATATAATAGAAGGTTCTATTTTTTTTTCTTTTTGTCAGACCTCACTGTGAATTACAGCTTTTAAGCCCCTAGTTTCCATTCAAATAAAATCCCGCACATTCTTGCAACATTTGTAAAGAGGTGTAAACCTTTTTTCAATGATGAAACTGTGGGCATAAACGACATTAATAAAGGCTGGGGTTATTTTTTGATGTGCTAGGTAAGACATTTATATTTTCATTGTATGTCCATGTGAATTAATGTTTTTAATTTCAATGAAAACAATCCCGGATGACAAACGTGTTCTAATCCGAACGAAATTTCTCACCTCTTCGTTAAAAAAAAACAAGAAAGGGTGAAGTTTACTTTTTAAAATCATCCAAATTATTATTGAAATTTTTACATTATTTACGTTATGCCACAGTCAAGTGACGAAGAGGAAAACTGAGTTGGCTCTCCACTCTCCAAACTTCCAGACGGCGTGAGTGTGTGTGAATTCGAAACACCATGTAATTCAGTAATAGTGATACCAAAACTACATTTTCTTGTTTATAAAACCCAATAAATAGGTATATGTATTATTTTTATTCTCACATTTTTTAATGTAAAGGCTTCTTCATTCACAATAAAGTTCAATGTAATCCAACTTTTGGGATACATGGCTAATATAAAAATTAAATCTTCCTTTTATCTTGCTTTATAACTAATGTTCTGTTTTGATTCTTAAAAAATTATTCAAACAGTGTAAAGCATCACTTGTGTGTCTTAGTTAATTCAGTTATTTTGGGGGGATGTTGTAACCCCCCGTTGTTTAGACTCTTCCCATATTAACAGTAGAGAGACTGTTACTCCCTCTAGCGGACAGAACAATCTTCAGTAATGACCAAGTTTCGGAACTGTGAGGATGTACAAGCATGCGCTCCGATCCCTTTCAATTCTATACTAACTATTAGTTCTCTAGTTATGTATGTAAATGTTTGTTTTGTCAAATAAATGTGTTTAATTAACTAGTGGACTTTGTAAAGAACCCCTTGCCCGCGTGTCCCTTTATTACCTTGAGTCACACCCCTCATAATTTGGCGCCCACCGCGTCATAACACTAGAATGCAGATTATGAGTTTTTTCGTGCTGATTTTACTGTTTGATTTTTTACTTAGTGACGGAGTGGTAAAAAAAATGATTAGTGTGATTAATATTATCACACTGATAAATATAGTTCAGTTACGAAAGTCTTCATTTAAGAAAACTTTAAAAATCTCTAAAAATACTTAAGAAATCAGATGAAGTAGAAAAACATGCAAGGGCATTCAAGTCAATGATGTTTAACGAATTAAAAAAAAAATAATAATTTTGAGGAAGTATATATATATATATATTATAATAAAATAAAAGTGAATAAGTACTAGAATCCACAGTGCTAAAGAAGTAAGAAATTGGAATTTCGCAGACACAACAAATGTAGATACAAAAAAGTCATTGGACTAAACCGGAGACCTATTATGATTTCTTAAGTTGTCGCTGAATTAGGCCAGCGAAATAGGGTTAAGCAATGCTTTGTGGATCCAACCTTCCCCGTACAGCAGAAATTTTCGACATAACAGGGGGAGGGGAAACCAAGTTCAAAAGTTAAGCCTAATACAACACGTGGATGTAGAACCTAATAAAATCGTAAAGAGAACAATAATGAATCTAACAAGGAGAGGAATAATAATAGTTTTATATATATATATATATATATATATATATATATATATATATATATATATATATATATATATATATATATCTGTAAGGAATTAGGTAAGTAGAAAACGCGTACAATTGCAATTGAATTCGAGTCAATGATGCTGAATAATTTAAAAAAAGAATCTGTTTTAATTTGATGAAACATTCATATCATACATAAGGAATTATATAAATTAGAAAACGCGTGCAATTATTCTCATGTCCATGATATTCTCAAAATAATTTACAGTAAATTAATTCATCTAGCGAAACATTTTATTCTGGGTAATGTTAACTAAATCGTACAAAAGAAAGATTGATAAAAAAATCGTTAATCAAAAATTGATTGATGAAAAATAAGTAAATTCATCAAATATATCAAAGAATATCATCCAAAATTACCTGATAATAGAACATTTTGTAGAAATAAAATGTTTTTTTTCCTTCAAAAGTGTCGACCTTATTGCCATAAGAAAGACATAAAATATTTCTAGATACAGTCTCCCAACTCAATTGTTATGTATTCATATTCCCATAGAGTACATAAGTTAGATATATCGTAAAATCCGGAGCATAACGCACACCTATACTTTCAAGCTGCAATTTTTAATTTTTAGGTATATTTGCCTTATAACGCCCCCCATTTTTACGAGGAAACCTGAAATGTACGTGCGCAATGCTTTTATATGTTTTGAAGTCATTTATTCAAGGTATTATTTCAAGCTTTAGAAAAAATTAGTATATTTCCAGAACTACAACCCTGTAAGTTCATAAAGAATGTGTCATTTCTTTTAAATAAACAAAATTACGATGTATATAAAAGTATAATTTTTCTTTTATGCTCACCTTCTTAAAATTCTTATTTTTATACCCGGCGTATAATGCGCACCCGTAAACTTCGATCTTATTTTTTGTGTCATAAGTGCGCATTATACGCCGGATTTTTATGGTAATTTAAATAATAATTTAATTTTGAGCACCAATTTTTTTAGTAAGTTTTAGGATCATATAGTTTCGCACAATGGTCATCTTACATATAGTAATTATCTTACCGCAATTTTAGTAATTTGGGAATTAATTTTGTACCAAAAACTTTAAAATGTTACCATCATTTCGTTTTAGTATCCATTTTAAAAGGATTGTTTGGTACTTTTCCGTTAGTCGGGCGCAAGAGAAAAAAAAGCGAAATAATGTAGAATTCCGCCAAATGTTTTACAACCATAAGGGGAATGTTCGTTTGGGGCCATGTGCTCTATTCTCTGAATTCATTCAAAACAAAGCACGTTTTCCTTTCTTTTTTTCCATCTTAATTTTTGTTTTAAAAAATGCTGAAATTTGGGGTTTAGTCAGAACTGAAGATGTAGTCTTTTTTTTTTCAAGAGAAAAGTATATTCGCAAAGAATGCAACATGCCGCACAAAGAAGAGCATTCGCAATAGTACGCCATTTGAATCGTCCAGATTGAGTTTGATTGAAATTATTTTGCTTACAATTAATTCATTAATACTTGTTTAGTTGAACTTGTTTTGCTTACTAGATTAATATTTGTTTATACTTAGCGTTTTCGACGTTTATTTCTTTGACTGCTTTGTCATTCGCTTCGCTTGGTGACTTGGCTCGTGTTTGGTTCTCAATGGACTAAATTCATGTGACGTCACGATCACGTGATTCCGTCAACCGGTGAATATGGCGTCGTTTGTTTACTATTGCGTACGATTATTTTGTTCTCAAAGATTTACATTTTACTTTCTAAAATGTCTTATTTTGCAGAAATGGTTGCTCGATCAGTTATAGAAAGGATAATTAGAAAGAAAAAAATCATTTTTTAATACCATTATAACAAATCGTGCTTTCTTTGATAGCATGATGAAGCGTGAGGATTATATACCATCTTCCCAGTGTTTATGAGTTTGACCACTCTTTGAATAATGTTTTCGAATTTGATATGTAACCATATCAGAAAGAACATGTATCAAAAAGAGAAGTTATATATTTATAAAACTTATTTTACTTAGTAATTTTGCAATATTACAGGGAAAAAGAAAAAAATAAAGAAATGGAAAAATATCTTACTTTATTACAGCTCTGTTAATGTTCACACTAGTTGATGAAATAAGAACCACTTTCAAACATTAGAAATCAAAATTATCATTTACCATTTGTAAAATTACACATAAAAAAATTGTGCTACATTTTAAAAATCTTTATTCGCTACACTACTTAAGGTAAAATATATGATTTATCGAGAATTGAATAAATTAAGGCATTAAAATTTTTAAATTAGAATGTGTATAAAGTAGAATATAAATTTGTGTCCATATATTAAATATAAAAGTCCTGCTCACACACTCCTACATGACCAAAATAAAAAAAAATCATTTTAGAATTCATAATTCTTTTAGAAAAAAATACAAATTGTAATATATTTGCGTGGTTTCCACACATATGTTTTTCAGAGTTTGACTGTATGGTATAAAAACCTGTCTCACACATATACAAATTTTTTACTACATATGTATAACAAATATGCATTTATTGGTATTTGCACAATTTGTAGATTTATCATTATAGAGATTAGATTTATTTTATACTTTTGCAAAAATAAATCTCATGTCCTGAATAAATTTGTTGCAAATATTGACCTAAGAAGAGTACTTTGATCAATTTTATGATATTTATCGAAGGGAATTACAGAGATTCTTCTTTCAAAATTATTGTTAAGAGGTTAATTGGTCAAAATCACTGATATTTTTGTGTGACATATGTTTCGAAGATAAATTTTGGGCTCTGGTGTATTATAATTATCAATTTCTTTTTTTTTAAAGTATAATAATATATAAAATGACACTTTAGAGATACATATTAGTGATAACAAAATAAGATGCCAATACATTTCTCCAAGTAAGTTTTAAGTTTGCATGAAATGGAACTCAGGTGTTTAACACTAAACATAAATATCTGGTCAAGAGACATAACTAGTAGAAATTGTGAATGGAAATTTTATGCAACTATTTATTTCCATATTATATTAAATTGTTTCTATATTATTTGCAATTCATTGTGTTATAAAAATAAGATTCATTTTCATCAAAGCATAAATATTTATTGTTAATCAAAAACTTTCATATTAACTCTATCTAATATGAGATAAACAATAGCTTCAAGAAGTATGGCATTCAATTAGAAATTAAATTGAATTCGTGAAAATTATAGTATATTTTTCTGATGAAATATTCCTTTATATTATACAATTATTTATAACAAGTTGTTCAACATGTTATAAGCACTTTATACAAAGGCAATTAAAAAAATTATTGGAAATGATGGAAAAAAAACATTTTTACCAAAAGATAATTCTCTTCATTTATCTAAAACTTTCATATTAAATAATGTTCTATGTACACAGGCTTCAAGAAATAAACTTTTTTGCAAGTTTGATATTGATATGTACTTCAAAAAAATAAGATAATAACATATCAAATTAAATGTAATCATTTCTAAAAATTGTTACTCCTTTTGTAATGGTTTCATTCCCCCTTAAGAATGTTGTATTTTAATTTAAAGAAAGAAATGACATTAAATTTTAACAGCAAAGAATCATTATAAATAATTTAGAAATCGATAATTTGTGTGTGGAAGGTAAAAATCAAAGAAACATTTCTTTAATTTTTGTAAACATTCCTCCCACAAATTATCATCAAATTAAAAAAATTCAGAATAAATATTTTCTCCTGACTTTGAATTATTAATTAAAATTACAAACAGACATTTTTTTATATTATTCACACCTAACTGAGACTGTGTTGTATAATAATAGGTGTAAGCTCTTTTTAAAGAAATGATATCAATGTTATTCGATAATCATACAATTTTAAAAAAGTAGTTTTAATTCTATACTGTCAACCATTCTTGCGCAAAACTATATAATAAATAACTACTAAATTAATTAAGAACTAAAATAACTAAGAGCCATACCTAAGTGTACCATGAACTATAAATAAATGCTAGGATCCAACCGAACTAGGATAAATAAATATGCCAGCTAACACTAGTCGGAAGTAGACAATTACCTAATTAGATAAATAAATTAGAATAAAACAAAAATTATATAAAAGAGTTGTTAAGATTATTTCCTAACAAATATATATTCTAAAATAATACGAAAAATACGATGATATCATATGTTTTTAATTAGATAAAATTAAGACACACGAACGACGTCAACAACATAACGGAAATCCAACGGTATGAATTCGCACGTGCATTTTCGACTTTGGAATCACGTGATTACTTACTGGCGTCAGTCTGTCCATGAAGTTACTCCATTGGCGACATTTGCGCTCGGCTAACGGAAAAGTACCCATTGTTTACTTTATACTGTCGCTTTCTGGAGCATTATAATAGAGAAAATTTAAGCACTTTAAAAATACCAAATAAGACTTTTTGAAAATAAACTAAACAAAATGTCTCTTGTTATAGGTTAGATATATATATATATAAACGTATTAGATTGGGAAAAAGATTTATAATAAAATTCAGTAAAATAATACACCATACTGTCTATCCCCCCCCCTCCGAAAAAAAACTCATTTAAAAAAGCTGATATAAACATTCACATTTTCTACAATGACATCTTCTGTGAAATGATTTTTAAAAAAAATAAGACGCATGCATTTTAAACAATGATATTCAATCTTGATTTTTAAAAACTAAAGTGCAATTTTCATGAATGAAAAATGTAAAATATCAAAAATCAAAGCATTCACATTGAATCAACTGAAAATCATTTTCAGCATAAATTCTATTTCGTCTCAAATAACACTATAATTTCTAAGAAAAACGTATTAAAAATGTGAAATTAAAATTCGCATATAGGGATTTCAAATTTCAGCATTCGGCACATTCGATCTTTTTTTCCCATTAAATCCAGAAAGCTATTTCTTGTATAAACAAATAAATGTTATCAAGGAAAGATTTTTATATAAAACGTCACAACAAAGAAACTCATGCAGAAAAAAAAAATTGTTATACATATTCTGTTATACATTCACATCTGAAGTTCCTCTTGTTATTCTTGTATTCACCCAGAATTTTATTCCCAAATAAAAAAAGAAAATAAAACTTCTAATGATTTTTTCGGGGGAAAAGTACATTCGTTAATATCAAAAGTGCAGAAAAAACTGATACGATATTCTTTATAATACAATATCCGGTTAGCTGAAGAAAATCACCTCTTCTTTCGCAAAAATGAGGTAACATTTTTTAAGACTATTGTGGATTCAGTTATAAAAAAAAATATGCGGTTTGTTCAAAGCAAGGTCCATATTTAATGGATTTAATAAGCCCATTAAGAAAGAAAAAAAATTCTTCTACGAATCGCAAACACCAATGTAGTTCAATGAGATTTTTTTAAAAAATGTAAATTTTAATAGTATATAAGAACGAAAAATGGCCTTTTTCTAGGAAAAAGGAACAGGTTTGTTTGAAGTTATATCGAGACTACAGAGTGACGCTGTAGTTTTTTTTATAGAACAACCTCACCATCCTAGGCAATACCAACAGGTCTTTTTACTTAGATATTTTTTAAAAAAGTGGCCGCGGTAGCCGAGTGGTATAGGTATCGGATCGTGGCTTGCCTTGTCACGAGTTCGAGCCCAATACCACTAAAGACCCGCCGTGTAGGGCAGCGATGCACGCTAAATCTGTCGAGAGCTGAAACGTCCCCCCATTGGTGTGGTGTGGTAGTTAGGAGAGGGGGTGTCAGCTCAGGTATCGTCCATGTCACTTGACCATGGTTCAAAATTACGTGGTCCATCGCCAAAAGCCCTCGTGTAGCTGAACAGTGCGACGTTAATATTCAATCAATCAATTGGATATTAAAAGAAAATTACAGTTAACATAAAACAAGTATAATATATAAAAAAAATTTTTTTAGTCAATTCCTACTTAGATTAACATAGAATTTTTTTATTTTAACTACTTTTTGTTAAATAGTTATAACTAATATAAATATGTATATACATTGATAGAATCACAACGTTAAAAGTAGTAATTAATTTTTATTAATTATCATTAAAGTATCGTATTGTCATCCTAAACAATCGTGTCTATAAAATTTTAGTTCAACTGAATGCTTTAAAACGCGAGAAAAAAACTCTTTTCAAGTTTTGACACAAGTCGCCGAAAAGGATGCTAACGTGGCTGTCTTTGTAATTCTTTAAATAATGAGTTTTAATCAATTAATTTTTATTTATTATAATTAAAATTACTGTATTGTCATCCAAAGTAATCATGTACATAAAATTTCAGCTCAATTGAGCACTAAAATGTATTTTATTAATGACTGAAAATTCCACCACAAGATAAATAAATAAATATATAAAGATTGTGAGCTAATAGTAGGAATTGGGAAAAAAAAGGCCCTGTATCAGTTACTGTCAACATTCCTTTTCATTCTGAGCAATTATTAAGTGACAAATAGTCACTAATCAAACATTGCAGACACAATTTTCTTCTTTTTTTTAAGAAAATTGAATATCGAACATATTTCTCAAGTCTAATCCTAAAGATTCAATCAAATAAAGATCTTTGCTCGCTCTTGAGATGCACTGCAGCTGTTGTTAATGTTAAATCACGTCGTATAAAATCTTTACAATGCATGATTAGCGACAGCAGTTAAATTCTGATACACGTTCAAATGACGAGGACGTCACTTGCGCTAGGACTCCCAATTTCCTAATTTTCATAGTATAGTTATATTTTACGTCGAGAGAGAGTTATATTTTACGTCGTACTATAAAGCTGCTCAATGGCTATTGGTGACAGACTTCGTAATTTTCAATCATGGTCAAGGGACGAGGACGACACATGAATTGGTAACCCCCTGTTCTGACTTACACGCCATACCAACGGAAGGACGTTTGAACCTCGTTATACTTTAGGTGCATCTGCCTCATCTGTACGGCGGGTCTTCAGTGGTACTAGGCTCGAACTCATGGCCTGCCAGCCACGAGTCCGTGACCTTGACTACTGGGCTACCGCGGCTACTAGTACCCCATGAGAAAATAGTACTCAAATTGTAGTATATGAACATCAGTCTCAAGAGCTGATGATTAACATTTATTCTCCCTATTAGTCGGTGTGTGGTGAAAAACTCATTTGTACGGCTGGCATTACAGTGATCGAATTTTTTCCACTATAGTGGCAGTGAACGTGTTCAGCGTCATCATGTGCTTCCAATGAAGGTGCATTTGTCATATACAGATTTATCGAATCATTTACTAAAGTAAACACAGTCACTTCGATTGTGAGAAGCTGTTTCCAGTTTAGCTGGCGTCGGTGTCCCATAAATATGTTTCTTTTATTTTGGACGTCTCTTGTCTCAGAAAACTTATCACCCCAAAGTAATACTCCTCCCTGTACTAAAGTTATGTAAAAAGAGGTTAAGGACGTTATATAAATATGTCGAAACTCAAAGTCCTCTCGTTGGCGTGCGGTTAAAGAGAGAAAGGTGGAGAGCCAGCTCGAGTGTTACCCTCGTCCTTCGACTGTGGTTCAAAATTACGAGGTTCACTACCAACAGTGTGATGCTTTAAAACAGGGGTACTCATCCTTTTTTCTGCTGGGCCGCGTACATATGTTAGTTATTTCACGCGGGCCGAAACAATAGGATAAATGGGGGAGGGGCGAGAGAGAGAGAAATGCTTTAAGACCAAGACAGCATCGAAAATTTAAAATGTGGAAAATTGATCAAAATATTATAAATCCTTTTTTGCTTTTTTTAAATTATTTTTTTATATTTTTTTATTTTTGTCAATAACACTAAATTAGAAGCATTTAAGAAACACTCTTTCACAATCTCTGCATCAGTAAACGGTTTCATATGATTCCCAATAATATAACAAACTTTATAGGATGTCTTTGTTACTGCTGTGACATTACCACTGACAAAACACTTTGTTGCTGTTGTAAAGATCATTCAAGAAAGCCTATTTATCACTTGAAAGAGATCTTCGAGGAAAAGTGTCATTGAATGATTCCTGTTTATTAGTAAATTTTAAATAGCACTTTTTCGTGACAAATCAAACAATTACTGTTCCATGTTTGTTTTTCACTACAAAATAGTGAACCTCCCAATCGTCTTGAAACGATATATTTTCTTCGAATGTTTTTCGCTTTTAAGATATGAAAGATAGTTAAAAATTAGTTCCACCCTTTAAGTTGTCGTTACTCCACTGTTGTCTGTTATCACTAGCCGTAACCATTCCAAATAGAAAAAGAATATCGATTCGTACCCGTACGACATTGACAGCAAAAAGCAAAATTGATATATCTTATTTCTTGACGAAGAATTTCCCTCCAAATTTTCAATACAATGTTCTTAAATAAGTAAACTTCTCAGAGCAATGAGCTATGACCGGGTCACTTAAAAAGACTCAGTGGCTCGCAGATTGAGTATCGCTGCTTTAAAACATGATGCTAATGAAAACATAATCAATTGAAAATTAGGGTACCGTACACATATCTGAAAAAAGTCTAAAAATCTAGTCCGGAATATTCCTTGTGTGACCAATTGATTGGTTGGAAGAGAACTCATCAAATAATTTATATCTGAAATAAATACAGCAAATTGATCTGGAATTCTTTTTGTTAGAAATAACGAATAATAACATAAATAATGCAGAAACGCAAAGAATACCGCCATCGTTTTTGTTCCGAGCCTATTACCCATAAGAAATAATTTTCTCTTATTTGCAGCCATTACGAACTGATTCTTGGCTAAACATTTACCAACACTTCGAACGGCAAATATTGGTCCCCTTGCGGTATGTACTAATGGAGTGTGAAAGGTAATACAAGATGTCTTTTGTAAATAGAACGCTATTTTCGCGATGTTCTTTTTGCAGTCAAGCAACTCGGATATTATGATTTTTCCCGATATATTTCTATAAACATTACCTTTAAAGTGCAAGACAAATAGTGGTGTGCAGTTTATAGGAAAGTTAATATTCTTATGATGTACATAAATGGATTTTTCAATATTTTATTACAGACAGGGCTTTTATTTAACTAAAAGAACTCATATTTTATGTTGTGTTATGGATTTTTTTGGAAAGTATAATGTTAGATAATACCGATCAGTTAAAAAGTGAGCTTGTGAAACGCAAATGATGTTCTTTGTATTATTTATCAACGCAATCTCTATTATTTTCAAGATCCGTTTGGTATGGTTATTATAATAGTTGTATGTGGTATAAATGGTTATTATAGATGAGTTTTTAGTTTCACTACTTCTTTCGAAACGTGTACAGTTTTATCTTAAAGAAATTACTCTTTTTAGAGCAATTAATCAGAAATTTGATTCTTTAAGGATGGTTAGTCTCATTTAATAATTATGTATCTGGTAAACGTCGCATTTACAAATTATAAATCTGGGTCAAGTCTCATTTGCAAATCAATTTAAAGCGACAAATAAAATTTCAAACATCAGTAATAAAAATAATTTTGTTCTTTGTAAAATGAATGTTATAAGAAGCAAATGAACAATATTAATATCTAGAGGATGAAAATAAAATATATTGTTCTAATATATATCTTTTTCAAGTCTTAAATCGTTAATAAAATAATTTTATTCATCTACTGAAGTCCAAACACCTTTTTTTAAACTTGTAGTGGATGGCACTTGATGTTAATTCAGTTTTTTCAAATGTTAATTCTTTAATTAAATTTAACTACTGAATAAGTAGTAACAAACAAAAATAATAGTCCAACAGCATATTCCGAAAGGAAAATCGTCCGTTGTGTCCCCGTAGCGCGTTGGACTTTAAATCCGAAGGTTAGAAGAATCCCACCTGGGATGGCTTAGTTTCTGAGAATGTGTGATTTATTTTTTACTATACTATTTTATTAGAATAATTAAATTTAATTAATGAATAAATAGTAACACATAAAAAAAGTGTAGTTCACTACACCCTATACATATAGAAAGGTAAATGGAAAATTACAAGGAAAATCGCTTTCTTTTTTTGTCACTTAATATTGTGATTCTGTCAAATGTATATACATATTTATATTAATTGTAATAAAAAGTAACTAAAATAAAATTTTTCTTTGTTGACTTTAGTAGGAATTGACTTAATTTATATACATATATATGTGTGTGTGTGTGTGTGTGTTACTTATTACTTTTGTTAGTGTTTAATAGACTACTATCAAGTTTTTACGATCAGCAATCAGACTGGGAGAGTATTTAAAATAGAGAGAGAGGATCTTCGAAGCTTTTAAATAGGATCTTCAAATTTCTTACAGAAAGTTTTTCGATCGAATTTTATTATCATTCATGCTTATAAAAACAGTCTTCGAAATTCTAAATCCAGTTTTTACTGGATCGTGTTCCAAACTTGAAATTTCCCGGCAATAAAAGTCTTTCTTTTCTATCCAACCCACACTATCTAAAACAGCTACAGAAAAGTGTTTATTCTGCAAATGAATAATATCTACAACAAATATATGTAATTCACATATCTTATGTTATCAGCTTAAAAAAAATTTATATATTAGTATGACGGAGGGGACTCTGTTATCTTAACCGTGTTTGACGCTTGGTCCTTTTAAATGCTAAAATACAAGTGATGCAGAGAATTTCAAAGGAAATATCCACAATTTCTAGATTTATATTTTTAAAAAAATCTATATTATCTGTAAAGAAATTCCTTTTTTTATTGAAAGAATAGCTAAACAGTAAAAATCGAACTTTTATCATCCAAACTTTTGTTTAATTTTTTCTCTCTCTTACTTAGATTAGTCGTTTGTTAGTAGAAGCGAAATGTTCGGCTGTACTTTAAGGAAAATTTTTAAAAGGTTCCAGTGCCCGCAAAATCAAAAACTTTAAAGCTCATATTTAGTTACCGAAGATGTAACACCACGAAGAAAGCATGAAACTTTCCCCACTCTGATATCACGATAGGATATGAAATTAATTAGCATTTCAAAGCAAACGTTCATCATAGGCGTCTAACTCTACCAACACGCTATATATAAAGGGAGAAGAAAATTCTGTTTGCCGCCCCACCCAGTATGGTGGTTATGACACTCTGCTTATAATCGAGTGGGTTCGGGTTCGAATTCCGAGTAGGGCATGGATGTATCTTCGAAATCATACTTTCGTTTGTGCAATGAGTTCCCGTTTCGAAAGGAAAGTAGCTTATTGCTTCTGTTCTTTGTTGGGATGATTGTTTGTAATAAAAGTCTGTATTTTTTTGTGATTGTGTGTTATATGTTTCTGTTCATCTATCTCACGTCTTTCGTATGTGTGTCCCAGTAATAAATGCACGACAGCAACAACACAAAATGCCGTTTGGAAGTAGAAGAATTGCATTTTCTTTTGCAGCAGTTTTACTTGAGCAGCTTCAATATCAGGGGCGGCTCTAGTAGTTTTGCCGCCCCGGACAAAAATGGAAAATACCGCCCCTATCTCCAAAGCAAAAAGTTATAATTCATAAAGGTAAATTGATCGCATAGGCACATACCTATAAAACTTGTGAAAAACTCTTGCAAACAAAAAGGAAGCAACACAATATATATAAGCATATATAATTTTGTTTTAAAAAATACAAAATAATTAGAAATTAAGGCAGTGTTTCTCAAACTGTGGGGCGTGGCCCCCTGGGGGCGCGATAACCTTACGAGGGGGGCGCGAGCATATCGAAAATAAAAGATTTAAAAAATAATTAATTTACTTGAATGAATTAAAACAAAATACTTTCAGACATAATAAAAAATGCACTTTTACTCTGATATAAGTTATATGCGATATTAAGTCATCAAAAAAAAAAAAACTTCTTCAATACTTAATTAGCTATCTTTGATCCTATAACCAAACAAAAAATATTTTATTTAATTTGCTGTAATCCCATGATGAGAGAGTTTTTATTACGTTTTCTTTTTTAAAACTAACATTCTACTCTTTCAGAGAAGAAACAGATCCCAGATCCAGAATCGAAAAAATTTAGGAACATGAAAAATTCATTACTGTCATTATTTTTGAAATACTGCACATTATAGCTGTAAATTTGTTTGACCTTCTAGGTTATTGGTACAGTTAGTTATGACCCCTCTTTTATGTGTTTATTTCTCATTTAAGGAAGTTGTAAGTAATGTATTTCTCTGTTGCGCTTTTTTCCATGCAAAACAGTTTTATGATATTTGGAAAACCACGGAGAGCACACTTTGATGGATTACTATGCGAAGACTTAGACCAAGATGAGTATTTTCAAACATATAAAGCATAACAATTGTTTTTAGCAGTAACATACATTTTATCATAATGAATACACTTTTTACCCGGAAGTGGTCGCGCGGGACACACAGATCACGAAATTGTTAATTCTGGCAAAACTGTTTATTTGTTACCAAAGAAAAATTGAAAAGTCCTTGAAAGTAGGTAAGTAAACTTTCTCTTAATTAAATTAATTACTGGAATAACGATATTTGTACCGTGTATAATAAAATAATTACAAAAAAAAGGATTGGGGTGACTCAATAACCTCGCTCGACCGTATCGAGTGCGCGCCTGCTCCCAGATAAAAACATGTTGAAATCTTTTGCTTTAAATATCAAAAATACACTGCTGGACAATTGCTAAGGACGGATAACACTATCATCCATAGCAACCACAAAATGAAAGGAAGCAAAATGTGGAAAATTAGAATAAGGGCGGGATATTAGTAAGAAGAAGTATGAGTATGTAAATTTTTTTCCACGTCTGTTCATCACGTGATAGCGTTCATAAGAGCTTTAAAGGTTTTGACGCGTGTGGACAGTTGTTGTTTCAAGTCAAAGTTTTACAGGAAAGATTTAATAGACGAACTTAAAATTTTTGGCATGTCTTCCCGACATCACATAGATGATTTTATGCGTGGCCGAATTATTGGAAAGATCGAAGAAGGGCGAAAAATGACAGATGTTGCCAGGGAGTTCGACATCACTCCCAGCGTTGTTTCACGGCTGTGGAAGTCATTTAAAACTACTGGAATGTGTAGTAGACGGCACGGGGGAGGTCGTGTTAGAAGTACGACGCCTGCAGAAGACAGATATATCGTCCTATCAGCAAAAAAGGAACAGGCGCACCACAGCTCAGCAGGTGGCAAATCAGTTTCTTGCTGCCTCAGGAAAGCAGATCTCCCGAAAAACTGTTGCCAGACGTTTGAGGGGAGGAGGACTATACGCACGCAGACCTGTTGTGTGTGCCCCATTGACCAGACAGCACCGTACTGCCCGTTTGCAATGGTGTCGTGAGCATCACAATTGGACTGAACAGGACTAGGCATGCGTACTATTCTCAGATGAGAGTAGGTTCAGTCTGTCATCGGATTGTAGACGCCAACTGATCTGGCGCGAGAGTGGTACTGCTTATCGTACAGAAAATATCCAGGAAAAGGACCGATATCCGACATGCAGTATCATGGTGTGGGCCGGCATCATGATCAATGGCCGCACGCGCCTACATGTGGTTGCGAATGGGACTATGACGGGCCAACGATACATTGATGAAGTTCTACTTCCTCATGTTCGTCTTTTCCGTGGTGCTGTCGGTGATAAATTTAATTTTATGGACGACAACGCAACATGTCATCCAACACTCGCTTTTCAGGATTGTCTAGACAGCGAGGGTATTCAACGTCTCGTATGGCCAGCGCGTTCTCCAGATCTAAACCCCATTTAAAATGTGTGGGATGCTTTGGGGAGGTAAGTTGCTGGTCGAAACTATCCTCCGACAAACAAGAACACCCTCATCCGTGCACTCACAGAGGAATGGGATAAATTGCCTCAGCAGCTGCTGGATAATGTTGTGCAAAGTATGGTACGACGTGTGGAATGTTGCATCACACTCCACGGTGGACATATCCCGTACTGATACCTTTCTTTAAGGTGCCTGCTGACTTTTAGATGCATTGTTCCATTTCTCCGTACGCACATCAAATGAACATTTTTTTTTATTTCAGATGTTTCACAGCTTTTGTACTTTCCAGAGCAATAAATATTCTTTATTCTAATGTCTGAACAGTGTGGCAACTATATTTTATCCTACTAGGCCTCATGTCTCGCTTAATGTTATGCTACATAGCAATTTGTGATCCGTCCTTAGCAATTGTCCAGCAGTGTAATACAATTATTCTTCATCGGTATTTTATATTATTGTTCATTATTTAACATCAATTATAAATGCTAATTCTATGAGGCTTAAAATTAAAATTCGCTTAAAACTAATTATAATTTGAGCAATCATTTAAAAAAAAACATTTTACATTTTTGTAAACATTGTCGCGCACTTGGCTTTACTTTCCTTACAATACAGCTATTATATCAAGAATGTTTTATTTTCGTATAAATGAACTCCTGCAAAGAGCGAGTACTTCGGCCGGTATACTTTTAATGTATCAGTGCTGCACAGAGTATTTTATAACTAACTAATTAATACTAAATTAAGAACAAGTTTAATAAGTATTAACGACTTCCATGGGCTTGTCTTGCAAAGCAAAGTTTTTATAAGGAATGCTTATGATTAGAAATTGACCCTCTGAGTTATTTTTCTATATTTAGCAGATATCTATATTTTGTCTTCTAAGCAGCCACCGCATTTTGCAATATGTTTAATTTAAAAAGTAGAGAAACGAAAAATAACATAATAACTATCCAATTACTTAATTAATTTATTTTTTTGCTTAAAAGTAGCATTCAAAATTTAATACTTATGTTATTAATTTGTATGGTTTATAATTAAGATATCATATTATAGCTTTAGCGTCAAAGTGCATTATTAATGTATAAGGGGGGGCGCGATAAAAATTGTGATTGAAAAGGGGGGCGCCAGTATTGAAAGTTTGAGAAGCACTGAATTAAGGACATAATCACCTGTTATTATTTCAAACGAGTAAAATGTAAAAGAAAAAATTGCTCATTTCATCAGGTCATTTTCTTTGAAAAAGAGCCTACTGATGATGTGGATCACAAGTATATATTTTAACTTATAGTACCTACACTCACGACTAAAATAAAACATCTCTTGCGGCTCTCTGTCAATCAAATATTCTTATGACCTTTGTCCCTTTTTGGATAGTTGACACCGGACATCGTATGGATGAAAGTAATGTCCGTTGTGACCCCAATCCTGGATGGGGATAATCATGAAAGGTGTGTAAACATACCAAATTTCATGATTCGACGTATACTCCTACCTCGAACCCTTCAAGTTTCAACATAAAGGAAAGCTGATAAACTGATATTAAACATATAGTGTACAAATTAAAGAAACAAGATAAGTTAAATAAAATAGCCAATTCACATCCATTAATATCTCAGAAAATATGTCACATTTTTTTAGCAAAAAAAAAAATTAGCAAATTCTACCCAAATGCCGCCTATAAAATCTACCGCCCCTGTCAGTTTGCCTCGAGCAAGGATATGAGCGTCTTCCTAGCGCATTTTCGACTTTGAGCGAGGAAAAATTGTTACCTATACAGAAAACACATAGAAATTGCGTATTATTCTTCAGAGGTATCGATGATCGTGTCGGACATAACCAAGCACATTGTTGAGGATTTGTAATACATTGATGCAGGAGGGAATGCGTAGCTAATGGTACAGATTACACTAGCGCATTTGCTAGTTATTGTTATTCTACTACAATATGTTATGTTATGTTATTCTACTATTTCTATTGTTATTCTACTACAATAGAAATCATATCATACTAAATACAGCTTGTTGCACAACAATCGGTATCCACATGTACCAATCGACGTCATTTGCAGCTTATTGGAATATCCGCAAAGTTCCATTGCTGTGATTACTTTTGTATCAAAGCTACAGGTGCTTAAGTCTGTAATGGTCCTTTGGATGGCGGACGTGAACCTCAATGGCACGAGGTTGTCTTTACAGATGAATCACGCATTTGCTTGCAACATCACAATTTTTCGAATAGGACAGAGAAACTATGGAATGAGGTAATTTCACTATTGTCTTATATATCACATTACTGGTTCTATACCAGATATAACGGTTTGAGATAAAATCTACTCCCATACCCTATAGTATGTATTGCTGATACAACGACCTTTCAGAGTTACATCTCTGAGATTTTTGAACGTGATGTATTCTCTTAAATTGATATCTTCTATGCAGACATAGTTCAAAGGACAATGTATGGTCACACGGAGCAACTTTGAGTCAATCAACTCCCTTTCTATCACCACTCTAGTGTACACTATTCCCTCTTTTCTCAAAGGAGAGAATTAATTTAACACGAGGTATAAAGTTGACTGAAGGAGTGTCACAAGGTAAAAGAGAATGCCGGACTCTTTGATACAGTGATAAGAGTCCGAAGAAAGAGAGCAAAAGGCTTTCTCCATTTTCAATATACAAATAGCCGCATGAGAAGAACGTAACATTCACAATATTCCTTGTAGCCGAGTCAACCGGGGAAAAGAAGAGCGTGGTTTTCGAGAGCTTTAAAGAATGGCACAGCAGGGAGTGTCAGTTGACCACGTGTGAAAGGACCCATACGATTTCTATTCAAAATTAGCTTCCGATCGTCTGCTCCTTCTGTTAGGTACGGCGCAAATTGATTTGTATGAAAGGGCCCTAAGGCTTCTTCGCCCAGCAGATTGCATTGCTACCTTGGGTTGACTATTTTTTCGATACAACCTTTGAACACTAAATGATTATAAATAATGATTATTAAATGTCAAGCACATACCACTTGTTGCTATCAATTTTGGCTATGTGTTGAGGCAGCATGGGCTGGCATACAAAACCAAGCCTACGAAGAACTTTTTTGTTTAATGCCGAAATGAGTAGCAAACCTGATGACAACGCTCAATACTGATTTCGTCATCAGAGGTGGATCTAGGGCCCAACAAACCGGGCCCCTGCCTAGGGTGGCAAATTTTAAGGGCGGCATTTGGATCAAATTTGAAGAATATATATATATATATATATATATATATATATATTCGTTTATATTTATGTATATGTATATATATGTATATATTTATATATTGAATTTTATATATATATATATATATATATATATATATATACATATATATATATATATATATATATATATATATATATATATATATATATATATATATATATTGTTACAACAAATTTGAAACATTCTATGAAATATTATTGGGAGTGAATTTATATTTCATTTTAAGTATCTTATTTCCTTATTTTGTACTTTGTATAATTAATGTCAGTTTTCTTTTATGATGAATCTTGGAGGATTCAAGGCGGGAGTATATGTTGAATCATGAAATTTGTTTTGTAATGAAAAATGTTTACACATTTTTCATTACTAACTTTCTCCCCATTCCGTAGTGGGGTCACAACGGACATTCCTTTCACCCATTCAATGTCCGATATCAGCGATCCAAAAGGGAGCTGGGGTTATTAGTAGATACAAAGCCACAGAAGGTATTTTATTTTAGTCTTGGGTGTAGTTACTATAAGTTTAAATAAACGCTTATGTACATATATATATATATATATATATATATTGTTATGCTACCTTTTTGTTCGCATGAATTATTCAAGTTTTATAGGTGTATATCTATTTATAAACAATTTGTCTTTTTTAATTGTGCTGCTAGAGCAGGTCATTTCGTCATCTCCATCGCTGTATTTTCAATCGTTTCACCTTTGTATGGGGTGTTATCTAATGTAAATTTAGATCTATTATGTCTTGTACATTTTTAGTGTTGTATGTATAAGTATATATAAATATTTCTTGTTATTAAACAGCATTCTTATTCCTAGAATTCCTCATTTAAATATAAATTTCGTTGCGACTTATACAGAAATAAACAATCCAATTAAAAGTATTCCTTAAAAACTTATTTAAAAGATTATTTAAATTTTTTTTCTAACAAAATTTTACATAAAAAGTTTTCCTTGTAAATTTCAAAACTCAAATTAATCTTTAATCATAAAATCTAGTTAAATTCCTTGCATACTTTATGTAAAATATTTGCTAATTAATTATAGAAATGGTAAAGATATTCCAATTACAGTGACACTCTACATAATTAATTGCTCATACTATTAGCAAACAGGAAAATGCTTACCCCATAAATTTATTTAGGTGAGCACACATTACCTGAAGGCACATGTAACCTTGTAGCTTACGCGTAACCTTGCATGGATTATATTGTAAACACACTTTGATACACGTAATAATTTATCTTCATTTTTCATATTTTTTCCGAGTCTGTGTGCAAGTTTGCGCGTCAATAATCCTAATCTTCGAAGTATTTTTTTTCTTACAAAATAAGGAAGAAATAGATTCGAACTGAACATGGGAGGATTTATAAAAAATCGTTCTTTTAAATATGTAATTAGTATTTTACTTCGGCTTTTTTAGATTCGACATCAAAACAATATACTAATGTATATATAGTAGGCTACTTAAACTTGATTAAATCCCAGCTATGTTTTGATTATATAACATTTAAATTTTATTTGACATCAGAAGTCATCAAAATATCATCTGAAAGATAGAATTGGCCTTTATTTCACCACATCATTGAAACATCTGTCATCTGATGTTGAATAAGATTTGCATTGGAAGATACGAAGCATGCATAAGAAGATTTGCATTGGAAATGATAATGTGTTTACAAAATAATGAGGAGTTACAAGCAAAGAGTTTTGGAACATTTCAAACGCATCCTCATTAAACTGCAATATTTGCATTATTGCAACCTTTTTCAGGGAACAAATTTTTTCTGATCCCTCGTCTTAATATTTATCGAAACAATATTCCCCGGCCCTCCTATTTTGGGAAAATACATTTAACTTCAAGGGAGCCCGCAAGAGATAAAATTAAATGAATTTTTGTAAATGCAAAAACCTATGAAATAAGTTATTCTAGGCAAAAAATTAAATAAAATTTAAGTGCTAATAACACTTATTTGTTGAATTACATTTTCTGTATAAATGATGTAAAAAAAATTGCCTAATACTATGATGCACGTTGGCGTGCTGCGAAAGTTTGAAGGATAGAGAAAGAGGGGTAGGGGTTCGTCACTTTACCAAGATTGAAAATTACGTGTTCTGTCACCAATAGCATTTCCGTTGTTTAGAGGGCTACGTTAATAAAAATCATATTAAATAAAATCTGTTTGAAGTGCTTGTAAAAAGGAACTAATTGAGAGGTGTGAGCTGTTATGTTTAAGATGATGGATTCGGTGTTTTGGGAAAGTTTGTAGAATTGCGTTAGATTTTGAAAAAGTCAGTGCATATATATATATATATATATATATATATATATATATATATATATATACTGTAGAACAATTTATATAACCTCGTATTCTCCTTTTTCCGAATATATTCAATTAATTATTTGATGATAATACTTGTGCTTGCTGCGTTATTCAATGCTTCATTCACGGTAAAGAAAACAGTCTTCATGCTCTAACATGCTTTTAGTAAACAAAATATTACGAAAATTATCTATGAAAGATACAAATTTATTTCCTATTTATAATTAATGCAATTTTACTTTTAATTATATATTATTATTTTTATTACGGATGCATTTTTATTTATGATGGATATAAATAAACAATGTTACATTTATTATTATTGCATTGGTTATTATCGAATATAGAGGTTATAGAGGAGTAGGTATAATACTTATATTCATTACAAAAATTATTTACGAGATAATTCGACCATCAGAAAAAGAGTATGGCTTTTACGCGGGACTCCATGAACCAAAAAGAGTAAAAAGCTCCTGCTCTATAGTTATGTGAAGGCTGTTGACGATGAATCTCGTATGCCTCATGAGGATTTAACATTCAAAATCTTCAAGCATATTTATTTTTCAGCATCGGGATTTGAACATATGGATCACGATTCAAACATCGCCGAGTACCAAGCAGTGAGCTCAACTAAAGAGCTACGTGACAATTATAATATGAATGCATTCTTCGAGAAAAAAGAAAACAATTCTTTGAATTCATAAAATTTTTCAAGTGCATGATGAACATTTTAAAAGGTAGCATATGTACAGATACCAAGATTGCAGAGAAAATTGACACATTTATTAGTTACGAAAAATAAACTACCTTAACATTATTAATTTTTATTTCAAATATGGTTAATATTTTTCCTTCCTTTACAATACAGACAAAGTCAAAACATTATGCAATATTTTTCGTCTGGACTTTAATAAATTAACACTTCACCTTAGTTTTTTTATTTCATTAAATCAATCAATCAAAATTAAATTATTCAATGACACTCGAAACTGAATTCTTGACCAAATTTTCGAAATATAGTTCATACTATGAACACAAACATTTAAGAAAGGTTACGCATATCTTATTTTTACATCAGAAATATTTATCGAAGATATCCAAACAGGAAAGAGAATTCTCGATCATTTAGGGGCTGGTTTTAGTTTATTGATGCCTACCTATCCATAAAAAGAAGTCTGCAATAACAGGTTAACAGGTTTAGCCATTTAATTCCTGATCCTTTCACAGATAACCTGCTTTTAGTAAGGAATTAGCCATCAGCAATGATAACATGTTGAAACCAAAAACATTGGAGCTTAACAACCACTTTCACTACAAGGTAAATAAGGTAAACATTCTCTGAAACGATTGAAGTTGTAGTAAATAACTTAAAATGTTGCAAAGAATTTTTGATGATTTACAATAAAAGACACCTTTTCCTACTGCTTTCTTGGAATGTAATGTATTCTCAGGAATTGAAATCCTGTAACTTCAATTGGATTGTTTACGTCGGTTGGCTATGTTCTTCTCCAATTTCGCCAAACGGGAATGCCAATTGGCTTTTGTGATAGACGTATTTCTCTATTGTTGCGGCACATAAAGGAAATCGGATAATAAAATGGAATACACAGAACTGCATGCAAACGGCGGGAGAAAGCAATTTGTTTACTGTATGGATATGTTTGTTTATTTAAGGGAATATCCTGGATCCCCCGAGTTTAACTTGCGTGCCGATAAATGCTTATGCGGTTTTATGTCTTACTAAATACGGCCAATAAATCGTTATTATTATTTCAAGAAAAGAACATTTAAAATATATGTAAATGTATATAGTACAATTTTAAAAGTTTTGAATGCATTTTTCGGTAGATATATAAGAACATTTATAAAATATATGTAACTGTATTACATAGTACAATTTTAAAAGTTTTGAATACAGTTTTCGATAGATATATAAGAACATTTAAAATATTTGTAACTGTATATAGAACAAATTTTAAAAGTCTTGAATACAATTTTCGATAGTAAGGAAAATGCATCAAATTATGTTTTCATATTACTGAATTGTATTATTCACTTTCTATGGAATTAATTTTAAAAAATAAATAAATATTAATGCAGTAAAGGATTTGAAATGTATTAAATGCTCTAAAAATAATTGATTTATATAAATTCTAGCACATAAAATAGTTTTTCTATTATATGTTTTATTTAAAATATATTTTAATTGTTTTTTAACTTTATCACTTAAATATAAAATAATTCCTGTTTAAAATCTGTGAACTCCCTTTCTCAGATTATTTGCTTTATTTTTTACAAATTTATAAAAAAAAATTATTTTTTTTATGAAATCTCATGAGTTAATACTTTATGCACTAAGGCTTTTGACATGCACTTTTCCTATAGGTGTTGTTTTGGTTTAACAGTTTTGTTCAACAATTTTTTGTGCAACAGTTTTTACTATTGTGACGGGTCTATCCGCGTCCTTTTAAATACTAATCCTCTTGGGAAATATTGAGTTTTTAAAAATTATTATATTATAAATCCCCCCCAAGAAGAAGACGTTAGTATGCAAATTAAGACTTGTATATAAAGATTAAACTTTCAGGTTAGAAAAAGAGAGAGGTTAGACTGCTAACAGCTAGCAGTGATTGATTTAACGGGAAGTGAGGCGTGGATACTTCGTAATTGATTATTGTAATATTAAAGTTGACGATTTGTCAATTAGGAATCAAATTAGATTAGGTCGCTACGAATTAGAAGATATTGCCTAGACGTAAGTGATACAATTTATTAAGTCTTTTCGTATCTCTTTTACCTCGCTATTGCTTTCCATATTTAGCATTAGGTGCATCTCTTAACTTGAGTTGAAGAATTTGTGTTGTTCATAACTGAGAATAAATTGTAGTTATTTTGAATATGGCTAATCCTCCTTCTGACTCTCCCACATAAATGGACGTCGCGGAGCGACCCTTACACTATTTACTATTATTATTATTATTTACTATCATCATATTATTTTTTACTATTACTATAAATAATACGTTAATTAATGTTGCAGACATCAAACTGCTAAAAAAAAATAATAAATACAATTGAGCTAAACAAATGATTTTATATTTTTTAATTAAAAATTAATCGTACAAATATATGGAATACTTTTTAAAAATTATAAAGGCATGAGTTATCAGAAGCAAATCGTCCAAGATTAAATCTTTTATTTTTTTAAAAAAAAAAAACTTATAAATTTTATTATTTAAGCAGAAAAAAGTCATTCAAAAATATTTGAATTCTAAAAAGGAAAAAATAAAATTTCTTAAAAGAATACAAGTTAATAAAAACATAGGTCAAACAGATTAATTAATAAATAGTATTATGCATAACAATCTACTAATACAAAAAAAATTCTATTATTTCATTCTGAATTTATACCAATTACAATCTGAAAACAATAGTACTTTAAGTTAAAATATATCTCTATTGAACAAAAAAGTGATAAAATTTTCAACAATGCGAGATAATTAAGCATAAATAATTGAAACAAAAGGATTAAATTTTTTACCTAATTAAGCAAATTGCCTGTAAGAGTAAAATAAATAAGTCTCGCGAAATAATCTGTCATTATTAAGAAAAATGATAATTCGCTGAATATTTAAAATAAATAGTGTGTTTTTTAAAAGCGTGTATAAATATTTAATTATGAGATTAACATTGATCAAAGCTACGTGTTAATGTATTCACTGCGAAAGTTTTAAGTTGAAAAAAAATAAATAACTACTCAAACATAATTGTTGATAGTGAAATCTGCTTCTTTAAAAAGTAAAAGATAACAATGAATTTAGAAAAAACAACACAATAAACGCAATTGTAAACATTTTAATTTCTTCAGAAGACAAAAGTTAATTAATTTTCAGCCTCATTTATTAAAGTTAAAAAAAAATTAATGCTAATTTTAAAAACTATAAATATTTTCTTTAAAAAAATGTAACTAAAATTCACTAAAAAACTAATTTATCTACTTTTCACAAACACGTTAATTAAAATTCAAAACAAAACAACACAAAAATAAGTTAAAGCAGTGGCGTAGTTAGTTCTGAGTGTGGGCCCCCTACCGAAACGCCTTCGGAACCCTTTTTTAGAAAAGAAAGTCCTGTTAGTGGTACTGTAGTTACACATGTTGGGGCCCCGTATCATTGATACGGCGGTAGCTACGCCTCTGAGTCAAAAGGACATAGTACGATTGTGAAGGTCTCCTAGGACCTCACTTTGAGAACGAGAATAAATAGGAGTCATGTAAGAACCAGTAGCCATTTTTATAAACAACTTTCTTTATTTGGTTATCTTATCCAAATAGAATCAAAGACTTATTAACAAATTTATTTAAATAGTATTATGAGGTTTTAAAGATAATATCCTTTAAATTAACTTAATTAATGATCTCATTAGTTAAACATTAAATAACGATCACGCAAAGATTACCACGATAAGAGATCCCAGAATTATATTTAATAATGTTCTTATTGAACATTTAACTTTAATCTCACTCCTAAAACTTTAATGAGATTTTAAATACAAATCAATAGTTACCACTCGGAATCTCAATTCTTGAGATTAAATATCTCTCTAACAAGAAATCTTCAATTTAAATCCATGATAACTTTCTGCTTCAATCTCTATCTCCTACTGCTCTAACTTTACTATTTCGTTTGACTTAAATACTTAATCTAATCTGCATAACAAGGAATCCTGTCCGCTTTTTGGAGTTGATTGGAAATAGGTAGGGAATTAAATTTCCCTAAAAAGCTCGACTCAGAAGGTTAGTGATAAAGTTCCGTATAGATTCGTCACACGATTTAATTGACAAAAATCGGTTAAAAATTCAATTTTTTTTTTTGGGGGAGCTAAAATTGCTTTTTATATAACTTTCCATACTATAGCACAATTTGAAAGCTCCAAGTTAAAAAAAGAATCTAGAGTTTTAATAACTTTTATATTATTTTTTATTCACATTTCAATGGCAAATAAATATTTTAAACTGCTTTCTCTCCGAAGGAAAAAAAATAGTATATCTTCATTTAAAATGTTAAAAGGTTTTTTTCCTCTAGTGTGCTAAATACTTTGATATTTTTTCTACTTATTGCTATTAGTACAAGTAACAAAAGTGCACATGCATTTTTGAATCAAAGCAATATTTATATTTTTTAAAAAAAACTAGTTGCATTTATACATTTTTCAAGGAGTTTTCAATAAGCAGTCACACACAAACATATATTTTTCGGATTTATTCATGTATACAGAAAACCCATACCAACTTTTCTTATACATGGTTTGAAGAACTTGTAAATCAAATTTCTTGTGTGTGTATGCCAATTATTGTAGGGGGAGTAACAGTTTAAAATCTCTTAATAAACTCTAAAATTTTTTCGTAAAAAAACTAAATGGATAACGTTTTGTATATTTGGGGGGCAAAAACTTTTTTTGTTGAGTAATATATGTATATAGATTAAAAGTAAAAAAAAAATTGTAAAAGCCACTAAATCAAAGATTTTTTTTATAAATCGTTCCATATTCTCTTAAGCAAAGAAATATTTTAAAAGAAAAAAAAACATTCAATATTTAACACACATACTTTTATCAATTTTTGTTCACATTTCTGTATGTTATGTTTAACCAATAAAAACAATTTAATTTTAAAAATAAGAAAAATTTTCAGAATAAAAATTATTTCCTCGCATAAACCATGTAATATAATTTTCTACTCACTCTTTTAAAAAATAATCCTTTTTAAATCACCACGCTTCTAACCCTTTGAACGAAACCAAAACTTCCTATACGTGTAATCCAAAACACTGCACCCAGCGTATATACATCCCTCTTCTCAACTCCGTATCTTTCTTTTTACCAAGAGTAGAACTCTCTAAACTCACGACCGGGCAGAAGTAAACACGGTTCCCAACTGGGACCGACCAAATGGCTACAAAAAGGGGGCATGTCTTTGCCCTCCCTGCCCTGAGGGCTTATTATTTATTTTTTCTTTCGTTTTTTCTTCTTTTTTTTTCGATGTATTCCTTTTGGGCACCTCCCGACCCCTTGTTAAAAGGGCTCTTTCATCCCCTTTTTCTGTCTATTTCTCTTTTTTCTTTCTCTCTCTTCTTTTTCTCTTTTCTTTCTGAAAACAACACGGCAAAGGGTGCAATCATTTGGCTCTTTATCGCTCTAAATCGGTAGAAAAAGTAACTAGGGTCACAACCTGTGGCATTCGTCACCAGAAGTAATTTTGGCATGAGGTGTGTGGGGGAAAGTTTGCAAAGTTTGGCGGGGAAAAAGAATTTTTTTTCTCTTTCTTGCTTTTAACAGGATTCACAGGAAGTGTTGAGTTGGATTAGCGCGTTACGATAATTTATTTATCAACATTCGATTTATCATTTACTTGTATTTTTAGATAAATACCACTGCCGATTTCGTAAAATGTTTAAAAATAAATCAGAATTAATTGGCCCATTTCATACTCACGCGTGTTTAGTCTTCGATGTAAACTTTTTCTTATGTTTGGCCGCTGTGCAAATTATTCGCATACATTTTTGTATGTAATGTATTATAATAAATTTTGCGATTATTTATTTATGTACTTTGACCCATTGACTTTTTTTGCTGTGCATTTCTACTTACACTTTAATGTCTGATAAAGAATAATATTTTTATTATTTAAAATGAAATTGATTACACACAAATGTAAAATTAAGATTATAAAAATATATCTCCACCTTAAAAAATTATTATTATAACTTTGCTTTTTTTATTTTTAACACGCATTCAAAAAAAGATGTGACATGATTCTAAAAAATGTATCTGCTGCTTGCACAATAATTTTAAATAGCACAGTGTTTGAACAAAAATTATAACAATATAAGTAATATTTTAAAAAGTTCTACATATATATTTTTTGACTTCATTTCCAGACCAGACTACTTTTTTGAATAAAATTCTTTTAATTCTCCTTATTATAACACAAATTCGTCAACGAGGTATTTTTAAAACGAAAATGTTCTCTAAAGGAAGTTAAAAGTATTTCTTTTCATCTCTTTCCGTTATTTTAAATATAAATCAAAACATAGTAATGTGATAATTGTAAGAATGGAAAATTTAATTCACTCTAAATATTTTTTTTTTCTATTTGAAAAACAATGCTTAATTATCAGTAAATATTTTATTACCCAAATTAATTTACACGCATACTGGAAAATATGAAAAACTAGTTAATAAATCATCAAAACAACAAAAAGAAATTGTGAATCCACGTTTTTAAAAAAATAATAAAAAAGAATGGAACTTGGCAGCCAATAAGAGCGATTTCCTGCTGAAAACCGAAATACAGAATTTTGACTTGGTGTTATAAATAACCTTTATGATACTAATGTTTCCCGCTTTGTAACTCAGTATATAGATATAGAGGCTAATACCAAAATATCAAAAACAAGTAATGTAATTTTTTTTAAAGTCAATTTTTAATTCGTTTGGAAGACATACTGGCGCCATCTGTTGCAGATAATTGAAACTTCGTCAGAAATAATGCAGAATAAATTTTAAATCAAAAAGTAACGTTTAATTAATGAATTAAAATTTTAAAACACTGTATTACTTCAAGTGTCATTCCACTACAAGTTTAAAAAAATGCATTTGAACTTGAATGGATGAGCAAAAAGTATTTGATTAACGATTGAATATATTTAAACAAGCTACATTTATAAATAAATATATATAGGTAGGAGTGAACTAATAGTAGGAATTGAAAAATATATATATATAATAAATACATTTAAAAACAAGTGAATATGAAGTTATCTGTTTGAAGATTTAAGAAATATAAAAATGTTATATACAGAAAATGCAGGAAAAAATTTTTTTAAAAAATCCATGAAATGAAAATTATATCATGAGTATCAAATACATAAAACGACAATCAATTAACCGAGATGTTTTATGGTAGAACTGAAGTGGATGGCAGTCTATGTTTGGGTATCTGGACGAATACTCAATCCCATATCAGAAAGTCTGTGATGTGGGGGCTTGACTTTTGTTGGATTTCACAGTCTGCGGAGTAGCATGCAGGCTATTGGTTGCGACGATGGGATCCGGGAGGCGGGGCTTAGGTTGCTCTTCGTGGCTTGAAGTTGACGATTCTGACATTGCTGAGAGATGAGTGGATGCTCTCTGATTGGTTGGAGGTAGAAGTGAATATAGCCTCTGGCTGGCTGCCCATAGGGATAATAAATATAAGAAAAATAGAAAGTGGGATACGCTTGTCCATTGGGGTAAAATTCGGAAAAAATAATTAAAGAGGAGTAATAATAGAAAAAATAAGATTTACTTTGGTGCAAGAATTTAAAAAATATATTGCCAGGACAAATTAATTAAGGTGGGCTGTAGGAATCTAGTAGGATTCTCCTCGGCCTTTTGGTTAGAACTGAAGTTAACCTCAAAACACACATCACCATAATATGAACGGCAGTGAATGTGTGAGAATATTATTAACATTGCACCGTAAAGCATCATGCGTGCTATTGGCGACGGGATTTATAATTTTGAACCACGGTCAAGTGACGAGGAACTGAGTTGGCATCCTGCTCACCAAGCTACCACATCACACCAAAGGAGGACTTTCGATCCTTAACAGATTTAACGTGCTTCAGCTCTCTCTACACGATTGGTTTTTAGTTAAGTTACCGTGGCCACATTAGAACGGCAGTAAAAAAAAGATTCAAAATATTCGCTTCCTGGTAAGGTTGGTTGTTGGCGTAAAATAACTGAATTTTGTAGATGGATAAAATGTTTCAAATCGTGTCCAAAAGTGTAATTTGTGTGATAAGTAATTACCATGTTCACAATTAGACCACTGACAAGTTAAATTTTAATCCTTCTTTTCCAATCTGAAATATAAAACATAGTTTACAAAGATATTCAATGTGTTTATAATATATATGTTCTTAAGGAAATTATGAATAATCATGTTCTAAATCATAATAAATAATTTTTAAATATTGTTTAACTTACTTATTTTATGTTTGGTTAACTTATTATTTCGAAGTAAAAAAAATAATAATAATTCTGTAAGTAGATGCATGTTTGTTGCTATTCCAAAGAGGTATTTTAATTGTACTTAATTTGAATGCATCGCTTTTATCATAAATACTAAATAATTTTCTATTGATTACATGTTATCTAATTCTAAAAATTAAACTTTATTTCAGTCATAATTGGTTTTGTATTACGAGAAGAAATTAAGGTAGAATGTAAAATTTGGTTTAAATACACTATTTTTACCAAAAAATAACCAGATCATCAACGTAACAGCATAGAAAATAAGAAGTATTATTAATATAAATCTCTTTAAAAAGTGTAAATAAAAGTTGGCCATCGCTCGGCAAATACTGGCAGGATCACTCTGAGACAATCTCCTAACATTTATACATATATATGTGTGTACATGAGAGCGTGTGTTTGAGGGAGAGAAAGATAGAGAATGTAGTATACATGTATATATAAATGTGTGTGGGGGAGACAGAGAGTGCATATGCACATATACATGTATGTGTGTGTACGCGGTGTGACCCCAAAAAACGAGACTGGTCCAATATATCATTGTACTTACAGAATCAGTTATCCGTGACAGTATCATCTTCATAGCAGTTTCCTTCAGCATTCACACACTTCTGCACATTGCTGGTAACAGTTCTGGAACGAGGTATAAAACTTTTAGGATATTTTCCATTTTTGCCTGAACTTTTTCAACTGAGGTAAAATGGGCTCTCTTTCAGTAAAATTTAACTATAGGTTTTAAAAAAAAGTGTCTCATGGAGCCAAATCAGGTGAATAAAGAGAATGCCCCATCATAGAAATATTCTGTTTTTTTTTTGTCAGAAACCGCTTGACAGATAGGGTCATGTGAGCGGATGCATTGTCTTGGCACAACAACCATTCCTCCCCAATTCTGGCCTTTTTTTAAATAATTTTTTCATGAAGTCCTTTTAGTACTTCAATGCAGTAGTGTTAATAAATAGTCCAACCACTGATGTCATCACGATCACATCACAAATTTTTACAATGTTTTGGTCTGTAATCGTTGACTTTGGGCGCCCAAAACAGGTTCATCCTCTTCCACACTGTCCCTGCCCCCTGAAAACCTCTTATACCATTCAAACACATGTGCACTGTTGAGAGTTTCATTTCCATAAGCCTAGGTTAATATTTGAAATGTTTTCGTGGCTGATTTCTTAAATTTCACAATAAACTTGATGTTGATTCGACATTTTTCCGGCAGAATGCAGTTGCAGGTGTTCACTCAGTGACACTGTACTCCAAACTGGCGTGATCAATTGAAGTGAAACTGGCCACGTGGACAGACGAGATGTGTGGGATGGCGTCACCAAAACAGTTGTTGCCAACTCCACTCTTTTTTCAAGGTACACACTTAGTGTCATTTCTTACGTATCCCACCTTGTATTGGTGTCATGTTGTGTGTGTATATGTGTGTCAGTCTCTGTGTGTATATAAGTGAATGTGGAAGAGAAAGAGAGGGTATATATATGTATGTGCCTGAGGGTGCATATTTTGTGACATTATACACGTTAGAGTAGATGCGATTATGATGCGCAGCTGATTATCAGAGTAATTATTACTGCTTTAAGCATACATAACCTTATAAAAAAAACAAATTGTTCAGAACACAAATTTTAACCGACACTACTAGATTTGTAATGAAAATGAAAAGAAATTTATCATTTAAAAAAATCGCCAGTATTTTTCATGTAACTCTGTTTTCTTTATTATAAAAAATAAGTACAAAAACAAAAGAGGTTTTATTTTCTTTATTTTACAAACATTCTAATTCTACTTTGTTAAGTATTTCTAAACATTTACACTTAGTTACCGACAAATAGTTTTAGTATTTGTTCAGTTTAATCATATGATTTCTAATAATTTCTTTATTTTGTGCTTCTGTGGCTTTCTATCACTTGTTTTTTTTTAAATTTCTCACATGCTTTCTTTGATTTCATTATATACAGCTCTTCAAAAAAACCCAGTATCTACTCTCTACTCTTTTCTTTATTGTTTTCTTGCACAGTTTAATCCAGGGGTACTCAACCTTTTTTTCTGCTGCACTTCATACATATGTTAATTATTTCACGCGGGCCGCTACATGAAGATAAACGGGGGAGGGGGGAAATGCTTTAAGACCAAGATAACATTGGAAATTTAAAATGTGGAAAATATTGATCAAAATATTATAACCCCCTGTTTTGCTTTTTTAATTATTATTTTTTTATACTTTTTATTTTTGTCACTAACACTAAGTTAGAAGCATTTAAGAAACACTCTTCCACAATCTCTGCATCAGTAAACGGTTTCATATGATTCCCAATAATATAACAAACTTCAGAGGATGTCTTTGTTACCGCTGTGATATTACCACTGACAAAACATTTTGTTGCTGTTGCAAAGGTTATTCAAGAAAGTCTATTTATCATCTCTAGAAGGAAAGCTTCCAGGAAAAGTGTCATTTAAGGGGACATGGTACGATTTAAGCACAAATTTTTAACTTGAGAATTTTCAAAAATTTTTTGGTTGCCTCCTGTGTGTGTATGCTACGTAAAACAGTATTTGTGCTCAAAATTTCATTAAAAGCTAGTAATTTAATTTTTTAAGGAAAAAACTTAAAATTTGTGAACTGATTTTAAAATGCTACTCCTCCCACAAAAATTTAACTATACCCACAAAATTTGATTTACATATACGTCAAACTATGTATAAGAAAAGTTGTTATGGGTTTTGCGATAACATGATTGGTATTTGTACAATACTTCTTTTTATGAATGCTTATTGAAAATTCCTTAAAAAACTAATAAATTATGTGGTTTAGTTATTTTTAAAAAAATAAGTTTTACTTTAATTAAAAAATGCATACCAACTTTTGATACATGTACTATTAGCATTAGGTAAAAAAAATCAAAGCATTAGACACAATAGAAAAAAAAAACTTAGCATTTTAAATTATGACAAACTAGTTATTTTATCTTTCTGAGATAAGTAAGTTTCAAGTTTTGATTTGCCATAGGGATGTGAATAAAAACGAACGTAAAAGCGATCATAATTCTGCATTTTTAAAGTTTAGAGCTTTCAAATTTTGTGACGTTTTAAAAAAAAGTATATAAAGAATAAAAAATTTAGGCTAAAAAAATTAGATTTGATTTTTTCACCCATTTTTGTCATTTGAATCGTACTGTGTCCTCTTAATAATTCCTGTTAACTGGTATTTTTTAAGTACACCACTTTCGTGACAAATCGAACAATTGCTGATCCATGTTTGCATTTTACTACAAAATAGTCAACCTCCGAATCGTCTTGAAATAATATATTTTCTTCGAATATTTTTCGATTGCAAGATATGAAAGATAGTTAAAAATTAATTCCACCCTTAAAATTGTCGCTACTCTACTGTTGCCTGTTATCACTTACCTTAACCGCTCTAAAAAGAAAAAGAATATCAATTCGTAACCGTATCACAACGACAGCAAAAAGCAAAATCGATAAGTTTTATTTCTTGCAAAGAATTTCCCACCAAATTTTGAATACAATGTTCTTAAATAAGTGAATTTCTCAGAGCAATGGGCCATGACCGGGCCACTTAAAAAGGCTAGGTGGGCCGCAGGTTAAGTATCGCTGATTTAATCATTAAAAAAAATAATCGCTTTAAATCAATTCAACTTTTTTCTAAAAAAAAAATTACAACTGTCTATTTAAAAACTTGAGATACACTCCAATGAAAATCACAACGCTTGCAACAAAACATAAATCGTGTAACCCTATAAAATATTGACGTAACGGAAATCATCACTGAATAGAGCTGATATAAAAATCACACAAGTAGTGTTTTCTTTCTCTATTTCGTGCACTTTAACAAGCGTGAGAACCGTCTACAGGTGTTCATCACGAAAAAAATTTCCATTGAAGAAATATAACCATACCAAAACAATTAAATACAGAAAATAAGTTCCAAACATCATCTCGATACGCTTGAGCTAGCTTAACGGTTACAAGATAAAAATCCGTAACTTCGAGAATTAAACACAGGTAATATCTATCTGAGTAACACAATATTACTCCTTTCGCCCCCCTCCCCTCTCATCAGAATTACAAACTGTGTAACGTGAGAACTCCTGATGAGACTTGCCTATCTGATACGCTTGGCGAACTTTCAGCCAATCAGGGCGATTATTAAAACGCTCATCTTTTGTGTAAAGTCATGGTATCATGCTCACGGTGTAATGGAAGTATTTTAGGTTAATCTTGCCCGTATCAAATGTTTAGTTGTCTAATGTTGATTTTGTAGCCACATATTAGTAAATAGGTATCATTTTCTTGAGACAATTTACTTTGATTATTTGTGTTCCTATTGCAGTGGCTTTCAATTTTGTCGATTTTCGGGAACAAAAAAAAACAGTAAAAAATTAATTATCGAATGAATAATTAACATTAATTAATAAAATTAATTATTATAAAAATACTTAATTAAATTTTGCGTATTATATACATAGGGTTATAATAAATCGGAAAAAAAATCAAGGGCTTGGGGAGGTTTCGGACCCGAGGACCCCCCTCGTGTGCACCACTGCCTTGTTGTTATATTATACAAAGCTTAAAACTATTTCAAATTGTTTATCTCATATTAGTTGGGAGACTTTTTAGATCAGGGGACGGCAACCTTTCAGCTTTGACGTCCCAAACCAATCTACCAATATAATCCAGCCTGCCACACAGTAGGACAGCTTTTTTTTTAATTAATTTTGCATCCTTTAAAAATATTTCTTGACGTAAAAATAAATAGCATAAAATATAACTTTTCCTTCAACAAAAATTTAAAAAATAATAATTGTACATATATATTATGTATTTTCTAACATATTTATTAAAATAAGAAACAGGCAACACAAATATTTTCCTTCATTAAAGTTAAATAAAAAGAAAATTTTTAATGCGAACCTGGGGCTTGTTCCACTCTACTTTTATGTAGCAAAATCGGGAGTTTAATGTGTGACTTTCAATTTGACATGATTTTGAACATTCAGTTGTTACTTTGATATGTAGAACCAAAAGTGGTAAGCACCACATTTAAGTGCATGTAATTTTCTCTCTTCAAAGAATTAATCTCTTCAGTAATGATTTTCAATAATTTACAAAATAGCTGTAAATTTATCTTTCAGGCCTTATCATACGTACACGTTTCGAGCAATTTTTCCACCATTTTCAAACAATTTCTACCTAGTTGCAATAGCAACGGCTCCGAACAACTTTTCACCAGTGAGCTGAAAAAGTTGTTCCAAATAAAAGTTGCTTGAAATTCCAGCCAACTTCAGCACCCTACGTCATAAACAAGACGGAGGCTTCGATCTCCTCAAACGCATCAGATATGACGTATAATATTTTGATGGTGTATAATATTTTAACGGCGTATAATACTTTAAACAGAATGGTACTCCATTTCTGTTTCCGCCCATCAACAAAAGCGTGAGCGAAATAAAAGAAATAATTTTGGATGCTCGTTTTCCGAAGCAGAAAAATCGGCAAATAATTTTTCAGTGAGGAAGTAGAGCGCGGCTGACGTCAGATCATGTCGTTTTGCTTACGTCCTCAGATTAGGCGAAAAAGTTGCCCGAAAAATGTACGTGTGATACGGCCTTTAGAGTTATCTTTCAGAGCTTTTCGTAATTCCGTAAAGGTCTATAATTCTCTCTGTAGATTTTTATCAAATATTAACTTCCATCCATTTAAAAATTGACAAATTTGTAGAGTAGTGCAGAGTGCCATTGAGAATCGTAGCGCGTGCCACATGTGACACGCAGATTGACGACCCCTGTTTCAGATCTTCAGATTCAAAATTGGTTTAAACAGGAGATGCATAAAATGTATTGTAAATTTCGTCTTTAAAGTATTTACCATATTTGGGTGCTGTATGTTTTCGAGACAATTTGCTTCAGTTATTTTTGTATTTATTGATTTGTTTTACAGAGCTTAAATCTGTATATATACTCTTGGATGTAATCTCTTGTTTGTAGAGAATAAGACCATATATATATATGTATGTATATATATATAAAGGGTGTATTTTTAGAGGTATAGAAATTTAAATTGCAATAAAACAACGATGTATTATTCGATTGACATGAATTTTTTTTATTCGAAAGGTAATCTTGTGGCATTACATTTTAAATATGATTTCTGGCATACGACTGCCATGACTGGCTCGGATGAAGTCCAATCTGGACGTCCAATTTTCGATGACTTTTTCCAACATTTGTGGCCGTATATCGGTAATAACACGGCGAATATTGTCTTCCAAATGGTCAAGCGTTTGTGGCTTATTCGCATAGACCAATGACTTTACATAGCCCCACAGAAAATAGTCTAGCGGTATTAAATCACAAGATCTTAGAGGCCAATTCACAGGTCCAAAACGTGAAATTAGGCGGTCACCAAACGTGTCTTTCAATCAATCGATTGTGGCACGAGCTATGTGACATATTGCGCCGTCTTGTTGGAACCACAGCTCCTGGACATCATGATTGTTCAATTCAGGAATGAAAAAGTTAGTAATCATGGCTCTATACCGATCACCATTGACTGTAACGTTGTGGCATTCATCGTTTTTGAAGAAGGATTCCACCAGCCCATAAAGCGCACCAAACAGTCAGTTTTTCTGGATGTAACGGAGTTTCGACATACACTTGTGGATTAGCTTCACTCCAAATGCGGCAGTTTTGTTTGTTGACGTAGCCAGTCAACCAGAAGTGCGCCTCATCGCTAAACAAAATTCGCTTGTGAAAATTCCGCACAGAACCATTAATTTCGAAATAAAATTGCACAATTTGAAAGCGTTGTTCAGGCGTGAGTCTATTCATGATGAATTGTCAAACCAAACTGAGAATAAATCACTTGACAGCTGTTAAATCGGTCGCCATCTTGGAAAGTAATGCCAACTTAAACTTCTATACCTGAAAAAAAACTCTCATTATATATTTAAATGTTTATGTCATGTTAGTAAATAGCTGTTTTGAAAAAGTGGCCCAGATATAGATGCATAAAGCATGAAGTAGATTTCATATTTAAGGTATCCGACTACGTTTGGAACCGTGATTTTCAAAAGTACATAAATGGATAATTTTCATGATATTCAGTGTCAATTATATTAGAATATATGCATAAAATTGTTTTAAGGACATTTTGACAAAAAAAAATTTATTTAAATACAATATTTTAGCAAAAAATTAACTTAGAATAATCTTTTTCTCAAATTTTCTCCTTTTGTGAAAATGCTTCTATTACAATAATATTTTGCCTGTATATAGCTTAGACCTCTGTTCAGAGGCTCAACTAGAATTTTTGAAATTTATAACTTAGAAGTGGGTTTATTCATATTTAACGACAACAGAGGGGAGCAATTTTAAGAAAATTAACGCGAATAATTATTTCAATTGGTGGTAACTCTGAAAATAATGTGAATTTTTCAAAAATTCTAGTTGAGTCTCTGTAGAGAGGTTTGAACTATATACAGGCAAAGTATTATTGTAAAGAACCATGTTTCACAAAAGGAGAACATTTGGAAAAAAGATTATTCTAAGTTAATTTTTTGCCAAAATATTATATTTAAATGCGTTTTTTTGTCAAAATATCTTTAAAACAATTTTATGCATGTGTTCTAATCTAAGTGGCACTAAATATCATGAAAATTATCCATTTATGCGCTTTTTTAAAATCACGGTTTGAACGTAGTCGGATACCTGAAAGTAATTGCAAAGTTCCAATTTTAAATATCAGTATTGTTATATTAGAGAAGTTGCAGGAAAGCTTAAGCAGAGAATCTGATTTTCATTACAGGATTTTGAAACACTTGAAAGCATATCGCTATCTTCAAAATTAAATCCTCTATAGCTTCCTTATTTTTATTGTCCAGGATCGACAGCATTCACAAAAATCAAGGATTCTGAATTTTGCCTTCTTTTTTTTCAGTTGCATGGCGTTCGATTAAAAATTTCTATGTAAGCAATCCAAAGAAAGACACACACACAGCTCATTTTCCTCAGATGAAGTAATCAATTTTGTGGATCCTCAAATGCGTCTTTTTTATTAATCCACAAACAAAAGCAATTCTTCCGTTTTAACACTACTTTTATTTATTAATTGGATATTAATTAATTTTCACAAAACTTAAATTTGGCTTTATTTGGTTATAGAATTGGAAATACTGTACAACAGAATTCGTCGGATTGTAAAGTAGGGTGAATATTAACTAAAACAAATATGTACATCCTGCTTTTATCGGTAATGAATTTAATTAGTAAAAATTAGACTATACTTTGCGTTTTGCAAAGAATAATTTTTAAAATAAACACTTATTGAATACTAATATATATTGCATATCTTTTAGAAATGTATAAACATAAACTAAAAGTCATTTTATTAAAACAATTTCAATGCTTTTTATTTATTATAAATATTTTATTCATTATAGATCAATACTCTTTTGACAACTAAAAACTTAACTGTACTGATCCCCTATGTATTAGAGTATTGGAAGCGTCATGAAAGACTGGAAAAGATGGATTGTCAAGATAATTTCTGGTGTTTTGACAAGTGCAAATAAAAAAGGGGAACTTTTTAAATTGAAAAGGGTATTTATTTTTAAGGAAGGCTATTGAAAGGTGCTATATCATTTTCAAAAAATATTTTATATGCCTCAAATAAATATTTTTATGCCATTCTGTTGTATTAGGTTTTTTTATACATATTATACCTTTTCCATTAACCCCTTAAGGGGTCCTTTTTTCTGCACAAAATGCTTTAAAAAAGGCACATTTTTTCTATTGTTTATAACCAACCATTATAGTAATTCCCGCCATTCACCACAAGAAAATGCGGGACGAAAGGCGTTTCAGTACCATATACAAACTACATCTCCTTTTCAAAATACTAGCACTAAATAATACACTATAAACTAAACAACTCAGTGGCTCAACAGACCATGGCCTACTGTGCCCATCTCAGTTTTTGTGTCCTTGGGCACTGAGGTGCATGGGCATTAGTTCTGGTCATGATCTGTCCGACGCGAAACCCACAGTGCTTAGTTCCCAAGCAAACTTGGTACTCATTTATCGACCCACTGAAGGGATGAAAGGCTAAGACGACCTTGCCCATACCGGGGTTTCAACCCCGGTCTTGTGGCGTGGAAGCGTGCTACGCTGCCACTGGGCTTCAAATAATACACCATAAGAATATAAAATGAGCGCAAGTCAAATAAAGAAAGAATATCAGTGCCGGATAGTGTATGGGCAAACTAGCGGCCAACTTTCGGTAGCCTGTACTTTGTTCTGGCAAAAAGCTTGACCCTTTCACTGTGTAATTATTTTACCATAGGTTCAAAACATGCGTATTTCCTTATTACGTATTTCAAATCTACATTTCAGAGTTAAGTTGCTCAACCGGTATAGTGGTTAGCGACAGTGACTGCGGTGCCGTAGGAACTGGGTTCGAATCCCGGAGAAGACATGGATGTTTGTAAATGTATAGTGCCTTTGCAGCATAGGGTACTCTAAATAGCCGTCGAGTCATAAGTCCTTTCGTGGGGTTGGTGGAAGGGGTAGCGAGGTGGGAGACCATTGTAGACCATTTCTGCAGGAAAATTCGTTTTTAGCAAACTAATTATGAAAGAATTTAATTTTTTTTTCTGTATTTCAATAGTTATTGTTATTTCACACATTTAATTTGATAATGTTTGACTTTTTTTTTTACTGTGGTGTTGTTGCATCTTACTCTATGAATGGTGGCATCTTCTCCCATAATGAATATTTTTAATATTAAAAAAATTTCTTATTTACTTTCATACTAAGACGAGAATTGACTTGTATATATAACCAATTAAATATTGAAAAATGAAATATATTTTTTTCATGGTCTTGTCATTTTAATTTTCAAAGTATTAATCAAAAATCCTTAAGTGTGGCGTCTTCCCCCGAATTACCTTATATATCTATTTACTTTCTTGACAGAGGCCTTTTCACATTATAAATAAATTGGGATGAATTAAATTAAGTAACCTAAACTGCTGTTTTAGTTCGAAATAATTCCCCGCCATTGATGAAAATTGCCTTGGAAACAGTTTCTCCATTCTCCATTTCAGTTTTTAAAACATTTTTAATATATTCTCTCATGTCTTTCAAGCGAATAAATGCATGGAGCCCTACCGCGATTTAGTCACAAAGACCATCCCAGTTCCCAGAAGGAGGGGAACATCTTTAGACTCTCCAACACACAATATTCATCCGGATTCACGGATAGATTGAGTCAAAATGTGGCGTTGAAACTGCTTAGCAAAGAAGCCTTTCTCAATAGCCGATGAAAGTACAGGAAGCTTATTGGGGGACAACCTTTGTTGTGACTTCAGTCCCTGATCTTGGAGGAACTGGTTTGGGAAATTTATTTCTACCATAGAGAGAGAGAGAATCTCTGGTTTAAATAGTGTATTGTGTGTCGAACTAAAAGTTAAAGATGTTTGCATGATACGGGAAAGAGGATGTATAATTCATGTTTTTTGCTTTTCAAGAATATTAAAGAAAAATAAAGTTTGCCTTTGCTTTTTTTTATAAGATTCTCTTACAAAATTAATTCTTTAAGGTGATATTACGTGTAACGAACACGACTTATTAATAACAAGCATACTAATCATTCATTAATATTAAATGATTAAAAATTGATTTATGAGCGTTTTTATTTAAATGATTTAAATTCAATGCTTTTAAGCAGTTTTCATTTAAACTTAATTATACTAAATCCTCACTAATCATATACAGTACTATTTATGGTACTATTTAATACTATACAGCGAGTCATTCTTCAGCTAGTTGCAAACAACAAGGACAGGACAGGAACAAAATCCCTTAACGACTGTCCCGAACAGGGATTGACTCGCGAAACCGTTAGAACTGTAATGTGTGTGTACAAAAACTGCTGGTTTAGGTCTATTGAAGCTTTCTGTAGTCGTATTTCATATTCTGCGTTTAATTTGTGTGTATATATATATCGTTTTTGTAGCCACTCATTTTCAAAAATACTTTCCACTTAAATACATTGTTCTGAATGGCATTAAAATGTTTATAGTTGTGTGAAAAATCAGGGGCGTAGCTACAGCCGTATCAATGATATGGAGCCCCCAAGCTCTGGGAGCCCCCAAACGCATAAATGTTAAGGGATCACTAGCAAGATCCCCTGAAGTTTCTTTGATACAAGGCCCACTCATGACTAGCTACACCACTGTGAAAAATCCTATGTTTTTTGCATGAATTTGCAATCTAACATTTAGAAGTTGTTCTTGCTTCAATTTAGATTTTAGCATCAAATCTGTTGATATATTGATAAGTTGTTTCTTCTCCTTCATTTTGAATATTTTTCTCCTCAAGGGAAAAAAAGCTGCTGTTTCAATTAGAAAACTATTTAGTTTTATAAAACATTGTACAAACTATTATTAATTATCTCGTGGAACCTGGGAAAGTAAAGAATATTTACATAAGGAAAAACGTTCTAATATTTTATTATGTGTCATAAAAATTTTTAAACAAATATTAGAAAATAAAATTATTATGTGTAAATACAATTATTTGTTTTTAATGATTCAGCGGAACTTTAAATACGTATGGTTAAACAAACCTCATATCCCTTTAAAAGATTCCAATTATTTTTATCTTTAAATATTAAATTCTTCTATTTATTAATACTATATGGACCCCAAAGACCCTGGGAAAAGTAATAAAAAAATTCCCGCACGACCGTGCGGGCTGGGCGTTTCTGTGAAACAGGTCACCTATGAAATTTTATGAGTTATCCATTTTTAGCTCTAAGTTGATAGAAGAAACAATCTTAATTCAACTAAAATTGTTACAAATAAGGAAATTATTGTTACATAATTAGCTCTTTTATTAATTTATTATTTATTTTCTGTAAAAATTTTTTGTTTTGTTTTTAATAAGTATAAATATCCATTACATTTTTCACAACATGTTTTCGAAAGGTTTTCGTAGTTTTCAAATCTGCACTTGCGAGGCCTTGAAATGTCAGCACCGCATCGAAAATGACTATACATGTCAAACCCTTTATCCTGGAACTGCCAGGATAAATGTCAAGACATGTATAGCAGGTGGATAATAACGCTTCGATCTTTTTGCGAGTGGAATTACAACACTATCTTCATAACCAGTAAAATATCATTGGTTAGTAGGAGGAGAGGCTGATAATGCTTCAACTATCTCTAACTTAAATTTTAAGCGATCCATTTTTGATTCTAAGAGGAATTTTATTTGGTATTACTTGTTTGCACAGAAACCAAGAATTTGCAACAGCTAAATCAATGTAATGAATGTATTCAAGAGACTTTTATGATAAGGAATGATTCAAAATTGTCTTTCCATTTCAAATATTTCCAAGTTTTTCTTCATCGTTTTCACCTGAACTTGATTCTCCTTCCAGTACAAGCGAATCATATGTTTTGTTCGCAGCATTGTCATCATCCGAGAGATCACTAAGTTCTGATCTAAGTTCAATCTGATTTATTCATCAATTGCAAATTTCCTTCTTCTGTAAGAATTCTTCTCCTTTTAGACAACTGAAAAAGTTTTTAGTTAAAAGTTAGCACAGTATTCCATGAAAAATAGTAAAATATATCAAAATTTTTTATTATTTAAAAAAAAATTATATTTAAACCACAACCATACTAACTCCCACGAGAAAACACAGATTTTATTAGGGGGAGGGGGAGAAATATGGATGCAGATATCTGCGGAGAGGATAAAAATGCCATACTCCTCAACAAATGTATGAAAAAGAAAATTAATTGCAAAAAAAGAGAGAGAGAAAGTAAAAAGGAACTCATACATGGCAACCTCGAAGAAAATCTGCTATTAACTATATAACTATATATTTCATTTTATGTAGGCTTCATTTTTCATTAGAATTATTGAAAAAGAAAAGAAAATTCGCATGGTAAGTAGTTACCTTTACAGCTGCAGTGACTCAAGTAACGCCCAACCCGCACGATCGTGCGGGCGACAAAATCCCGAGTCCTACAAGTTACATTAACAGAGTATAGTTGATATTTTTTTCTATTTTACCATTATTTAAACATTTATACAAAAATTTGTATCGAAACAATTAGAAATATATCGATAATTACCTTTTTATGACAGATAAAAAGACGTGCTTTCGTTGTATTTGAAAACAAAGCTAGATTTGCCAGCTGAAAATAAAACATTGACAACAACCAGTGGCGGCGTTAGGCGTCGGCGACCGCCGACGTCCTCACGCTTGAGTTCCTCGCAAAGTTTTTAATTATTTAAAATTTAGTTATTCATTTTTATTTATTTTCATACAGTTGCTCGAGTAAAGAGAATGATTGGTACTTTACAGCCATTATTCAGATGATTAGGAACATATTTAGGTACTATACTTCGGGAAGGCGAAAACAGCGACATACAGCCTTTCGAACTATATGAAGAATTCCAACTTTTAGAAACGAATTCACTAGACTATATCATTACGCGAAACAACTCATTCAGTACATTTTAGAAAATAATTTGGAAGAAATATATCCAAATGTTTATATAACAATTAGAATCATGCTCACAGTTCCCGTGAGTACAGCTTCCGCTAAAAGAAGCTTCTCAAAGTTAAAATTGATTAAGGTATCCGACTACATTCGGAACCGTGAGTTAAAAAAAGTGCATAAATGAATAATTTGCATGATATTTAGTGTCACTCAGATTAGAATACATGCATAAAATTGTTTTAAGGAAATTTTGACAAAAGAAAATTTATTTAAATATAGTATTTTGGCAAAAAATTAACTTAGAATAATCTTTTTTTCCAAATGTTCTCCTTTTGTGAAAAATGGTTTCATTACAATAATATTTTGCCTGTATATAGCTCAGACCTCTCTACAGAGGCTCAACTAGAATTTTTGAAAAATTCACATTATTTTCAGAGTTACCACCCATTGAAATAATTATTGGTGTTTTTTTTCTTAAAATTGCTCCCCCCTGTTGCCGTAAAATATGAATAAACCCACTTCTAAGTTATATATCTAAAAAATTCTAGTTGGGCCTCTGTAGAGAGGTTTGAGCTATATACAGGCAAAATATTATTATAATAGAAGCATTTTTCACAAAAGGAGAACATTTGGAAAATAGATTATTCTAAGTTAATTTTTTGCCAAAATATTATATTTAAATAAAAAAATTTTGTCAAAATGTCCTTAAAACAATTTTATGCATATATTCTAATCCAAGTGACACTAAATATCATGAAAATTATCCATTTATGTGCTTTGCAAAATCACGGTTCCGTACTTAATCGGATACCTTAAGATCTACCTACTTGAGAAGCCCGATGAGTCAAGAGAGACTATCGACGTTATCTGTTCTATCAATTGAAGCTGAAATAGCGGCTAGTGTTAGCTATGACATAATCCTGAAGAAGTTCAGTGAGGTCAAAAGCCGAAAAGTTCGTCTATTTTAATTTCTATTTGTGCAATTTTTGTCATCATTTGATTATCAATATAAATCTCGTTTACCCATACATCAGTTTAACTATAATTCGGCTTATGTAATTTAACGTGTTTTCTTGACTGGGGAAAAAAAGGCCTCGCGAACCCTAATTTCGCCGACGTCCACGCGTGGTCTAGTGCTGCCACTGACAACAACCATCGTCTGTTAATAAAAAGTAATATTTTATACTATCTGCAAACCGGCTCAATCGTTAGATTCGCGATTTTCTTATATAAGACTATGTGCGGACCTCCTTGGGTTCCACCCTGGACACCAAGATTAATTTGAGGCAAAGAATCACTAAGAGCCGTTTTGTACAGTAATAACTTGTATTTATTAGATCAAATCAAATATCAGAAACTCTAATAACGTATAATATTTTTATGTTACGTCAATTAAAAGGGATTTACCTTTAATATTAAATTAAATTACGAATTATGAAATTAATCAATACTTACGCGCAAGATCAAATAAGGTCTACCGAAATAGGAGGTCCGAGAAATACTCGTAACTCGAATTATAAGCTTTCATTAACTTTAACTAATTTTATTAAACTAACGCTTATTTTAAGCGTAAATAAATTATAGTTACCATCTGGTGTATCAGCTTTCCAGATTCTTTCGTAGAATAACAGCAATAAAGCTTCACTAACGTAATCCAATGGAATCCTCTAAATTTGAGGCTACTGCTGCTGGCTCAATAGGCTTCATACTTGCTAGCTTACAACGCTCTACTTAAATACCCTATCTACTTTGCATATCTCGTTCACTTTTTGGAGTTGATTGGAAATATACGCGAATTTATAATCCCCCAAAAGACGCCTAAGAATATTAGTGGGAAGGTTCCATACAGATTCGTCACAACTATTTCAGAAGCAAAAACGTATAAGAATATCTAACCAACACGATCGTGGGGGTTGGGTCTTAAAGGGGTAGAGACGAAAATCCTTTTTGCACACGCATTTAATATCTTGATATGTTTTCCGATTGATTATAATTCTAAGTATATAGTACGTACAATTTAATTAAGTATTTGTTATTAACGAATAATTTTATTAATTAATGCTAATTATTTATTCAATAATTAGTTTTTTACTGTGTTTTGTTCCCGAAAATCGATAAAATCAAAAGGAGGATGATACAAGAATGGTGAACTTTCAACCCCGGACCCCCTTCTTTAAAAATTCTTGTGTGCACTAATGTGCCTTGTGGAACCCTAGGGCTCGTGGAACACAGTTTGAAGACCACTGGTGTAAGCCATGCGCGGCGTAACTGCAGACCGAAAGGTCGGTGGTTAAAATAAACACCCTTGTCATAGTCAACAGCAAGTTGACGAAGTTAGTGACACAGGAACTGAACATTGTATGGCAACGTAGCCTTCTCCTAGTGGCTGATTATATGCATTCTATCCATGGAGATTCTAACAAGGGGAGGGCACGACAAACGAAGTTGATTTGGGGTCGAGACTTGGGGTAATAGAAGTACTTCTTAAGAGTTTTCGACCCTCAATGCAATATTGACGAATGGCCTGTTAATTCAGAGAAAATAGCCTTCGAAGTTCACGCTTAGCTGTTATACAATTAAGTTTTAATTTCTTCTTTTGACAGAGTGGCTCGATTGGCAAGACGCCTGCCTACAATGCCGGTGGATAGAGTTCGAATCACGCAGTGAACTTTTTTTCAATTCCTTTAAATTAAATAAATTTATTTATTAAAGATTTATTAAATATTAAATGATATTCTATGTAATTATTTTGCATTTTACAAAGTAAAAAAAACTACTGTAATTATATAAATATTTATATTATGTTTAATAAATTCTTTTTTTATGTAAATAAATAATATATCTAACAAAATATATATAAAAATATATTAAGTGATATTTTATATAAAAATTATTTACAAATAGTTTAAAAATGTAAAATACAATATACTAAACTTAAAGTATCATGTATAATATAAAATAATTTACAAAATATATTGTTATTATTATTATTAAATTAGTTATTTCATAGAAATATTTAATAAGTCCTTTTTAAATAAATTTATTTAATTTTAATATATTTATTTAAACAATCTTAATAAAAATTATAATAATTTTAATTATTATTAATTATTTTTAATTAATAATAATTTTAAATAATTTTAATTAATAATTAATTTTAATTTATAATAATTCTAAATAATCCTAATTAATAATTTAATTAATATAGTAATTTAAAACAATTCTAATTAATAATTTTAAATACTTTTAATTAATAATTAATTTTAAATAATTTTAATTAATAATAACTTTAAATAATTTAAAAAATCAATTCTTTTATTTATTTTTTATTTTATGTGAAATACAAAGTAATTAAGTATCATTTAATATTTAATAAACCTTTCATGAATAAATTTATTTAATTTTCAAAAATAATTAAAGAAATTAAAAAAAGTTGATCGCGTGATTTGAAATATGTCCACCGGCATTGAAGGCAGGCGTCTTGCCAATCAAGCCACGGCGTCGGTGGAGGAACTTTAAAACTTAATTGTGTAAAAGCTAAGCATGAATTTCGAAGATCCTTTTCTCTGAATTGACTGGCCATTCGGCGGAATTACATTGAGGGTGTTGAACACCCTAAAGGAGTATTACACCAAGTCTAGACCTCAAATGAATTTCCTTTGCCACGCCCACCCCTTGTTCGAAATTCTCAGTAAATCACGTTCGGGTTCCAACTGAAAGACCTTCGAATGGTTGGGGGTAGTTGAACTTTGGGGAGTGTTATTGGAGCACATAGTCCCGTCGGACTCTAATCTCCTATCCTGGAATTTTAGATGACGGTACTGAATTATACCAATGTCCATTTTAGAAAGGTATTAAATTAAAGGGAAAAATTAATATAAAAAGATCTAGAATATGAAAAAATTTAATGGGTGAAACATTTAAAAATTTAATTAAAATGAGAATAAAAAGCTCTTTTAAGAGCTAGAAAATCAGTCTTCAAATCGCCCAGAAGTGGGCGGAGTTACAGTGGCCAATCGGGTTGCAGCAAGAACCGAGATCAGAAAGTGCGGGAAAAAATTCCGGGGGTGGGATTTTGGACTGAAGAATGAAAGGGAGCAATGCTATTGGCCGAGCCAAGAGTTCAGTTAATGGGGTATATAGGCATTACAACTGGGTAGCCAATCAGAGTGGGGCTGTTAAGCCCCCTTCCTTGCGCTCCTCCACTCCTGCCCGCGTAACGTACTTTTGTCTCGTTTTCGTCTGGCCGCTACTTCCTTCATCCTCCCTCCCCCTGCGGGGGAGTGTATTCAGATATTGATTTTCATTGCTACTTTCTCTCCGCGAATTTGGGTATAAGCGATTCATTTCGCTGGCACCCGTTTAATCTAATTTTTTGTTTCGTTTAGCCAATCAGAGCAATCTGCGATTCAATCAGTGTTGGATCGCAGTGAAAAGGAGAAGAAAGGGTTGAATTTGGAATAAAAATTTAAAGGACAGTTAAAATTAATTAAAATCTGGGTTGACCAAGATGTCTCTTGGTCTTCGGATGAAGGGATAAGTTGGATAAGTAGAGATAGCTTGGATAGATGGGTTGTCATGCCCATCTACATTACTAAAGAAGTTAATTGCAAGTTTACGGATCGTTTGTCTGATGGTCGGGATATTACATGCTGCTCTAATGTCAGCGTTTCTCATGTACCAGTGTGCATCGAGAATCTGTCTTAGGATTACATTTTAGGTGCTTTCAATGAGATTGATATTGGTTCTTGCTGCATGCGCCCAGATTGGAGAAGCATACGTTAGAAGGGGTTTTAAGATCAGAGTGTAGATAAGCAGTTTATTACGTCTATTCAATTTAGACTTTCGACAGATAAGGGAGTAAAGTTGACGCGAAGCATTTTTAAATTTATTTCTAACGTGTGTAATGTGTTGTCTGAACGTGAGAGTTGGGGGTAGTGTGATTTGAACTGCCCATCAAGAATTTCCTTTCGTCCGTGTTGTCTAAGGCGTGTACAATGTGATCTCCGGACCAGTGGGAGGACAGTTCAAATCACACTGCTTGGAGCCATTCCAAGGCACTTCGGTACTCTTGTAATAATATCTGCATCTGTATTTAAAGTAAATTATTCAACATGCACCCCACTGTACACAGAATTTTAAATGTAAGTATAATTTTTATACTAATTTATTAGAAATCAAATAAATACAAACTTAATTATTTCAAATTGTAAATGCAGTATTTTGCCATAATGGTCGCCAAGTCACCAACGTAGTAGCCAAAATTGATGCAAACTTACCGCTATCGCCAAGATTTCCCCAAGTTTCCATTGAATCACCATTATAATGGCGTTGCTTGCGAATATTATAATTTTAACATAAAATAAATACAACATAGATTAGGATAAATGTATTATATATCCAGATATAAATTATTTACACTATTTTAAGAATTCATTACACAAAATTCGTAACAATGCGTATTTATATACGAAATTTTACCCCGATTTACGCGAATTCGACTTACGCCGTTATCACTCTGTGTCACCTATTGTTTAAGAGTTTGGGGTATTACTGTACATAAAATAAGAAGGAAAAAAATTTGACTGCGTAAGAAAATAAGCCTAAAGTTTCTTTTTTATACACCATGAGACAAATAGCCTAATTTTTTTTCAATATTTTAAGATGTATTAACTTCTTAACATTATAAATCATAACATTCTAAACATTATAAAACATAACATTCTAAAAATGATTAAATATTTAAATTTTAATATTTTATAATTATACTGAAATTTCATTTTCAGTTTTTAAAAAGCTGAATGATTAAATTTTTGGAAAGTTGTTTTTCTCTAAAACTGAATTGCTTTATCCGATACAAAACAGAAATATTTTTTTACGAAATCGCTGTTATTAATTTTCTCAAAAAAGCGTAATTAAAAAAATCATCAGTATTTTTTTTACTGTAATAAAATTAAGCATTTTGGTTGGTTAACTACTAATTAATTATTAAAAATTTTCGAAGTAATAAAAAGAACATAAAATTACTGAAATTTTATTTAATTGTTTTGTAATTTGATTAGATATGTCTGAGAATTAACTGTGAGAAATCTAAAGTTTAAAAAAGGGCTTTAATTAAACACTTTTTCTTATAATTCGCTTACTTCATTTACATTTAGTTATTGTATTTAGCTGAAAAATCATAACTAACTGATCTTTTTAATAAAAAATTGTATTTTTACAAAAATTAAAAAAAGGTTGTAATTAAAATGTTTTTCCTTTATAAAAATTATCAATTTTTTAGTATTATGTTTCTATTAGCTAAAACAAGTCAACTAAAAATTTAGTTATAAATTTATTTTTTTTTAAATAAAATCCCAATTAAGCCTTGTTTATAAAACCTTCAATTTTTTCCTTAAATTATTTTAATCTTATTTTTTTTCAATAGTTTTTATAGTTTTAAATAGTTTACAGCAGTTTTCCTGTTTTCAAAGCAATAATCGAACAATAATACTTTCAAAACAATAATAAAGAAAAAGAAAATTTATATTAATTACATTTATAAACTTGCACATTATAATTTTTTTAACCTTTGTTATTAGACGCCAACAAAATTTCTGTTATAGAGCAATAAACATATTTCAACAGATAACTATCAAGAAAAAATAATTTATTTTCTCTGATGAAACTCCAATAGCGCGCCCTTTTTCCTTCCGTTACAAATTGCGCTGTTTAAAATAATATCCTTTAAATGTAAAAGATATTATATACAAAAGACATAAGATCAGCAAAACCTCCTCATAAATAAATAAGCAAAATATTCATATGTATACGTTAAATAGGATAAAAATTTCATCATTTCATTCATTAGTTAGAAGACCAAGACTCAATATTTAAAACATGGAGGAAAGAAAAAATTTCAAAATATATATTCTAGTTTTTAATAACATTCGGAAACCGTTAATGGCAGCTGCAAACTTACAGCGTATCATATCATGCACAATGCCGAATACCAGAATTAAAAATGTCCTATTCTCAAGCTCAGAAGCAATGCCTCTCCATCAATTATTGCAGCTGCCATGGGGAGAAAATATATCACCAAAAAAAAACCCCATTCTTTACACTCAAACTCATCCGAAGTTATCAATAACGGCTAAAGTTTAAAAATAGTTTTGTAGAGTTTTCATGAGAGGTACTTAAGTTGTATAATTTTGTGCTTTCAGTGTTTAAAATTTACTTAAATGTGAATGATGTTTTCGTTGCGAATTATTTCTATTTTATCATATAATAAAAATTTTCCATATTGATATTGAATCAACTGAAGAAAATCGCAGGTATATTAAACACATGGTCCAAAAACAAAAACACTGTTTTATTTAAGAGTACTAGGGCATGCTCGAAAGTGTAAAACGCCAAAATTGACTCTTTGTTTATGGGACATACATTATTAAAAATTTTCAATACAGCTTCTATTTTGTGTGTGTGTGTGATCTTATATAATAAAGATATTTTAATCACACACACACATTCTGTAGAAATACAAAAATAATTTTTTAGACCCAATTTTTTTTTTTTTTTTTTTTTTTTTTTTTTGCTTAATTTAAGTGGGACATAATTTTTGAGATCCCATAATACATGTTTATATTTAGGTACCAATTTTTAAGAATGTATTTTTTAAATCTGTAAAAGATTTTTTGCACATATATAAAACAATTCGCAAAAGATTGTAAAATTATTTGTTTAGTAAAATATTAAGATAGTTTCTTTAAAAAAGTTAAAACTTTGTAATTTGGAAATTTTTTACTCCCCACCCCTTTTTTTTATACATAAAACTATTTTTTAAAAAACTATGTACTATTTAGACTAAAAATGAAAAAAGTTCACTATATGCGCAGGTATCCTGTGTAGAAGTATAAGAAATTGGAACCATATTGTGTAATAGCTTTTTTTTTAAAGTATACTAAAATGCAACAAATTACGCTTTGGAAAAAAAGTGAAAAGAGGAGTAGAGTAACAATGTTTTGGAAAAAAGTGACAATGTTTTCACATTGTAACATAATATTTTCCTGACTATTTTTATATACCTCATAATGATGCTTTAAACATTCGCTAGTGTTACAAAAGTAATTTAAAATTTAAAATGTTTTCCCATTGTGTTATAGCTGAACATAAAAACATAATTTTATCAAACATATTCTCATTTAGATACAATTTTTAATAAAGCTATTTCTCTCACGAATATGCAAAATATTCCACAAATATAAATAAATCAATAATCAAAATTTTGTCAAATAGTTTTTTTGATAAAATTATTGTATAAATTTCTCTGAAAAAACCGTAAGACTTTAAAGTTTTTTAAAATCTCGAATTTTTCCTTTTTCTCATGTAAAACTAGTTTTCAAAAAAAAAAAAGAAAAGAAAAGAAATGGACATTAAAAAGAAATAAATGATATTGTTCCTTCCTAGTAAAAACAAATTAATGGTTTATTAACACTAAACACAAGAGAAACTATCCTTTAAATTGTGTCAAGAAAGCCGTTGTCGTTTGTTTACACTATTATCAATTACTTTTTTCATGTTTTACGGTTATTTTATCGACGAACATATAAGTGTTGTATATTTTCAGATTCAGAAAAATGTACACTATTTTTTAATACTAAAATTGAAAAATTGTTTTATTTAATGCGTCCTGGTTTTCTTAAATAATTTTTACCGCGTGAGAAAGATCAAATTTTGATTTTTACTGATAGGATCTCTTTGTAGTAAATGATCACAACAACCAACTCTTTTTTACACGGTTTTTGAATAATATGGTCCACAAAAGAGGCGCATTTTTTGCATGGTTTATTATGCGGTTTAAAATCTCTAATAGTTACGCTAAAGAATGAGATCTATAAATTCATACAATTTATAATTAATTTTTGTCTTAAGTTTATTGAAGTCTGAAAAATCATTCTTAAGCTTTAATCCAAGCATATGGTGCACTCTAAAATTCAAAAAAGCTTATTGGGGAGAAGATAATTACAAAAAAGAACTTGCAAAACTAAAACAACGAAATAAGAAAAATGATAATAATAGATTTCCTGAAGAAAAACATAATGCAAAATATTTTGGAAAACAGTTTATCTCAAAATATCGTTATCGAACGAAATTCGCCATTGGATTCAAACCATGGCAGATACGTTAGACCAAAGGTCGGCAAGCTATGGTACACGTGCCATATGTGGCATGCGGAGTGATTTTCAGTGGCGCTCTACATTTTTTAGATAAAGTTAAATCGCTCTCTGCGACTCATGCATTTTTATTTAAAGGTCATTTCTTACTTTCAATATTCGGTTGTAAAACAACTCTGCTGAATCTGTTTACGCGTGGTTTGTTTGATTTATGTTAAAGAGAAAAAATATTCTGTTTAAATGAGGCTCTTCTTTTCTCTTATCGTTAAATATTCTTCTCAAATCTAAACGATTGAGTAATATTTGAAAAATGATCACTCATTTCTGCGTCGTGAAAAAAAGCAACCGTGGTCCCTTTGAATGGTTAAAAAGTGAGGAGTTTTTCCCCCCGCTTTCTCTCTTTTTTAAAAAATTTTACTGTATTTTTTTAAAAAAATCACCAAGTAATTTATTTTTGCTGACTTTAAGGATAGTGATTAATTTAATAAACAAGAGTGTGTGAACAATTTTAAAAGTAAACTAATTGTTTTTTTATGAAAGGTAGAAGTAATTCTAAATGAACTGGAACAGAATATCCCGATTATCTGCATACTATCTTTCATTACCTTAAACACAATTACAGGCAGCTTATTTTTCCTGTTTCTATCGCGTATATGTCGTGTTAACAAAAAGCGTAAGCAATTCGAAATCTGTTCAAATTTCCACACAGAGCCTGCATAAGATCTTTGAGCCTCGATGAATATAACATACAACAGCCTGTCTACAGGAAGTCTGTAGTTCCTACAATACTGAGTCGAAAGTGAGACTTGGCAAAACAATCTCGATCCCGAGTCCGCGATGTAGAAATAGTGAATTGTAAATGTAGAAATATCTTGATGTAGAAATATCTTGATGTAGAAATAGTGTTTGTTTTTGTTATTTCTTTTTCGTGACGTCTTTGCATTCAGATTCGGTTACTTTCTTTTTCCGTTCATTAAACTTATTCAGAAATACACTATGGAAGCAACAAGTAAGATTTTATGTTTCGATGCAGATTCAATATTTCTTGCACATCACATTGTCACAATGATTCAAAATAATATAAATTATATTTGCCTTTTTCATTAATACAGGAGGCACTCGTTCGAGAAGTTTTGTTTTACATTGCAATCAACAAACAGGTAATGGTAATATGTAAGAAATTTATTAATTGCATATTAATTACGTTAGTTAATATATTTTAGTGATTTATTACTTAAACAGTTTCAAGAATTAGCAAATGTTAGTAGTTTATAAATTAAATACGTTAAGTAATTATCAAAATTAAATGCGTAAATAATAACTAGAAATTGACGCAAAGAATAAAAAGAAACCTGAAACAAAAATAATGATTAATTATTTATATTAAAGTTACACATCATCACCGTTGGCTCAGCAACCCCAAGTGGGCCTTGGCCTTCTTCAGAATATTTTTCCAGGCATAGTTCGCCTCGTCGCCATTTCCTGTGAATTCCATGCCCTTATGGTCTTGAAATTAGTGTTAATGAAATACAGCCATCAAAGTGTCGATCTTCCTCTAGTTCAGCGATACTTAACCTGCGGCCCACCGGGCCTTTTTAAGTGGTCCGGTCATGGCCCATTGCTGTGAGAAATTAACTTATTTCTGAAAATTTGGTGAGAAATTCTTTGTTAAGAAATCAAGCATGTTAATTTTCCTTTTGGCTATAGATGTCATATGGGTGCGAAGTGATATTTTTTCTGATTAGTGATATTGGACAACACTGCAGTAGCGACCATTGTATGAATGAAACTAATTTTTAACTATTTTTCATATCTTGGAAGCAAAAAAAATTCGAAGAAAATAGGTTGTTTCAAGACGATTGCCAAGTTGACTATTTTGTAGTCAAAAACAAGCATGTGGATCAGTAATTGTTTGATTTGTCATGAAAGTGTTGTATTTAAAAAATACCAATAAACACACGAATCGTTCAATGACACTTTTCCTCCAAGATATTGTAACGTCGTGAGTAGCTATCCATCAATAAAAAAAATCTTTACAGCTTAATATAGAAATAAAAAAATATTGTTTATTTGATAAACAATTCTTTTTGAAGTAATTTTGCCAAGCCGGTGTAATCAGTTCATATACTCATGCTCAACGCCACCGGCGTTCATCGTCTTTTTCACTCTCTCTCGGGGATTTTTTTTCTCCGGTCTTTTTCTCTTTCTCTCTCTCTCCGGGTTTTTTTCCGGTCTTTTCTTTTACTCTCTCTCTCCAGGTTTTTTTCCGGTCTTTTTCCCCGTGTCCTCAAAAACAACCCTTTTTAAACACCAGGGGTGTGTTCACAACACGCCCCTCGCTCCTTCTTATTCGCAGGACCAAAGTCTCTCTTGACACCCTCCTTCTTCCTATTGGCGCATAACACGCCAAAACACACCCGAGCTGTCTGGTCCAAGGCGCCATAGTTCCTGGTCCACATCTGGACACACTGGCCCATCACGCCACCTGTTTCTAGTATCCCCTTCATACAACACTAGAAAAAGACAACATGGTTATTTTTAAGATAGGCTTCGCCTATTGTCAATGGGGCGCCGAACTCTTAAGTCTATTATGCCGACCCGTCTGCTATCTCCACTCCCTGAGTGCAGACAATAAACAATGGCCCCATGGCCACGTGCACCGGTCATTCCACAGCTGGTTGATTGTAAAAAATTCAGGGACAATCGATGGGTGAGGCACTTGTCCTTGACCAGCTGGTAAAACCATAACATTTATCGAAAGATGGGAATTCACGACAATAGACTATGTCACAATATCTTTCAAGAGGTGATATATAAAGTGGCTTTCTTGAATAATTTTTACAACAAAAAACAAAAAAAAAGTGTTTTTGTCAGTGGTAATGTCAGAGCGGTAACAAAGGCACCCTATGAGAAATTTGTTATATTATTGGTAATTGTATAAAACCGTCTACTGATGCAGAAATTGTGAAGGAGGAATTCTTAATTGCTTCCAGTTTAGAAAAATTCAGTGACAAAAATAAAAAAACAGAAAAAAATAATTAAAAATATTTTGATCAATGTTCCGCGTTTTAAACTTTCTGTTATCTTGGTCTTAAAGCATTTCTTCCCTCCCCCCTCCCCATTAATCTTCACGTTGCGGCCCGCGTGAAATATCTAACATATGGGTGCAGCCCAGCAGAAAAAAAGGGGTTCAGTACCCTTGCTCTAGTTCTGCTATCCAAAGATTAAATTTATATACAGACACAAAATTTAAAATTGTTATTATGGTATAAAAATCTTTAATCTTTAGTTTCCAGATTATGCCTCGGAATTGAAAGAAATTTGTAACTTGTTCCTTGTCAATCAAATGAAAACCAATTACAAGATATATACTAAGAAGTTTATGGATCCATTAATATATTCTAAATTGAAAAATCCCATCCTGCAGATAGATAATAACAATCTCTCTCAATAGAAACATGCAACACATATACGATACATATATAAAATATCAAAAAGTCATATCCGAAACCATGAATGTCCTTCAGTTTTACAACGGAAGAGGCGATATCGTTCCATGGTACACTTATTCCTTCAAACCGTTCTGAATGCCTCTCTCAACCAATCGATAACTGAGGGGGCTCCGAACCGACGCAATATGATCTGATAGTTGAGTTATAGATTCGTTTGCGAACAATTGGCGAAGATGTTGAAGTGATGATCCGTCAACGTTCAAGAGGTTTTTCGAGGGTCTCCATTTGACTGATCCAGCTCTTCCGTAGTCCCTCCACCCCCTCACACTCAGTTACACAGTCACGGTTACTCTGCTCTTAAAGGGACGGTTGGCTAATGAAATTTACATTTGCTCTAACTTTGCCAGCTCAGCATTTTGGAAGAGAAGACAAATTTGGTTGGAACATTATTTTGGAATCATCCAATTTAAAATAATAACAGCACAAAGATTATAATAAGGGATAATCAGATAAAATAAACTATGTATGACATTACCAATTTTAATTTATTAATTTATGGAAATTATTCGTACGCTTGTTGATTGGAAGATGAGTTTAACACTTAAATGCATTGTGATGTAGATCAATATCGTATGTTTAAAACCGCATTTATCTTTATATACGAGGGTGAGTCGGAAAATAAGTTTCCCTTGTCGACTGTGGTCAGAGTTGTGTTTGAAAGTCGAAACGTAGAAAGAGACATTAAAGATAAGACATAACTTTATTTTTCTACATAAATACCAAGAGCATTGAGACATTTTTCATATCGCATGATAAGCTTCGAAAAGCCCTCCAGGAAAAGTCTCAGGGCTGTGCACACGGAAGAAGAGTTTAACGGTTTGTTTGACTTCAGTATTGCTTCTAAAGCGCCTTCCGGAGACATTCTTTTTTGAAGCCGGAAACAGATGAAAGTCACTTAGTGCGAGATCAGGACTGAATGGTGGATAGTGTAGGCGCCATCGCCGAGTCCTCCAATAATAGAACTCCCTATCTGAGAAGCCCGGACCGCTTTTTCCGAATTTACTTTTTCAATTTCGATAGGTTGTTACAGTACCGCGTAGCATGTACCCAATGTACTGATGTATCGGTGTCTTACGTGTTCACCTACTGCTGTGTCGTCTTTCACCCTTAAGCCGTTAAACGCTTCTTTCGTAGGCAAAGCCCTGAGTTTTTCCTGGAGGGCTTTTCGAAGCGTATCAAGCAGTGAATGAACTTGATACTTAATTGGAAAAATAAAGTTATGTTTTGTATTTAATGTCACATTCCTTGTTCTGACTTTCATACACAACTCTGACCACAGTCGACAGGGGAATCTTACTTTCCAACTCACCCTCGTAAAAACCTTTTTGCATAGTGTGTTTTTTAATTTTAATTTTACGAAAACTATTTTATCATTTCTGAACGCAACTAGAATCTTCCAGAGTTTATTTCTTTATCTATGACAATTTTTATTGTAGGAGCACAATCTGAGAACAATTTCATCTAGGTGGGTGTTACGGGTTGATTCATAAAAAATGTGACTAATTTCAGAGGATGGTAAATTTTTATTGAATAATGTTATTTACATGGAATTTTCAATGTGGTTTCCTCTAGCACAGTATACTTTTTGTAAGCGTTTTGGCTAAGATACAAGAGTCTTTTCGATTGTTTTTTGGGGGTATTTTTCCAATTCCCACTTAAATTGCTTTTTGAAGCCCTTGAATTGCTCTTACTTTATGTCCATTTAATTGTTTTTTTTAAGTATCCCCATAAAAAATAATCGCAAGGAACACAGATAAGGGATAGCGATGGTCATTTATCCGGAGGCAGAATATTTATTTTTTAATCTTTCAACCATTTTATAGTTGATTTTGCAGTATGACTTGGTGCAGAATCTTGGTGCAAAACAAAGTTTCCTTGAGGGAAAAGACGCTTTTTCTGAAATTTTGTCGCTTTTAGTGTTTTAAAACTTTATTCTGACTGTATTTAGCATCAATTTTAAAGTTTGGTTCTACAAAAAAATGGTTTTGTTAAGCCTTGAGAGGACATTTCCGTCCATACCATAACACCGGACGGCAAACTTGCATTTTTCAGAACAGCTGCGTCTTTGCGACGTTTTCTGCTGGAAATATATTGAATCTTCGTTTTGCCAGTTGTGAATGACAGATGAAGCATTGCTTCATCAGAAGTTATCCATGCTTGTATCTACCTTTGCGTAACATTAAATACAGAGGTTAAGAACGTTTTCTTCGTTTTTCTATGGTCTTTATAAACATTTCCCGACAGATTGGAAAATTTACTATTCATCGCAGAAACTCTGGGGGAAAATCAGTGTCAGAGTCTGATAAAATTGGTAATGTGACTGAAGAAGTTGTCGATCTTGTCAGACAAATAAATTTAGAAGTTGATAGTGATGACGTTCAAGAACTTTTGGATTCCTACAATCAGGAGCTTACAATGGATGAACTCATAGAAATATATAAGTAGAACAAGACATTGAAGAACTTGAGCCTTTAGATTCAGTTCGATTAGAAGACTGAATGACGGTGTTGAGAATTTGACAGGAGGCCTCAGTTTAGTTTTGAACAAGTAATATTAAAAAAAATTAAGTCAATCCCTATTTAAGTCAACAAAGAAATTTTTTTATTTATTTAACTAAATTTAATTAATGATTAATATTTGAAAAAAAACTGTTTTTATGTGTCTAGTACTACCCCAACGTAATTTCATTTACATTACAAAATAGAATAATTCTTAATGCTATAATTCGAAAATGAATTAATAAATGTTTTAACTATGAATTTTCTATATGTTATATACAATGATAAGAATAATAGTAGAGTAAAAAGACTGAATTTAAAATTGATCTCTAATGAATCATTAAAAAATTAAATTAATATTTTTCAGATCATGATGTTTATTGAATCTTTTTCTAGTCTCAGATAGATGGAAAATAAAAAGACATGCATAATTATTTGCTTAAAGCAAATATTGTATCACGAAGCAGAGAAAAGAAGAAAAAATGTGTGAAGCTTCTGTTAAAACATAGTAATGATAGCGTAACAGCTCTAAAGTTACAATTAAAGAAACCGTTATAAGTACCTCGGGTGTTTTTTTGCTGCAATAAAAAAGAGAGAGAGAAAACAACAGACTACTCATGATGAAAGTTAAGGTTATAAACATAAAATCTGTGAAAATTGATGAACTATTTACTGTGTTGTAACGAAATTTGGAATCGAGACAAATTACATTGTGAGAAAGAATATAGCAACTTGACTAGCATGGAAAAGATTTTAATTGTAAATTAAGATACAGGACATATAAAAAAGAGTGAAATCAGGAATCAGAGATAAAGCAATTACCTCAGTAAAAGTCTGTCTATTATCGTGCAATGCTATACAAGTCTCATAATGAGCTGCCATACTGTTTACGAGGGTGTTAATAAATGTTTATGGCAACAAAGCTAATTCTTCCAAGAAAACGACTTTTAACTCCTGGAGCGTCCTGCGAGGGGAGCTACGCCGGGAAATTGCTTTCCCTAGATCATCCCAAACGTATTCCTTGGAATTGTGATCCGGAGACAAAGAGGGTCAATCCATACTGTGAATATCCTCTCATTCATGAAATTTATCAATAATGTGAGCTCTGTGTGTCCGTGCAATATCGTCCTTAAAAATGTAGTCCGTGCCCACAGCACCTAGATAAAACCTCACATAGGCTTCAAGGACCTCATTTCTATAAGGCTGTGTGTTGACAGTACCCGAATCGAAGACGTTTAGAAATTATATAAGACTGCTCAACGTTATGCTATCACACAAAAGGATTCATTTGCCATAAAATCTATCGATCTATCGATCGGGTATCTCGAACTCGAATCATCACTCAAAAGAACAGGCCCCATTCTTGTGATGTTCACGACGGATGTTTTTGGCTCCACAATAACCAACCTTTCCTGTTGGATCGTGTAGCAGTGGAAGGGTCCATCACCACCTGGTAAGCGGATGGTCAGTTTTCCCTCCTTTGAGATAGAGTTGAAGGGTCCACCACCACCTGCTCAAGGGAGCGCCAGCTGAAAGAGGGGATGAATAGCCCCTTCCCCCTTTGGGGGTTAGAAAAGAAAGCATTCTGTCTTTGGGTACGAAGGAGTGAAGTTATGCACTGAGTGTTACTAGTTGAATTGAGTGTTTTTCTTTAAATATTTTTTTCTTTAAAATCAACCTTAATATTTAAAATTTAGACCCCCATGGTTTTTAATTTGTTTCCGTGCCCATTGATTAGAATCAAACTTTAGTGATAGAGTCAGAGGGACACACACACACGTTTGGATGCTGGACGTTAAAGCCAGTCTTTGCAAGACACCTGTAGACTGTTTGCCGGGAAATTCTTTTTCCATACACAGTAGCAAGGTCATAAGAAAGCTGAGGAGTCTTTGTCCGCCTCTGTCGTCGTGCGCATAAAGCCAAGAAGCGTTAGTAGTTGCTCTTTGGCGTCCTTGTGTGTGGTTGACCTTCCTGGTGACAGTATTTATAGTTTGGAACGGCCAGAGGACCACTTTCGATGTAACCATCGAGCTATCTCCACTTCGAACTGCAGGCTTGAGCCTGCCAACGGCTCTCCAACACGCAAATAATAATCTAACAAAGCAAGTAACGAATAAGATCATCTCAAACTTCTTTGTGTGTTTTAATGCAATATTCCCAAAACTGTAGGCAGAATTCTCAGATGTTAAAACGGTCTCAATCCAGTAGTTATGCAAAAACTAAAATGCTAAAAAATTTCTTCAAAATATATATAAAGTACAAATACTACCAATTTTAATAATAGCAGTTTAGAATTTTGTGACCTTAATGTTTATTACCTTAATATTGGACAAGAGTGTAGTTTAAAATTGCATGTTGCATAAAACTTGAAGAAAAATGTAACATTAGACTTCTAGACATTTGTTCAAAATCAAATAGACGAAGATGGTTGCGAAGCGAAACAAGTTTAATTTATCATCTTTATTGATTGATTGTTCATTAACACCGCTCTCTGAAACAATACGAGGGCTACTGGCAGAGGTTCTTATAAATTTTGACCCTCCGATTAGTTACGAGGACGACATCCACATTCCCCAAATTATCATTTTTATTTAGATGTTTCCTCTTCTAGTGTGATTTCAGAGTTTGTCCTTAACAACTAAAAAGTGCCTGTTCATTCATGATTGAATGTATACGACACTCTCTTAAAGTTATTACATTTTATTATTTTTGAAGTGATAACTTCTTTTGACGAGTTTTGCTGGAGCGTGAACTTGAATGAACATCACGTTCGGGTATGTAATGCTCATTCGGCTTTTCTTTTGTCTTTAGTCAGAAATCGTACTCAAGGTCGTCCCGACATACACACCCATAAAAGACAAGTGACCAAAGGAGGGACGTTAACATCCCCCCTCCGAAATGACATGGAACGTGGTAGTTAGACCCCCTCCCTCCACTAATACACCGTGAATGTAAAGCTCCCATAATCTTATATCTTATCTATAGCTTCGATTTAAGTGGGGCCTCCCGCCACCCCCTCTTTCTACGAAAATGAATGGTGGGATTCTTTCTAATCGTAGTAGAATCAGGAAAATTAAACATATAATATTTTTAAAAAATATGCTTAAAGAGATAGAGAAATTCTACACTAAAATTAAGCTTAAAATGCAGAAAAAGGACAAATTTTTATAGAACTAAGTAAATAGTATAATTATAATCAGCAATATTGTAGTGAGTTTAAGAATAAAAATCTATTTTTGTAAGCGAATCAGAATGACGAACAAATAGTTCTATTAATCATATAATTACTTAAACATATTTTGAGTCTAAAAAGAAAATTAAGACAATTAAAAATTTAAAATAACAAAATTAAGTACAGAGGTATTAAGAAAAAGTTACATTAAATAATTTAAACACAGGAAGACAAAATACAATTAAAAAGAATTACCTCGCAGCAACACCGAATATACTTGTACAAAACGGCCATACAATGACAAAAGAGCTATTATAAGCTAGAGATTATGTGATATAAATCTTCTGATTAAATCCTTTTTTAAAGGTTTTGACCTAAATTCCTCTCTTCCCAATCAACTATCTGTCTAACTATCCCTTTGCTTAAATTAATTCATTGATAGAACTGAATATTGTTAAATTACAACCCAAATTCACAAAGCCGAATCGGCTCCTCTGATAAATTACTTATGATTTTAAGTGGGGATTTTAATGTAGAGTTTTCAAAAGAAAAGTTAAAACCTTAGTTGATTTTTTAAAATCACAATTCAATTTAATTATGTAAAATGATGCAAATGAAAGCGCGATGAAGTACAGAACAATGCTTGACGGAGTTATTTTTAGATATTTAAATAATTTTGAATCTAGAATATTTATAACCTATTTCAGCTACCATCAACCTATTGTTTCCATCTTAGAATACAATTAAATCACAAATATGATTGTATATATTATTTCGCAAAAAGATATTACTGTATTCGTACAGACATATGAATAAATAATTTTAAATGATAATACTAATACCCCCCCCCTGTATTTTATTCACCAGACTAATCCCTGAAATAATATTACAAATTTTGAAGTTTTCACTTCTACCGTGGTTATAAGCACACACACTTTTTTCTTCTTGTTACAGAAATATTGATCCACTTTTTGAAAAAAGAATGCCATCAATCTTATAGAAGATTTATTAAATGAAAAGAATTCCACATTCCCCCCTTAGAAACTGATTCATCCATACCCTACGCATTGATTTTTAAAAGAAATGTCGATAGCAAATATTTAAGAAATACTTTTAAATATTATTAATTGCACTTAATAAAATGCAAGTAATTATGAAGCCTAAAATATTGCTGAAAATTATATGAAATTTTCTTAAAGGAACTTGAAAAAAAAATGATTTTAATAAAAAAAAAATACTTAGAAATTTTTTTATTGAATGAAAATATTTAAGACTTATTTCTGAGAAAAAAACAAAAATTAAACTAAAAATTATTTTTAATAATCCAACACATCTCTATTTTATTTAAATAACCTTTTAAATAACACTGTTTTTTTTTAATTAAAATGCAAGAGCTTTCTCGAAACATTTGTTTTGAAAATTGATGAATGTATAAAATTTTATAACTGTAAACGACAAGTGATATTTTGATACTTATATATAATTATAAAGTAGGTAACTGTGCACAATACTCTTTCTTTCTATTAATGTGTATAAATAAATGTGTTTTTAACCCTTACTCTGTTAGTTTTTGCAGCTCGGATCTTCCTCCATTTTGGCTTTTTTTTTTCACTTTCTAGAAAAATGAGCTTTTTTTTAAGTGCGTATTAGAGGAAGCGCTTTTGTTTTCTTTAAGAAACGTGAGTTTAATACAATTGTTACTTAACCCTAATCAAAAATCAAAACAATAAACCATAAATAATAATAATAGTAAATAATTAATTAATCAAAATAATTAGCACTAAAAAATAAAATCTTTGTTAAGTTTGTATATATACATTTACATAACATACAGATTGTTGCTGTCCCTAGATATTTCACTCGCCTCTTCCTTTTGAAAGCTTGAAACTGACGCCATTTCACACCAAAAATTAAGTACTAATTCTAATGAATATTTTTTATTCTCTAATCTCTAATATTCAGTCAAGTACAGTAATACCTCGATTTAGGCTACCCCGACTTACGCGAATTCGGAATTACGGAATTTTCAAATCTCATCAATTTTATTATTATTATAATTATAATTATTATTATCGCTGAAAGTCAGACAAAATTAGTGCCAGAGCCTGATGAAATTGGTAATTTCATTGAAGAAAATGTCGATTTTACCAAGCAAATAAATTTAGAAGTGGATTGCGATGTCATTCAAAAACTGCTGGATTCCCACAATAAGGAGCTGATAATTGATGAGCTCGTAGAAATGCATGAGAGAAAGCAAGGCATATTGAAGAGCTTTAAACCCAGTTCAATCAGAAGACCGAATGACGATTGGGAATTAATTGAACAGACATCAGTTTGATTGAAAAAGTTACAAATTTTAGAAAATACAGACTCCAAACGAAGAGCGTAATTTTCAGCTAAACAAGGAATAAAAAAATTATTAGCATGCTTCGAGGAAATTTTGCGAGAGAAAAAAATCTTTTAGCAGGCAGAGAGAGAGAGATGCTTGTCAGATTTTATGAAACCTTCTACAAAAAAAAAAAAATTTGACTTGTAATTTTGTATTTGGGTTATATCCAGTAGCGCACACAGGAACAGTGGTGGCAAAAAGTCCTGAACACACATTTTTTTGCGTAATTTTTGTGTTTGACTTCATTTTTTCGTTATGAAATTATCGCACTATCTTAAATATTGTTATTGATTTTAATGTATTTTTTCATGCTGATTTCAAATCTGTTTGTAGATTCCAATTAAAGTAAATAGTTTCATTGATATGTTGAAAAAACCTTGACAAGAAAGCACGAGGTCACTGTAAGAATGAGTGAGTTGTTTTCCACCAATGGAATGTTCCGTTATTTCAACCAATCAGAGAGCAGTAGCGATAAAGGGTTGAAAGAAAAAGGTGAAACGTGGTTTATTGTATTGAATGCAGTTGTATGCTTGTGGAAAATAGTGTATTGAAAGCAATTTGATGTGCGTTTGTGGAAAATATTGGAATTATGGCTAAATTTTCATATCTGCCTGAGAATAAAAGGTACAAAATAATACATTTGAAGGAAGAAGGTTATTCTATGTGCCAAATTGTCGCTAAAGTACCATGTGGCCTTTCTGCTGTTGTGAGAACTTTGAAAAGATTCTCTGAAACAAATTTTATTGCGGACAGGGGGCAATCAGGACACGACCAAGAAAAACATCTTTACGTGAAGACAGGTTATTGCACAGAATTTCACTTTCAAACAGAAAGCTTAATTTCTCGCAAATTTTGAAACAATGGACTTTGACATCAAATGTGAGTGTGTGCCCAAGAACTGTTAGAGGATGACTGCTGGAAATTGGGTTACGAGGCTGTAAAGTGCACCCAAAACCATTACTGACTGAATTTCAACGCAAGAGGTGATTGAAGTGGGCAAGGGAACATTCATTATGGACTATTAAAGACTGGGAAAAGGTAATATTTAGTGATGAGGGGCAGTTTTGTATTTCTGGCAACCAAAGTAGTGCCTATGTAAGACGACGCACTCATGAGGAATTCAGCCCTTAGTGTCTGAAGCCCACAGTAAAGTACCCTGACAAAAGTGATGGTATGGGGTTGCATGTCTTCTCATGGTGTTGGAAGACTTCACATCGTTAGAGGAACAGTGAAAGCCATGGATTACATTGAAATACTACAAAATAAATTGCTACCAACTGCGAGAGATCTTTTTGGCAATCAGTCATGGATTTTTCAGGACGATAACGCCCCTTGTCATCGTGCAAAAGTAGTCCAGAAATGGTTGAAAGCCCATACTGTGAATAGAATGAACTGGCCAGGACCATCCCCCGACCTTAATTCGTTAGAGAACTTATGGTTTAAAATTGGTTATGAAATTTCAAAGAAAAAAACCTTCAAACAAACTTGAATAAATTGATGCTGTAATATTTTCCTTCTTCCCATATTGTCACGAAAGATCTTCTTTTGAAATTGGTGCATTCCATGCCAAAATGATGTCCAGCCTTAATTAAAGCAAACGGCTGGCCCATAAAATATTGATTTTCTAACATGTGACAACAATGTAATTTTCAAAATGCTTATATATATATATATATATATATATATATATATATATATATATTAAATATATACACATATTTGTCAAGTTTCGTGTTATTTTTCTTTGCATATTATGTTATTCTATATTGTTTTATTCTGCACATATTTCACATTATTGTGTTCAGGCAGCTTTACTACAAAAATATTTTAGTCATTAAGAAACTAGTAGTAGAATTTTGAAGTCAGCATAAAAAAATACATTAAAATCAATAACAATATTTAAGATAGTGCGATAATTTCACAACAAAAAATGAAGTCAAACACAAAAATTACGCTAAAAAATGAGTGTGTTTAGGACTTTTTGCCACCACTGAATTTTTCAAGTAAGAGGGGGAGGGGTCGAAAGCTCTCCATTCTTGTACCATGCTTCTTTTGATCATGTCAATTTTCGGGAACAAAACACAGTAAAAAACTAATTATTGAATAAATAATTAGCATTAATTAATAAAATTAATCATTAATAACAAATAATTAAATTTTACGTACTATATACTTAGAATTATAATCAATAGGAAAAAATCAAGGGCTTTGGGGGGTCCGAACCGCCAGGACCCCCCTTGTGTGCGCCACTGGGGTTATCTAATATTTTATTGAAAATTTTTTCTAAATTATTATTTTCTTTCGCCTCCGGCCCTAACTAAAAATAATTTACATGTATTTGCATGACAAATTATACTTCGATTTACGCGGTTATCTCACAGTTCCACCTATCGCGTAAGTTCGGGGTATTACTGTGCTGTCATTTATTTGTAAAATAATCAAGTACTTTAGAACGCGATACGCGCGTTTGAAATTGTGCAAAATCCAGTTGGATGAGTGCAGCACGTCCATAGCGTTGATGAATATATTGAGACAAACGACCTAAGGGTTAATTTACGAAAAACTTCTGAAAATAAATTTTAGAAAAATTTAATCCTTAATATACAATATATATGGGAAACGGTGAATAATGAATATTTCGTTTCGTGGAAGGATGTAGCATGCCTTTTTTTTTAAGTGATGGTTGTATGACGACTGTGATTGAAACTGAACACACGTTAATCTATCAAAAACTTTATTCAATAATTAGTTTTAAGAAATTTTCAGAAACTGTTGAAATCATTACAAAAAAATCCTCATAAATTTTAAAAGAATGAAAAGAAAAATAATGTCGTAAAAATAAGGAAATATATAGGTGGTTATCAAAATAGTAGAAACATTTTAAATTTATAAAAGAATCCTTTATATTAGTATAGTGTAGGACCGCCTTTGGCATGAAACACAGTTTGGATTCTTCTAGGAATCGATTCATACAAGTGTTGAATAGTGTTTAGAGGAATATTTTACCATTCTTCATGGAGATATTGTGAAAGTTCTGGCAGAGATGCCGGTGGAGGATATCGATTCCATATTGAACTCTCTAAAATAGACCATAATGGATCAAACCACGAATGGGCAAGTCCCACTATATGGATAGATGCATTATCATCCTGGAAAATTTCATCTTTTGAGAGAAACAAAGTTTGAATAATAGAATGGACCTGGCAGCTAAATTTTCTCTTTACTTCTCTCACCAGGGATCCTTTCTTTCAAGGTTACGATAGATCCAGCAGAAAACCAAAGCCATGGCTGCTCAAATCATGGTAGATCCATCTTCATGCTTGACAAATAGAATGTAGACAATCACGATCCTACGTTAGTGTAGGTGTCATTCAAACGTACGTCATCCTGTTGAAGGGAAAAGTGTGAAATGCGATTCGTCAGACTATATATTATTTTCTTTCCTTTATCAATCATTTTCATTTATCAGTTTTTGCGAGTGGACACCATTGTAGACGTTTGGCATTAACATCTGTGACAAGTGGCTTCGGAATAGCTGCTGTGTCGTAAATGTTCTGTTTATGAAGGTGCCTTCTAACTGTAATCATTGACACGGGTGAATCCAAATTACAATCCGCTTCAATACCCGTCGGTCTCTTCACTTTCCATCGACTATTTTGCTTTGCCGAGCTTGTCTTGCTGTATGTATGCTGCCATGACTTTATATAGATACCGTACATCTAGAAACACCTAATAGTTGGGATGTTTCGGTCACACATGCTCCAGCTAGACGGGATCCCACAATTTGGTCTCTTTGAAAATCTAAGACGTCCAATATTTGACGTTTTTGAAAAATATTCAAGACTTATAGAAATTCAATAAAGCTACCACATGCTACCAAAATGTATACATTTCTATTTATAAAAAAAGAGTTATACGCATTATATTATATTTTAATGCTTACGAACGGGATTCAGAAATGTCACATTTATTCACAGATATTTCTTATAAAAGAACAATACATGATTTTATTAAATAGGAGATTATTTAACTTCAAAGCTTTTTTTAAAGTAGGAACATAAATAAAATACTTTTAAGATTTATCTTTTAGAAGACCGCCCTCATTGAATACTCAGAGCTTGCTCAGAATTTCATTTCATTTCATTTTCTTTTTTTTTTCAAACAAGCATTCAGTTTTTAAATTTTAAAAACAGACACACATCATTATACCTGGAATATCTTATAATAAATTTTCTGAATTTTAAATATATAATGGAGACAAGTAGTTTATTCAGATTAATTTATGAATTTTCGAATGAAAATGCTGATTCTCTCTAAAAGTTTGTTCAAAAATGTTTTTTTTAATCTGACTATGATATATCTGAAAGTTTATTTATTTTATACTGCTATTAATAACAAAACATTTCAATAATTCAGAAAAGTAAAGAAACCTAAATATTCTCAACTACATGTTAATTTACTTCAAAAGCGGCCCTTTATATAATTCGATGCCTTACATTCTTTGTATGGCTCAACTCTTAAGATTCTTTCAATGCCCAATTCAAATTAATTCCAGAATAGTTAAAGAGAACAGAAAGATTGATTAAATTTTAATATTTAAGGCATGAAATAAATAATATAATAATCAGAGTAGTAGTGTAGCTTGAATAAACTAAACAAAATTCTCAGTTCTTGAAGTTTCTGGAATAAAATCTGGTTTGAATTATAAAACCGTAGAAACTTTGCTTTAAACAACAAGAAATGTTTTATAAGAAATTTACCAATTACATTGATAGGAATTTTTCACTATAAATATTTTATTTTCAAGTGTTTGTGTGTGTGTGCGTGAATTTCTTTCGACGTATTTTCGTGAAGCTTTTATTGTTAGTTTAATTTACTTCACAGATTTATTTATTGTACATTTAATCATTGATGTATCGATTATTTATAATTTGTTTTGATAACTATTCCATTGTTTCGTCATAGTTTTCTCTTAATTTTTGTTTTAATATATATCTTCTCATTTTTTTAAAAAAACTATCACTAATTTTATCTCCAGTTTTCATGCTTTCTGTGTACCAAATATTAATGGTTACCTTAAAGATTTTTTAGAATAATCATTTATTTTGACGCATCCCGTATTGGGATTTCTTTTTGGAACGGTTATATGATGAGGTATGTGTATATTACTCTTTTTATGCTTTTGTATCAAAAAAGATACTATTACTTTTTTAATACAAAAGCATCTAAATAGTAATCTGCATCGTTTAAGACTTCTTGCAAATTAGTTAATTTCTTCACTTATTAAAAAAATCATGCAATATTATTGATTTCATTTTCTAGTTTAAATTTTATTTCTGCCCAGTTATGCGGGCAATTAAAAGAGACAGTTGTGCATTGATGCAATGTTAACCCTTTTGTCTTAGCTCTAAGCTCAAGAATGTATTATTGCAGTTTGTGTATTGCTGCATATTTCCCGTGTATTTCAGGAACATGATGTCATTCGAGGAAATTCCAAGCATATTCAATGGCAAACAAGTCTAGGGAATTAGAAAGCTACAGTTGAAATTATAACTTTTGTGCTATAAAAAGGTCTTGCTTATGTATGCAAGCATATGTTTTGGAAGTACCTCGTCAGGAATGCATTAAGTTAATCACTCTTTTAAAACTAAAAACTTATTTGATGTCCAACTTGCTTTTGAGATTACTCAGGATTATTTGCATATGAGACCGTCCATGATATCCAATGGAGTTTCAAAGTTCACAATTGGCATTTGTTCAGTATGACGTAGGATAAAAAACGCACTTCAGAAGAGAGTATCAACCTAAAAGCGTCTGGCAGAGGTGCTACCATTGCTGCAACCCTAGATAAAAGAGGACCAATAAGAAAATACAACATGTTGCTAGTCAGTACGCCAATATTACTGCCAACAATCACATTGAAACCACCTTATGAAGTGCTGTCTTGGGAGAAAAGTCTGTGCAAAATATACATCTTGCATGCAACGCACAAAACAGCAGGAGCTGAAAGATTTTTCCAGCAGATTATGACGCAACTATGTTCTTGTTATTGTTTCTTATTCCAGATGGTGTAGCTTAGCTGCACCATTTGGAGTAATATCTCTCCATCAAACCAAAAATAGCCAAAAAATTCAAAAATAAATTAGGATATCCTAAAATCTTGTCAATAGCAAAATTCAAGCAATTAAGAATATGACTGGGGGAAGCCTGATCAATCTCACACGAATGACATTCTGGAAAAACGTTCCGACCCTGTTGAAAAGTGAGATATTTGATAGCCACTAAAAAGCGTGATAGAGCTAGGAAAAATGAGGTGGCACCAACGAGTTTTTCCCCCAAAAATCCAAGGGTGAGCAGGGAGTATTCTCCAAAGTGCATTTAATTCTATCCTTTAATGAGAAAGAGTTTGGCAAAAGTTAAACAAGTGTTACTCCGCAAGGTGTCGGCACCGGCAGACTTGAACAAACTATCGGCTAATCGAACAATCCAATATGGGAGGGGACCCGTTGAAAGTATATAGAGTGTCTAGAAGAAAGTAGAACCACAAGATCCAGAATATTTAGGCTTTTCATATCCCCAACAGTTGTCCAATGAGAAAGTTGCTGTATAGAAGCACGACTGTCAGTTAAAATCCAAATGTCCCTAAAGACAAGTTCAGAATCCTGATGCCTCTGAAGACTCGTAAGTAGAAGAGCCGATGCACCTGAAATATGTCGGGGCTCAATGTTCTGACGTTGGTGTAGTGTGAAAAATTATTGATTGAGATTCCAGAGTTCTGCTGTTTTCCCTGCCACATGATTTTATTGCAAAATTACGAGATCTTATCAGATATCACCCTGAGAGGATTTGGAAGTTAACTTTAATTTAAAATGTAACTATCCTAAAATCCGGTGTATAACACGCACCCTCTTTTTTATGAAGAGACCCGAAATATACGTATGCAAATGCACTAATGTTTTGAGGTTATTTATTCGAAATATTATCCCAAGCTTTTGTAAAAATAGTATACATCTAGAACTACAACTCTTTAAGTTCATAAGGTGTTTCATTTCTTTTAAATAAGCAATATTTCGATACATGTAGAAGTCTAATTTTTTTCTTTGCTCATTTCTTAGATTTAAAAACAATTATTTTTGTACTCTGCGTATAACACGCACCCGTAAATTTCGATTTTATTTTTTGTGTTAAAAGTGCGTGTTATACGCCGGATTTTACGGTATTAGTTTTTCGTTCAAACGGGTTTCGTTGAAATCTGGATTCAATCCTAACTAATTTGACTCAATCTCTGCCCTATAAAGAAAACTCTATACCATTTTAACTATTTTTTTTACTAACATCCAAATAATTTATCAATTAGAAGTTAATGATAACTAAATATACTTATTAAGCTTTGTCCATTTAAGAGCAATTATCAGCTGTTGAAAATGGCTCTTTGCGAGATTTTTTTTTTTTTTTTTTTTTTTTTTTTGCAGATTCGTAAAATAAACAATATTTTTTAATCAAACAGAACAAAAATAGGTATTCTGAAATATCTCATTTCTTTCTAGCTTTGGGACCCTACTCGACTTTTTATTTCTTACATGTATTTGAAACACCTCTTTTGGGGTCTATTTTTACATTTTAATTACAGGTTGAGGTGAGCCCCAAAATAGAGAACTTTTAATTTAAAATATGAATATCTCATTCAAAAACACAACACAAATAGATTTCCAGAAAGAAAAAAACAAGTTTTACCTGATGCTAAGTAATCACTGAAATGGAAAATGGTGAACTAAAGTAAATACCCTTTATTCTGATTAAACATCCTAAATAAAGGCATATTTAATGAACAAAACCTTAAAATGGAAATAAAAGGTTTCATTCTCAAGAAATGTTTCGCCATACACAGCTTTCTTACATTTTATTTCAATGAGGAATAATACATTATCGCTGATAATGTGTTCTAGGATAATAAGCCATTATCCCTTTTTACTCTCTCAAATGTCCTTTTCTCTTTTTATAATGTTTTCATTAAGACGTCTTGGAAGACTGAAAAGACATTAATGTTTCTACCAATGAATAATTTTAGTTTTATTCATTGCAACGGAATATGAAAACGCATTTGTTTTGAAGTTTTCATTTTGTTTTAAATAAAATAATAAAAAGTTATTAGAATGTGCTCAAAGATGGCATAAAGTTTTCGATTGAAAGGTGAATGACAAGTTTTTGCTCCTTCCACATTTATTTCATTCTGTTTGTACCGGTAATTAAATTACGTAAATAAAAAAAATTGTTTACCGTGTCAGGTATGTGCAAAAGATCTATTCGTTTTTGAAGAACCAAATTTCTAGTCGAATTGATGACGTACATGTCATTTTTTTCAGACCAGAATTTTTGCGACTATAACATATATAGTTAGTCAACAATTAATATGTGGTATTTCTGATAGTTCAGCTTTATTTCAGGACTTAGGGAACGACTACATTTTAGATTAGCAGCTGTATCTAGTAGACACACTACCATAAAATTGACCTTAGTTTTCCAATGTAAATTATTCTTAGCCCGGGAGAAGCGCTCTCGGTACTAACATTAGTGGTCGCGTGGGTTGAACAACAACTCTTTTTTTTTTTTATTGTACAAGCTAAAAAAATCGTACTTCGAATGAATACTTTAATTAAGGGGAAGTATAATCTTATTCCTACTTTTAAGGACTTTTTGATTTTATTCGCCAATTTGAGAAAAAAATCCAATCAAATTGAACTAAAATGTTTCATATGCGCATAAAGGACACAAATCACAGACCCTTTTAGTCAACATTAAAGGAAAGATAATTGCAGTCAAAATCATCATATTTTGCTCAAATTCTTGTAGTTTTATTGTCCTTAAATGATCGACAAATAGGATGTTGTCTTTTTGAGGGGGCGCAATATAGTACACTTGTGGTTTCATATATTTTTTGATGGAGTTCTTTAGGTAGCATTTGAAAATTTTCCTTTCGACTCAAACACGTTTCATGCTCATTGCTTTTCTCAAACTTACTTTCGCTATCATGGTCAGTATCCATTATTTAATTACATTCTCTGCTTGCTTGAGCAGTTTCAACTTCATCCAATGAAGATCGCAGATGCCCATTTCTTTTTTTATATTCTGTTCATTTACATTTGTAAAACATAATTAGTCGTACAACATCCATATCAAATCACTGCCATTCACAGGTTGGAAAATGTAGTCTAGTCGTTGAAAACATTTTGAAGCAAAAGCTGTTGCGCGGGGAACTCAGTCACCCCAAGTACCTTAAGATTTGTAAGAAAGCATTTGCCACTCCCAAAAAAGAGGGAGATATATGAAAAATACATTTTAGTTCCCATGAACTCTGTCATACCGGAGGATACTGACTACGTCATTGGTAACACAAATAAACAGTTGTCACAGAATTAAAGATTTCGTGAGCCTAAGGTGACTGTGCGCAGAGTGATCACTCCCGCTAAGCACAAATGAACGAAAATCGGTTTCATTACATAGAATGCTTTCAGGCAGTGATCCGCAACCCCCGGTCCTTGGATCAAATGGTGCCGGGCCACCTAAAGAACATTAAATTATTGCCATTTTATTTAAAGTGGTGCATTTATCTCGGATACGCGCAACTTTCAAAGGAAATCCCTTTGTATTCCACGTTAAATCACTTTTATTCATTTTTAGTGTAACTAAAGGGTGTTTTTTAGAGGTATAGAACTTTAAATTGCAATAAAACAACGATGTATTATTCGATTGACATGAACTTTTTTTTATTCGAAAGATAATCTTGTGGCATTACATTTTAAATATGATTTCTGGCATAGGACTGCCACGGCTGGCTCGGATGTAGTCCAATCTGGACGTCCAATTTTCGATGACTTTTTCCAACATTTGTGGCCGTATATCGGCAATAACACGGCGAATGTTGTCTTCCAAATGGTCAAGCGTTTGTGGCTTATCCGCATAGACCAATGACTTTAAATAGCCCCACAGAAAATAGTGTAGCGGTGTTAAATCACAAGATCTTGGAGGCCAATTCACAGGTCCAAAACGTGAAATTAGGCGGTCACCCAACGTGGCTTTCAATAAATCGATTGCGGCACGAGCTGTGTGACATGTTGCGCCGTCTTGTTGGAACCACAGCTCCTGGACATCATGATTGTTCAATTCAGGAATGAAAAAGTTAGCAATCATGGCTCTATACCGATCACCATTGACTGTAACGTTGTGGCCTTCATCGTTTTTGAAGAAGGATTCCACCAGCCCATAAAGCGCACCAAACAGTCAGTTTTTCTGGATGTAACGGTGTTTCGACATACACTTGTGGATTAGCTTCACTCCAAATGCGGCAGTTTTGTTTGTTGACGTAGCCATTCAACCAGAAGTGCGCTTCATTGCTAAACAAAATTCCCTTATGAAAATCGGGAACAACGGCAATCTTGTTTTAGGCCCATTCGACGAATCTACGCCTTGCTTGATTATCGTTTGGATGAATTGCCAAACCAAACAGAATAAATCCCTTGACAGCTGTTAAATCGGTCGCCATCTTGGAAAGTAATGCCAACTTAAACTTCTATACCCGGAAAAAAAACACCCTATTCATTTTATTCTGAAGGCATATTTAACTGTAACTAAATTAAAATTGTTAAATCAAAACAACTTACTATATAAGCAATCAACGTGTCCCACCCTCAGAGGGCCGCGGCAAAATTATTAAACGTTGACCGGTCCTCAGAGATAAAAAGGTTGCGGAACACTGCTTTAAGGTATCCCACAACGTTCGGAACCGTGATTTTGCAAAAGCATATTAATGGATAATATTTATGATATTTAGTGTCACTTAGATTAGAAAATGTATATAAAATTATTTTAAGAATATTATTACAAAAAAAATTATTTAAGTACAATATTTCGACAAAAAAATGAACATAGAATGACCCATTTTCAAAATATTCTTCTTCTATTATAATAATATTTTGCCTGTATATAGCTCCGACCTCTGTACTGAGGCTCAAGTAGAAAGTTTGAAATATATAAGTTAGAAGTGGGTTTATCCATGTTTTACGACAACAGAGGGGAGAAATTTTAAGAAAAAAACGCCGATAATTATTTCAATGGGTGGTAAGTCTGAAAATAATGTGAATTTTTCAAAAATCATAGTTTAGCTTCTGTACAGAGTTTAGGAGCTATATACAGGCAAAATATTATTATAATAGAAGCATTTTTCACAAAAGGAGAACATTTTGAAAAAAGGGTATTCTAAGTTAATTTTGCCGAAATATTGTGTTTAAATCATTTTTTTTTGTCAAAATGTCCTTAAAGCACTTTTATACATGTTTTCCAATCTAAGTGAAACTAAATATCATGAAAATTATCTATTTATGCGCTTTTTTAAAAACCACGGTTCCGAACGTAGTCGGATACCTTAAGTTTTTTTTTATTAGAAATTCTTTTCATATTAAAATAACGGAAGCAATATCATCAGCAAATACATATTAATGGATTTTCTCAATGGTACAATAAGAGTAAAAATTAGTAATGCTTTTTGTGAATTATCAAATAACAAGTTTCATAATTTAAGGCCCTCTCATTCAAAAAGAGTATGGGAGTACGTGGCCTCCACGAAGGTTTTTTTCGGCCTTGATAAAAATAAGATCCTGCATATATTAATATTCACTTATTTAAGTTGTGCCTATTTGAAAATTTATAGAATTAAATAAAGAACGGTATAAATGTTAGTTATGCCGTTACAACGGTATAACTAACAAAGGTTATACTATTTTAACAATATAAATGTTAGTACAGTTTAAGAAGTAACTAATTGTCATGACTGAATGGATATATCCTAAGATAAAAAAAAAACACCACCTAGTGCAAAATGGGTTCACTACAGGACATAATGTTGCCTGATACCTTTACAAAAACTGTTTTTTACTATCAATGATCGTAAAAAGAGGATTGTCAAAGTTATACCAAAAACAGTCATATAGTTGTCTCATTGTTAAACTTATTCTGTGGTTTTACTAAAACAAACCGTGTATTTCTAGCAAATATACGCTTTCTTGAGATATTACTTAATATTTTTTTTTCATCCACCGTGACAAATTGCAAAAAAGAAAGTTAAACGAAAAAGACAGTACATTTACTGCAGAGGGCGTAGTGGTAAAATTGCGTGTTGTGCAATACAGTTTAAACTACTTTAAAAAGTGAACGCAAATAAATACTATTTGACTCAGAATGAACATAAGTTCTTTATATATATTCTAAATTAATATAATAAGTTAAAACTGTTTCTTTATTACAGCCTAACTAATATGTAGCCTTTAATAAAAAAAAGATTCATCTCTTATGGAATATGCCAATTATCTTGTAGAATTCAAAATATTTTAGTTATAGGTACGAGCTCTTTCACAACACTAGGCAACAAAAAGAAAACCCCCAAAATGACTCTTTAGAGACGCTGTATTTCTTCGTACATTAGGATTTATGTTCATGGCCAAATAGTGAAGTAGAAAAATAGTCGGGATTAAAGGGAATATTAAAGAGAAAGTTCGAGAGTCAGTGGCATAAAATATCTTAAGATCCCCTCTGTAGTACACTCACTTTCAAAGATAAGTCCTCTTTAGCTTTGAGCTTAATTTCAATTTTGTCTTCATTTTTAAAAGCGTACCTTCAATGCTTTTAGTTTATACATTTTCTTTTACATCTTATGTTTAAACATCGTTTGATTATCGTTAAATTCGGCGTATAGAGCGCTCTTATATTTTTGAGCTGCATTTGTTAATTTTTAGGTATATTCGCCGCATAACGCACACCCAGTTTTTTACGAAGAAATTCGAAATGTAGGTATATAATGTTTTTATATTTTGAAGTCATTTATTCAAAGTATTATTCCAAACTTTTCAAAAAATAGTATACTTCTAGAACTACGACCCTTTAAACCAGTGCTTCTCAAACTTCCAATATTCGTAACACAATATTCATTCATAATTTTCTCCGCGCTACCCATACAATAACAATATATTCAATTCAGTAAAACTATATTTTGCGATGAAGCTACTATACTACTTAAACCTCTTAAGCTCAATTCGCGTATATAAATGTCTCGCTCAGACAAGGTGTCACGGATCTGTAAGACACTTTATCACTAATACTCTTGTGCGTCTTTGGGGATTGTAAATTCGCGTATATTTCCAACCAACTCAAAGAAGAAACCGGGATATGCAAATTACTCAAAGTATTTAAGGAGAGTGTTGTAAGTTAGCAGGAGAGGTGAGGTTATACGCCAAGAGAAAGGTTGACGGAGTTCTAAGAAGATTCAAGTTGATTGTGCGATTAGCGTCTCGCTGATCATTAGGCAGCGATCTACAACTGGAAAGTTTGATCAGCCTGGAAAGTAAGAAAGTAAAAGGCAGGTGATATTTAAGTTTAGATTATCGGATCATAAGAGTAAATATATAGTAAAGTTAATGGGAAGTTAATGAATGCTAGTGATTCAAATTGCGTGTATCTCTCGGTTCTCTTATTCCGGTAGTCCCGTTCGATATTGAGTTCAATATTTGATAAGTATCATATTTCGTGATTTAATTTAATAGTAAGGGTCAATCACATTGACGTAGACATCTTGATAAATCTTTGTAATTAGATGGTTAATAATTGATTCAAGTGAATAAATATAATTTGTTATTGTAAAAATGTCGTCTGGTCGTTCTTTGCCTCGATTCGATCTAGGTGTCCAGGGTGGAATCCAGGGGGATTCCCACAAAGGCATTAATTTTAAGAAAGTATATATACGTATTTCTCCGAAGTACAACCTTTTCCGTGCACTGCTATCCATAAAAGTATTCCAAAGGCTTTGGAATGTAATAAAAGGACCTTAACAGTGTTTGAGAAGGATTTACTTACTTCCCAGAGGATTTGCTTTTATTTATCCCCCCCAACCTAAAAACATCACATATGCTCGTGTGCGTGGGAAACGGTGGCATTGGGAAGCAAATCGCGTAACTTTTCATCGGCATTTAAGGAAATAATTATAAACCGTATAAATTATCAAGATAACTGTTAATACAAGCCCATGGAGTCAATGGTAATTATCTCAAACGTTCTTAACTTAGTATTGTTAAATTAATTATAAAATACTTTGTACAGTACTGATACATTTATAAGTGTTTATTTTTCGTGTAAATGTGTGTTTTTTCCGTGCATATGTGTATTTTACTTTTTTACTACCTCAATGTATTTTGTCTGCTTATATACTTTCAGTCATTTAATATTTTTTAAAAATAATGTTTTGTTTTCGACTTTTCAATAGGCTCGCGCCCTCTTGTAAAGTTATCACGCCCCTCTAGGGGGGTGCGCCCCACAGTTTGAGAAACGCTGCTTTAAACTTATTAGGAATGCTCTTTCTTTTAAATAAACAATATTTCGACTTATGTAGAAGTCTAATTTTTTTATGTGCATCTCTCATTTTATTTTTAAAGCTATGATTTTTATACCCGGTGCATAGCACACACCCGTAAATTTCACAACCCATATTTTTTTAGTTAAAAGTGTGCGTTATACACCGGATTATATTGAACTTTTTCTTTACATTTCTTATGTTCTTTTTAGAAGGGCAGATTTTCAAGATCTCTTTGGAACCTTCCACGTATAAATTAGCTTTTAAATAATCTCCATTATATTTTCCCCTTTTGAACTTAAATAAATTTTAATTTTATTTAAGTGAAATCGTATTTCCGTTAAGCTACAGAAAATCTCATCTCAAAACACGTTTACTTTAGCATTGATGAAATTTAACACCATCTCTTGAATTTTTACTTAATTGATTATGAAAAGACCATTACAATTCATATTTGGAGCTAAATGAATAATGAGTGCGTATCACAATGAATTATTTTTAGATGCATTGAGTTTTTGGACGTTAACCTGGAAAGGAAACTCTATGGGTATGTAGGTAACAAAATTACCACGATTAAAGAATAAGCTGAAAGTTCTTCGATTTAAATTATTTTGCTTTCAATTAATTTCTCTCTTGATTAATTGGTAACGAAGGTTATAAATGCTGGATGACGACACGTGAGATGGTTCTCTTCTGTGGACCATCTCAAGTGTCGTCATTCAAAAGTGTCGTCCCACAAGAGTTTCCAGATCTGCTTCGTTTAAAACACAACAGCGTCTATTATTCTATAGGATATATCTTGGTACCATGGATGACATGGCACGACAACCTAGGGTGGGACAAAGACTTCCGAACCAGACATTTTTAAACACTTCTGCCCACAGCCAAACCCCTTAAATTCTTAATTTTGAGGACAAAACAATCCTCCTGTACCACATCTACCATTGAAGTTTAGATCTTTTTCTAGAGTCACATGTGCAGCGATTTCTATTAATGTTGCTGAGCAATTCTCTGGGGAAAATATTTTTCATGACGTTGTATGGATATAAAACGTCTTTCTGTATAGGAACCGAGATTTATGTTAATGAGGGTTTCTATTTAAAGAAGCGTAGAAGGAAATTAGTGATGGTTGATTGATTGATTGAATATTAACGTCGCACTGTTCAGCTACACGAGGGCTTTTGGCGACGAACCACGTAATTTTGAACCATGGTCAAGGGACGTGGATGATACCTGATCTGGCACCCCCTCTCCTAGCTATCACACCACACCAACGGGAAGACGTTTCAGCTTTCGACAGATTTAACGTGCATCGCTGCCCTACACGGTAGGTCTTTAGTGGTACTGGACTCGAACTCATGACAAGGCAAGCCACGATCCAATACCTATACCACTCGGCTACCGCGGCCACAAAATTAGTGATGGAGATCGTTGTCATGTGAAGCCTAAGATGTTATTTAGAGAAACTTTTTTTGAAATCATCGTAATTCAAAGTGAAAGAATTCAAGGGCTGTTCAAGGACTAGTGTTATTGGTGAGGATTATCTATATTCATGATAAATATAAAATTCAAATTCTAGGTATTTAAGTTAGTAATTAAGCTGACGTGATCCTTATAGCTCAAGTCGAATTTACACAGTGATTGGAAATCCACAATAAAGTAAATATTAATAAAATACTTCTCATTCTTTGATGAGCCCCCACACTTCAATGAGTGAAAGTCCACGACACATGATCTCGCCAAAAAGATTTTTTAATGATGTTTCTGGCTCTCATACCAATAACGAGTCCAGTTCAATTGAAGCTGCATATTTTAATGTATTGAACAATATCTGGCTCTTTGATTATTCGTTTGAAATGTGGTGGTGCGCTTTAAACAGTAGATAATATTTTCCTGAACTCTTCCCAAAACGTTTCCCATGATCTTTGTTCAATAGCTCCCCAAACCCCTTCCGTTTTTCATAGACATGGTCCAGGTTTTCGAAGTATAAGTTAGGAAAAAACTGATTAAGGTTCTGGAGAATATTTGCTTTATGGGGAAATTCGGCTTAGCTTTGTTAAAGTAGCATTCAAGTAACATAAAATCTATTGGTACGAGACATGACATACATACAGCAGCATTTCTCAAACTGTGGGGCGGGCCCCCTAGAGGGCATGACAAATCTACGAAAGGGGGCACGAGTATATTTAAAAGTTAAAAACAAAAGATTATTTTAAAAAATTATTAATTTACTGAACATAAATAAATAAAATACTTTTTGAAATAATAAAATACACATTTAATTTACAAGGATATATTACACTTATACATGTATCAGTGCTACACAATGTATTTTATAATTAATTTAACAATACTAAGTTAAGAGGACAAGTTTATTAAATAATAGTGACCCACCATGGGATTTTCTTATATATAATTAAAAACAAAAAAATTAACACTTATCTTGATTATTTGTACGGTTTATAATGAATCCCTTAAGTGCCGGTTAAAAGTTACGCGATTCGCTTCCCAATTCCAACCGTTTTTCACGTAGATTCGAGTATGTGACGTATTAGGGGGGAGGAATAAAGAAGCAAATAATCTGAAATGAGTAAATCCTTGGTGAACAATGTCAAGGACCTTTTATTGGACTCCCAAGCCTTCAAAATAATTTTATGGATAGCAGTGCACACAAAAGATCGTACTTCGGTAAGACGTATATATACGTCCGGGACAATATATACGTTTATTTACGTCGTAGATAAACGTTTTTCTTAACTAAACGTTTATCTACGTCGATGGTGATTAAGGGGTTAAAGTTGTATTGCAGTCTTAGCGTCAAAGTATAGTATTATTCAATTCAATACATTGTTATTGTATGAGGGGGGGGCGATGAAAATTAGGATTGAGTATTGGGTCGCGAATACTCCAACTTTGAGAAGCTCTGACATACAGGAAGATCTTTTTGCTCTAAGAATACATATTGATTCGTCTAGGAGTCTTAAGAATCGCAAACATCAAGCTTTTTTAATGGCCATTTTGATAAATATGCATTAATGAATTTTTTTCCCCTATGGCGCTGCTCGTTGGTATTTTTACTATTGCAGACCTAGTACATTTTCTGGGAGCTGGTATCACTTTTTAGTGCGGCACAATATAGGAGATAACAACTGCCACAAGTAATTTTGACGCTCAATTTCCACCCCAGAGGGAGGCACCTGAGTTCTGAAGATGCGAACTTGTTCTAGGAATATAATTTTGCTGAGAGTACTTAAGCCAAAGAGGCACCTGACGTGCCGTATAGTCACACGACACGGACGCTGTCGATTTTCTGTATCATGAAAATCCACCAATGTGGGCCGGGGTCGAATTCGCAACCTTAGGCGTACAAGGCCAGCGCCAAAACAACTACGCCACACAGCCGGCTAGGTATGAATTATCAGAATGATTAAACAAATAAAATATAAATTTTCACACAAAAAAATCAGAACGTATTGAAAAATTAAAAGTAGCCTGTACTGCACGATGTGCATCAAAATAATTTTATTTTCGACTGAAATCATACTTGATACTTATGTATAGGCACTACAAACCATGCGAAAGGAGACAAAATGTTTAAGGAGCAGAAAGATGAGACAAAGCGATTTAATTTTGCAGAGTGGTGTAGAATGCCACTGAGAATTGTACCGCGTGCCAGATGTGGCACGCATGTCGTAGGTTGCCGACGCCTGATCTTTTCTATAAAAATTTCCCTAAAAAAGAAAAATCCAAATTTAATTCCATGAGACTTTTTCCGCACTAGAGTAATCTCGATTTGTAACAAATTATTTAAAAATAAACAACGAGTTAAAAGGATTCAATCCATTGAGGGAGATGTACTGCAGCTTTAAGTAACATAAATTCGGTTCGATTTATTGGTGTGTGTATTTTCTTTTTTTCTATTCGGTAAATTAATAAATTCGGAAAGGCCATTGCATGTGAAAATTCCACTACCCAATTCAAATAATATATTACATTTGAATCAATTTGGAAGACCTCAAACACAAAATTTTGAAACACCTTGAAAAATTATTCATTTTTTATTACGGATCCAATGACATCACCTTAGACCTACATTCTCTTTTTCTTTTATTTATTTGTAATAGCGGGATAACAACAGTAATTAATTCCAGTTAGTACGTCACAATTCCATAATAAATAAATCATCCTCATCAGGTAGATTGCTCGGCCTTATCATTACCACACAACGAAACTCCATAGGCGTCCTGTAATAAATAGGTTAAACTAAAATTAGGTAACAAAAACTAAGTTCAACGAAGATTTTTTCGAACCAAAAACTAAAAGTCATTGACGTCTGAAACCTTGGTCGAGAAAGAAATACGAAAAAAATGGCGAATCTCAGCTGTGAGGATTGAAGACGAGTGACCATAGATGGAAATGGCGTCGAGCGGGTTTGAAAAATGGAGATGACGTTTCGAAGATGCGAGGCATTCGTCTCTCTCGTGGTGATCTGTCGACATTTCTTAAGAGATCGTGCATCCTGTTGGGTTGAGATTGGCATTTTTTATTCCTTCCCGCTGACACACGTTTTATCATCTGTTACGGCAGAACTGGAGGAGAAAGAGTTCCGTTGTGTGTTGCAAAACATTTCGTTCTGTTGCTGTGAAGCGGTGAACGAATTCCTTTTTTGAACGCGCAACGCGGTGTTTTTGAATGGTTAAGAAGGTTGTTTTGTTAAAGCCGGTTCATGTTTATTTAAAACTTTCTGTGGAAGTTCTGGTGAGCCTGAAAAATGGAATCGGTTTTGAATAGCGTTAGTTTTTTTAGATAAAAAGAAATATTATTTGGAATAATTCTTTATGAAAATATTTTGATTAATCAAGAGGAAATTCATTTTTAAAGCTCACATTTACTACCTATCAATTTTTGGAAATATGCACTATTTAAAACTCTTTTTCAGTCAAACAGATTTCGCTTCTTATTTTATTGAGTTTCTCGAAAAATAAAAAAGAAAAGAACGGAAAATATAAAACTGCATATTATATGAAGGCACCGTGGTCGAGTGGTAGCGTATCATGCGTTCAAGCTACAGGTCCGGGTTCTATTCCCGGGTTGGGCAATATCGACTCAGCCTTTCATCCCCACTGTGCAGTAGGTCGATAAATGAGTACCAAGCTTGCTTGGGCACTTAAACACTGGGGGTTTCATTTTAGACTGACAACCTGATCGCGATTTCTGCTGATAAACCTCTGCGCCCATTGGTCACGTATACTGGGATGGCCCCTGTAGGCATTGGTCTTCATGGGTTATTGCGCCGCTGAGTTTGAGTTTACATATAAGTAATCCAGTAAACATGTTTTGAAATTACACATTGCGTATTTATTATTATTTTTTAAGAAACATACTATATATCCAGCAATACATTTTACCTATCACATGATAAATAACTTTCTGATATCTCTTGTTTCAAATATCAAAGGATGATGGAAACTAGGAATTTTTCTATGTCTATGTATTTTCTTACAATCTCGTCGCATATGTCATTACATTCAACAGAAAACTCTTTTCTCCATTTTTAATACCTCTGTACGTTTTACTGTGATGCATACAATTTTAATATACAAAAAATTAAAACCTCCGTAACTTGTTTAATTGAGTCTACATTAAGAAACTTGTTGTAATATAATTATTTTTTATTTTATCCTTTAACTTCTTTATTTTTTAATGTGTTTTGTTATTTTCATTATATAGATTGGATTGAGGATCTACACAATTAAAATCCGAAGGTAAACAAACGTATCTATTTTCATCTATGCGACCCAATTTTCTCACGAACCGCACGGCGCAGAAACTCGACGAAGGTACCAAAATTTCGGGAAAGATCCGAAGAATCCGTTTTGATCATTTATATTCCGATATTCCAATTAGTTAAAAAGATATTAATTAAAAACCTTAAAACACATAATTAATACCATTTTTGACCGCCAGGGGAAAATTCGAAACTTTTTTTTTTTCAGACATTTTTAAAACACGATGTAATTTTTCCCATGAGACTCATACAAAAAGTAATTACAGATTCAGAAAGTTAATTTATTTCACCACGATATGCTATAATTTATTTTACAAAATAATTATATTTTGTATTTTTTACGATTTTTTTAAAATGAGTCGAAATCGATACGTTTTTATGAATGCGATTTCTAAATTGTTCCGCTTGCACTTTCATTCACATTAATGAAAAAAAATATTTTACACTAAAAAAGTTCATGCTTTTCTCTTTTAAAATCAGTCATTTAAAAAATTTAATGTCAAAAACTGTTGATTTTTTTATGATTTTTCAAAAAATACTCAGAATTTTATTTAAATACTTAATAACTTCTTTATTTATAAAAATAATCTCACGAAACATTTTTTCCGTGTGTAGAACGATATTATACGTAATCTGTACAAAGATTGATAAAATATCTTAAAAATTACGGTTAAAAAAATGTGCTTTTTATTTTTTCCCCTTTTGCGAGAAATATGTAAACATAACTTTTTTTTAAGTTTTTTTGTTTAAAAATTACAGTTGTTTTCAATGGATATATGAAGCTTGAAAGCATTAACTTAAAAATGAAGCCCAAATTTTTTTTTTAACTTTAACAAAAAAACGAAATGAGAAATTGAAAAAAAACCTTCCTTTATTTTAAAGTTCAATTCAATACTTTTCTCCGAAGGAACCGACAGCGTGATTGTTAAACCGACTGCTTTATAAAACGGTAGTTCCCAGGTTCGAAACTGAAGAGGAAGAGACATTCAATTTCCATTACGCTACTTCTTAAAGTTTAAAATTTTTTTAGTGAAATGAAAAAGGTTAAAATTAAAATAAAAAAAATATCAAAATGTTTTATCACATCGGTTTTTTTAATGCTTTTTCAGTACATGTATATATACATATATATAGGTATATATATATATATATATATATATATATATATATATATATATATATATATAGGCTTTCCCCCATACTGTTTTTTTCTAACTTATATATATTTATATGTTTAATTAAACATTCAGGAAAAAACAATCGTTTCAATAGCTATCTGAATTTTTTTCTTTTATTTATTACTTATAGAAATTTGATTTTAATATATATATATATATATATATTTTTAAAAGGATTATTTCTATTATATTTCATACGAAATAAATTCTTTGTTAATTAAAAAGTACATCGTCTATTATTTTGGATCAAAATACATTTTAGAAACATATTTAAGCTAACTATATGTAACGATTGATTGATTCATGAAAATCTGAAATCTATTTTATTATTTTAGATTCTTAGAAACTAAAACTATTATTAAAAAATGATGAACGTTTTTTGTTTTACTCTTAGCATCAGAATCGTTTTCTTTTTATTGCTTCACATTAATATTTTTTTAATTCTAACGCAATATTTTTTTTTATAAGTCATACATCGAAATTTGAAGCTATATCTTATCTGTGAGAAGGAGAGGAAGATAGAACAATAATTTTACATTAAAAAAACGTGTTCGGGCGATAGAGAGGGGAAAGAAACCTGTCTTAATCAAAAATAAGTGGAATGGAACAAATTTCGAAAAAGTGAAATTCTTTGACACAATTTTAGAAATCACTCACATTGTGCGCGTACAGACACACACATACAGAAATGCTGGTGTCATGAGGAAAAGAGAAAGCCCGAGCAACGCCAGGCTAAGCGGTGGAGGGGGAAGGGCTGGAAGTTATTTTGAAAGTGGATTATTAAAGAAAGCCAGTCCGAGAGAGAGAAGTGCTGATTTTGTGAAGGAAATGGAAAATTTATAAAAGAGAATGCCCGTGCAACGCCGGATCATGCAGCTAGTTTCTATTATTCCGTCAGCGCTAATTAATCGCTTGCTTATTTACGCAGCACTATGAAGCTCCACTAGTGTTATTGACGGCAGAACTCGTAGTAGGGAACTGCGATCAAGAGTCGAGAACGACTGTTAGGGGGTCCATGTACGCCACTAGATGGCGCTATTTAAATTATAAGGTGTGTACTATTGTTTACGCGGGAGAAGTAAAAAACAACGGTTGGAAGGAGGCTGTACACTGGCCATTCGCTCAATGTTAGCGATATTGTTTTAAATATTATTAAATTAAAACCATTTGAAAGACATCTCAACAACGACATTTGATCTTGATATCCTTCTCCAAATTTCCACATCCCGTCTTGATTAGGATTTTGATTCTCGACAGACTTAATACTTATCAGCTGTACTACACGGTGAATCTTGCTGTTGTTACTGATGCCACCTGATCGGCAAAGACCAGATCGAGGCCCACGAAATTCATCATAGCAATGGGCTAAGTGACGCCGGTCGTTAGCCGTAGTTTTACTCCCCATGCAAGAAACAGTACGATTTGGCTCGTTTCCGAGGGTATTTCAATGTCAAGTTAACCTTCTTTCAATGAAACATGTGAAACCACCTCTTTCATTTTACACCCTTCTTAAATCTCGTCTGAGAGTCAGGTGTTTTCCGTATTTTGTTCATTCCCAGAAGAAAAATCTTTTCGTGTTAAGGGATTTAGGTATCGTGTTAAGGTATCCTACAACTTATGACAAGTTTCTTTTTTAAAAAAAGAGGGAGATATGGGGATTTTTTGTGGTTTTCAGATTTGTGTAGTACATTTTAAGAAAAATATACTAAAATTAAGAAGAGAAAAAGAAATTATTAATGCTGAAATGGGAAAAAATGTGTGTGGGTAAAAATTTACAAAAAATAACATAAACGGGGTCATTCTGCACCAAAAGTTTATGAACAAATTTTCAATTTTGATGTCTTGCTATGTTATTCATTTTTGAAATGTCCTTCAGTATAAGAGATATTTTAATTTTTACAAAAACTAGAGCCCTTTATCTTATATAGTTATTATTTGAAATAACTTAAAAAAATAGTGATTATATTCATATAATGGATTGTAAAATTTGTAATACATCAGTGATTGGTAAATCTGAAGGTTAAAACCAATTCTACTATTAAACAGAACACACAGTTAATCATTTTCAAAACTTTTTGAGCAATCACTATTCTCGTTTGGGCATTTTAAAAAAAAACACATTTCGAATAAAAGGTATTTGAGAGTGTGACATCTTGCTTAAAATAATCCATCTGCTTTTACTAAAACTCTTCTAGTTTTTGTTCTAGTGAACGTAAAATAATAAACTTGGTATTTTTATAACGCTAATAAAATGGCCTATAAAACAGAATCAAAAACAATTGTCAATTGTTGATAAAATTCACAATTTTAGGGTAGTCGGATACCTTAAGAGAAAAAAATGCATGAAAATAAATAGTAGTTTGTCAGTATCGTTATATTATTTCGTGGTAACCGGTATTTCGTTTTAAGCGTACTTCACACTGTACGTAATTCTAACTACAAATAAATTTTGAGGTTATAATCATCTTGATTCTCTTACACAAAAAAAGGCTTTTAAAGTCTAAAATTAAGTTGCTTTTTCCCCCCTTCTTTTGCAATGGTAGTAACACGAGTATTCTTATTTTTATTATTTTTTTAACTAACAATAAAGGCCACGGGGTAAAAGGAATGCAATATGTAAGCAAACTGAATATTTTCTTTTAAAAAAAACTTACTTTTTCTCAACAAAAATTTAGGATTAAACTATGAAATTTGCCCGTAAAAATAATTTACATTAAATTTTCAAGACATAATTGCCTTAAAAAAATACGTATCTATAAGAAAAATTTAATTTAACCATATTATACGTTATTCGCTTCTTCCCCTCCCAAAACCGGCGAACTATAAACATTTTTTAAAGGTTTTGCACTTTTTCCGGGAAATAATTACACTAATTTGTTTACACTTGATAACATATTTAGAGCAATGTCAGGGCACTATATTTTTGACTATGCAATTTTTATTCATAATTGTTTACTTTAATGTAATTCCCATTTAATATTCAAACCGGAACAAAATGTTTTGGTGTTTTGGTGACCGAGCAAACAGTCTCATGTCATACGGTTAACCCATATTAACTGAATACATTTGAATTCGTAATGATAATTAATACGGAAAGAAATGTACAATTAGAAAAAAAAGAGAAAAACAAATTTTAAAGTTATTTTTACAGCTTATTCTTAAAAGTATTATTTTTTTCTTAGAGAAATGTTTGAGTTGCGTTTTCCCTACTAGTTAATAAATGTAAAAGTAAAAAATTAAATGTGACTCATTTTTTTTCTTATTATATACTCCGTTGTCAATTCTTGTTCAATTATTTGTTGCTAATGCCACCTGATGGTGTCAGATCAAGCCCCACAAAATTCATCGCGGCAAAAAGGTAGATGTACGCCTGTCGATAGCCACAGCTTTGAGCACCATACAGTGGCCGCGGTGGCCTAGTGGTCAAGACAATGGACTTGTGGCCGGTGTGTCATGAGTTCGAGCCGAATACCACTAAAGATATGCCGTGTAGGGCAGCGATGCATGTTAAATCTGTGGAGAGCTGAAACGTCCTCCCGTTGGTGTGGTGTGGTAGTTAGGAGAGGGGGTGCCAGCTCAGGTGTCGTCTTCGTCACTTTACCATGATACAAAATTCCAAGGCCCATCGCCAAAAGCCCTCGAGTAGCTCAACAGTGTGACGTTAATATTCACTCACTCCCATACAGGGAACGTAAGATTTGGCTCAGTCCCCCCCTCAAATTTGAGGGAGAACAATCTGGGGATGGACAGGGTGCCTCCCACTTCTAGTCCCCTTCCACCAACCTCACAAGAGGACAATAGCTCGACCGCTAAGTAGGAGTACCCCCCTGCAGCGAGAGAATACCCCCATGCTGCAAAAGAGTACACCCATACAGTGAGTATCCCATGCGTCTAAGGCACACTGTATATTTTCAAACATCCATGCGTTTTCCGGGATTCCAACCCCGGCCCCACGGCATAGCAGTCAGCGTCACTAACCACTATGCTGGATGGGTAGCAATCTGATTATTTATTACTATCTTATCTCAAAGCAACTTGAGAGCAATTGGCAGAGTGCCCATGGTAACCGAACTCAGCCAAAAAGGATTTAGCATTACAAACCGATCCCCCGGGGAGCAACCACCCCGCATTCAATCTTTATTGAACAAAATTGGTGACGGAACGTACGAGTTTTGTCTCGACAATTGCTGAGTTTGAAGACTGAGCTGCCACACCACTCTCCAAACTTCAAAACACAGCCAACGTTAGGTATTTGAACCTCGACAGATTTGACGTGCATCAGTCACTCTGTACATCGTATATTTTTGGAGGCATCAGGATTTCAACCGATGACTCTATAGAAACAGAACCAGTTCTCATGAGCTTACAATCATCACCATTTAGTTACTGCAATCACGTTTCCTCATCCAAGCGCATACTTGGTCTAAAAATTGATAATGTGCACAAACTTTTTTAAAAAAAAGAGCATTTTGTATTATTATTATTATTTTACTTTTAAAAAAGATGCTTTTTTGTTCAAATGTAAACAAAATTTGGGGAAAAAATTTAATCTATTATTAAAAAACAGTTTCTCTTGCACAGTTGAAAATAAAAATTTCCGCTCAAAATCAACAAAAACCTTTTAAATAATTTTATAACAAATGGTTAAAAAGAAATAAACTTTCACACGGGGAGTTAAGAATCAAAGAGAAGGAGAGGAAGGCTAATCCACAGAATATTTCTCGGATATATATACTTTCAAAATGTCGGATATATACAATTTTCAATTTAACCCTTAACTTCCCACTGTTGCATTTCTGCAACATATGATTATTTTAATTTAACAGACTCAATGTTTTTTTAATTACCTACAAATCACTTATCTGAGAAAAAAAAGATTGCTGCAATAAAATACATGCTAATTTTGTCACTAGATGGAAGTACATCTTTTCCAGAAATCACAACAATTATAAAAATCTTTGATGCTTCAAGAACTGTGTTTTTGCTATAAAAAGAATCCATTATATTTTATGATTTCTCTCTTTTATTGACGAAGTAAAATACCAGGTAAGAAACTCAAACATTTTCTGATGAATAATAAATCCTCATATAAAAAAAGTTTTCGAATTTACAGTACTACTGCGCAATGTTGCACTTCTGTAACAAACAAGAAAATGTCTGAAATTCAATTTAAAACAGCTTAATTTATATATATATATATATTTCCCTTTTATTATTACTTGAGAACCAGCTGATATAATTTTTTCATAGAAATTTAAAAAATTGGGAAGTTAAGAGTTTAAACTCTTTTAACAAATATCCTTGTATCTTTTTTGTACATTTTTATAATTATGTTCTTAGAACTTTAAAAATCAAGTATTTAAACAAAAATTCCATATCTTTAAGATTGCAAAAGTCTGGATGGCGTGTTTGGTTTGGCGATGGCCTTGTATGCCTAAGGTGGCGCGTTCGACCCCGGCTCAAGTCGATGGATTTTCATGATGCAGAAAATCGACAGCATCCATGTCCGATGATTATGTTAAATTTCCCTAGAATGCCTGTTTGTGGCTTGGGTGCTCTCGGTAAAATGAAGTTCCTGGAACAGTTTCATATCGGCAGAGTTCAGGTACTTCCCCCTGGAAAGGAAATTGGGTGCTAAAATTACCTGGTGGCAATTAGTATACACCTATAGGGTGCTGCACTAATAAGAGATATTATATTCCGGAGAATTTGCTAGGTTTTCAACAGAAAACACTAATTGCCAGCCCCATTTGAAACAAAAATGATTGCAAAAGGAGACTGTAGCGGTATCTTCATAAGCCAGTAGCAGCCTCCGGACAGAGTTGATTACTTTTGTCTAGTGGTTATGTTACGCGACTACGAACCCAAGCGTCACGAATTTTTAACTGCCGACAGGCTCCACCACAGACGATTTTCCTTGTCTTATTCAATACTTTTTTCAAGAAATATTTTAAAAATAAACTTTTTATGAAAAATTATTTCAAAAGTTTCACCAAATTGAAGCAATAAGGAAAAAATTTCCAGTTAATACTCAAAAGAAAATAAGAATTAACAATAAACTGATATATTTATAGCTGAATGTTTTTATTTGCAAATAAAAGTCGACTTCAAAATGAAAAGCAAAAGCAGTGTTAACCCACGTGAATAACATTATTATAAATGAAAAACAAAGAACACAAAGATTAGAAGAAGATGTTTTAGAAATGAAAAGGAAGAATATGGCAGCAGAAATATAATAAATAACCCTAATACGCCTTCAAAAATGTAGAAAAAGGAATTTGCCAAAATTTAATTTTACGCCGTCGATCAATTCAATAAATGGAAAAATGTCGCCAACTGCAGTCAATAGTGGAAACACACACGTTATGTTTGCGAATGCGATGGCAACATTTGACGATGTTTTCTGATTTATCGGAATTGGTTAACGATATAATACGTGCTATTCTACTTAATTGTATCATTATTCATTTTTGATTCAAATGTCATCTACACTATTAAAATTCATAGGTAAACAAACGTATCTATGTCTGTCTATCTTTCACGAACCGCAAGGCGCAAAAACTTGCCAAAGGCACCAAAAGATCCGAAATGATACGAGGAAGCCGTTTTGACCTTTTATATTTTGATATTGTAATTAGCTAAAAGATATTAATTAAAAATATTAAAAAACTGGTTTTTGGCGTCAGAGTTACACCAGGAAGTGCTGACACTGAGAGGGACAGGGAAAATTTCCCAAGGTGAAAAGCTGTATACTTGAAGAAACCTGTGCAACGCCGGGCCATGCAGCTAGTTACATAAGAAAATACGAATATGGCTAAACATTAAAGATCGTTTTGCTCTTTCGATTATCTGACTTCTCTGCTTACAATGTTTATACAAACTGTGTTTTTAGAATCGGAATATTTGAATAAATTTATTTTAGTATGAAGTATTTGTTTCTAAAACACTTCTTTCTTTCCGTTACACGATTCAGTTGGATGTTTTCACAAATTGTTATTAATTAGCAACGCAGTAGAAGAAAATCAATAATCCATTATCTCGTTTATTTACGTGTAAATATTTTCTTGTAATTAAATAGTTTTTTTCCTATGAATGTTTTAAAGACAGAAAAAGACTTAATTGCAAAACTACTGGAATAAACAAAATAAGAGAGAGAGAGGTTTTCTTTTAGAAAATAATTGCTTGCTATTATTGGATCCCCCCTTTAAGTATTCTTCAATAATACGGGAGAAAAATCAATGGAATTAATTATAATGAAAAAGTTCTAATATGATTGCAAAGACTAATGTGTAAATTCGAATAAAATCATGTTATCTATTTTCATACATAATTTCGAATGAAGTCTAAGTCAGGGGTGGACAGACTTTTACATAGCACGGTCTACTTTTAATCTTTTCAAGATGTCGCGGTCCACAATGTGATGTAGTTGTGATAAGCAAAAAAAAAGCTCAACACAATATTTGTGTTACAACAATAATAAATACAGAATGTGTATACTTACCAACAGAAAAACAAAACTTACTCTTTTAAAGCTACGTTTTAAGTAAAACGCAAAATACAAACATAATTATACCTATAAATTTAATATTAAATGATGCATTTTCAAACAATTCACAATGCATCACAAATTAAGTAATTTTCCCTTAAAATTAGTTTTTGTAACTAGTCTCAATATTCGTATTATTTGCCCCACACACAATCTTGAATATACCTCGGTGCATTATTACTAACTGCTAATCTTACACTGGATTCTAAGTGGTCGTCTATGAAACGGGAATATATTGTCTTAATTATATTCTTCGTTGAAAATGTAGATTCTCACAGGTAGGCAGAGCGAAAGAACGATGTTAAATGAATTGCAGCTTTTTTAAAATTGGGATACTTTACATCGACCAATAGATTCCAAAAGTTATTCTTTACAAATTACGTCCTTTTGAAAGAGAAAAGTTTCGTTTTCCTCGAGAGATAAAGAAAACATGTAACATATGCATATTTAGTTATATTTTTCACATCAACATTGCCAAATGAATAACCCATAAATGCAACTTTTGCGGGATTCTAGTCTAGTAAATTCTTGAAAACGTTTCTCAAATTTGGTTTGGAGTTTTATTCACGGGTGTTTTCATTATCTTGGTAACTACTTGTGTTTCTTTTAGTATGCGCGTCTAAGATTTGATGGGAGGCCAGAATTTCCTACTTTAGAATTCGCCCCTGAGACGGCTTGGAATTTGTTTGCGAGTCCCCGGACCGGATGTGGTGAAATTCCTTTTGGAGGGGTGCGTCAAGAAAGTTCCCGCGTTAAAAAAGTTCACTAAACCCATAAATTGTGAGGTGGTGTAACACTGCGCTAGCCTTGGGACCAATCAGAGAAACTATACTGGACAAGACAAAGAGTCCGCCCTAGAATTTCGGTGTGAAAAGTCGCCGAATAAAAACGGGACGCACCCCGATTTTAGACACAGAGAGCCTATCCCAGAGCTGCCGATAATCAAAAAACCCCGGAGAAAAAACCAGCTCCCTTCCTATCTCAAGCTAAGTTAATTTTTGATCTTCTTGTAGTAAAGTAAATTTCCATATACTTGTGCTTAAAATAAATTTAATAATGTTTTATATATAAAACTATACGATCAGTGTTTGATTTAGTGTGAGATGAGTGTTTTAATTTAAGAATTAGTTAACTTGTAGTCATGATGCGATGTGAAATTAAGAAACTGGGTTCAAAGTTTTAGAAATTCAATAAGTTTAAAATAGCGTCGCATCAGATTTTATGTGAAGGTGGTCACCCCAAAATGTATTGGCGGTTCCCCGGTCGATCGTGATCGACTTAATGCCCATCCCGTGTCTAAGTAATTATTTTCAAATGAAAATCAAAATAAAGTACTTATGTTTTCATGCTTAAATTTTACAATATATATCATCCACACAATTTGTAAGCACCAACAACATAAAGAAAATTGCCACTATAATGTTTCATGCAAAGAATTCAAATTTAATAATAGTTATTGTCACCTGTAAGCTCAAATAAATTAATTTCGTGGTTATTGCTTCAAGCATAAGTTTAAATAATATATCTTAACAGTTGTTCTCAACCAAATAATCCACACATTTCCATACTCAAACTTAAACTTGAACGCAAATCCTCCTCCAATTAACTTAACTGTTCTTAAATGAAATAACTGAGCATTCTGGTTCAGCCAATCACAGAAATTCCTTTTGGCACAAAAGTTAACTCCCTTTTCCGTACTAAATTTCTCATTTTCACAAATGGATTTCTTTACTGCCCCTGGATTGGCTCTAGCACTCGGTCCACCCACATTTTACTCTGCAAATATTTCATATTTTTTCATACGAGTTTAAATCTTAACAATTCATTTATTTTTAAATAATAATAAAGTAATTTTAAATTTATTATAAATTCTGCAGCAATTGAATTTTCACAATTAATTATTTTTTGTAACAATGGAAAATTTGAAAGCATTTCACAGATACTATAATTCTCGAAGATAGGAGATCAGGGTTTGAAGAGAGAACCATGTGCTTCTCATCCATATCATATCATCCTATAATCCTCCAATAAGCTACATTCATTTGATGTGTTAGTAATATAATAAATCTAATCACGTGTTTCCCGCCAATCAAGTCATGCGCTTTGTTCTATTGCCAACTTTTGCTTAAAAAGTATATATTTTTGAACAATAATTAAAAAATGCACATAGGTAAATAAAATGCACTTGATTTAACAGTGCATGCATAATAAAAGTATGTATTTTTTTATTTTACAAAAGTAATATATAAAAAAAATTTTAATCAATTCTTACTTAGATCAAATTTTTTTTTTATTTTAGCTACTTTTTATTAAAAAAAAATAGTTACAATTAATATAAATGTGTATATACGTATGACAGAATCACAACATTAAGTGGTAATTAATTTTTATTAATTTTCATTAAAGTATCGTATTACCATCCAAAACAACCGTGTATATAAAATTTCAGTTCAACTGAATGCTTAAAAACGTGAGAAAAAAAAACCTTTTCAAGTGTTGACACAAGTCGCCAACGTGGCTGTATTTGTAATTCTTTAAATGATTAGTTTTAATCAATTAATTTTTATTAATTGCAAATAAATTATTGTATTGTCATCCAAAATAATCATGTATGTAAAATTTCAGCTCCGTTGAGAGCTTTAAAATGTATTTTATTAACGATTGAAAATTCCACCAAGATAAATAAATAAATATATAGGGAGTGTAAGTTAATAGAAGGAATTGAAAAATATTTTGAAGATGTGAACATGTATATCATCTTAATATGTGAACATATATATCATCTTAATATGTGAACATAGATATCAGTCATATATTAAATCTGAAATTTAAAGTAAACAACAAGTACAAATCTAACATCATTTTTGAATTCAATGGAGAACACGTGCTTGTATTTACTATATGACCATCACGAATTTAGCCCATTATAAGTAACAAAAAAAAAAAAAAAAACATTTCATGCGAAAAATTCCAATATTATATAGCAGTTATTACCATGCATAAATTCAAATAAAATATTAACATCTATTGTTTCAAACATGAATTCGAATAACCACACATAAATGTGGTTATTTTCAACCAAAAATTCATCATATTCTCATGGTTTAATTGAGCCCTAAAACATTCTCAGAAAACTTTATCACCACCAATAAGATCTATAATAAAATAGACCTCTATAAAATTTAAACTCCATTCATGTCAAGCTCTCCACCAAAATAAATTGCAAAGACTTTTCAGAAAAATAACCTTTCAAACCATATCTGACAACAACAGGGCGAAAAATTCCGAGAATTTCACTTGATGCTAAGAAACCTTTTTACCTTTGGTGACATATGACAATAACACAAAGACGCACCAATATATCTACACATCCATTGCTATAAAAAATAATAATAAATCCATCCTCCAACACGGGTGGTATGTTCTTTGCGCGTTGTCCAGATAGATTTTTATCGCTTTTGACGGCATTGTGCTTCGTAATCAATTACCCAGTGATTTCGGATCGACATGTCAAATTTCAACGACGTCCTCTGCTTTGCCAGAGATTTTTGTGACACTTGTCACAAAAGTGGACGGGGAAGTTAGATCATGGAACAGGAAACCTGTTCCAGTGCGATGTGTCCAATATGTCAACGGTTAACGTTAATGAGATATTTATAACTGATCTAATGAACGACCGGAGTGTGGGTGGTAAGGTTAAAAGGTTAAACATGATACAAACTTCGATTTGGTGACGTTAAAATGGAATGATAATTCTGTGTATTTGTATCAGTAATGCATATGTATGAAAGGAATGTTTTAAATTTGGTAAAAGTAGGACTTTTATTGAGTTCAATTTTCTTGATTGTTTTTTTCATTTTTGTCGAGAAAGAATTATTTGCTTTTAAGGGTTTTTTTATGACAATAATGGTATTAGTTTGCTATTTTATTAAGGCTGTCTTCGGCAAAAGTACGAGGACATGAACTCGGCAAAAGTAAGAGAGTATGAACTAAACGCGAAGCATATTTTTAGACAGAAAAATACCTCAAGTTTCATGGAAATTTGGAACATTATAACTAATAAATCTGTTAACAATATAGTGTTTTTAAAAATTTCAAAATATTCAATGAATACTCTTTTTTTCTTTTGAATACGTGCAGGAATAGCTCATTTAACATTACAGTATAGGAGAAAAAACACGAAACACATTTCATACCAGAAAAAATGGATCAACTTGGTTAAAAATGAGATGTATGATAAAAATTGCTATTCTCTAAAAGATAGTGAAGCGATAATATCATATTTGTTGTTCATTTCTTTTATATCTGAAAAAATGTTTCAAGTTCAGGTCTTATTCTTTAACATTATTCGAAGACAGCCTTAAGTATTGAATCAAGCGTAATTTCTTTGACTGAATTTTAAACTGCAGTCGCATGATCTCTAAATTTCTATATAACATGAATTCTTTCTATTCTTTTTTTTTCCAAAAGTAAAATATCGGAATAAAATTCGAATTCTTCTTAAAATCGATTTATTTGCATTTCTGAGACAGTAAAAAAGTAACTTAACTAAAACTTACTGAAAATCAACAACTTGAATTTAATTTATCTCACTTTTGTCAATAGTAATATAAGTTTTTCCATTTTAATTCTGGTTTTAGTGGAAGTATTTTGCTAAGATTTCATAACAAACTTTTACAAAATGATCCATGTATCAGAGTATATTTAATATATGCTTTTTAAACATGACCTTTAAGACTATGGCAAATGAGTTTTTATTAAGGTTTCTTTGCAAACCCCTCTGTGAACTTCTAGAAAAATTTATTACATTTCCCTAAGAATCATCGATTTCATCAAATTACACCATAATCTCTGTAACTCTAAGCTTGCATATTAAGACATAAAACAATCGGTTGTTTTTTTTAGACAATATTAAATTTAAATGAATATTTCAACAACTATTCATAACCAGTTAAAATAAAATAAAATTCGAAAAAGATGACTTTAAGATCTTTGAACAAAGCACACTATGAAATGCATAGAGCTAGACTGATCATTTCATATCGAATCATGATCACATATTGACCATGATCTCCATATCATTACTTGACCGAGTCACCACCCAAGAGGACTAGAACATTCATCCCCAGACGATCACCAGCCATCCCTAGAACACTTCTCCAAATATCAAACAAAGTATAAGTACATTACGTGACATGAGTCGTCATTTCATTCCTTCCCCTTCTGCACTCATCAAAATAAAAGTGTGTCCCTTCAAGTGGAGGGACAATGGACACCCCCATCCTCCCACTCCAACACTCCAAATCATCCCCCACATGGGGCCGGCCTCCCTCTGCGCCCCCTCAAAAGTACAAAGGATCCCTTCCGGACAAAGTTGGAAGCCAATTCATCGGTGATGGTTCTTCGAGAGTACAGAACAAAGGTTAGATTAGTAGGTAATCAGTTTGAGATTTCCTGTAATCTGTGCGGCCCCGCGATTATAGAATGCTAATCCTCCGGTGGGGCACGAGCCCCCTGACAACTTTGGCAAAGGGAGGAATTGTTTCGGCGACATCAAACAGAGGAGGGCAGGAAGCATGGATTGTTTTCCGGTTTGACAAATAGTGCTGAACAGGAGATTTTCTAGCGAGAATTGATCGAATTTAACAGACGATAGATAATCTGGTTTTAATTTTTTATAAGATTCTTTCTTTTTTTGGAATTTTTATTGCTTCAGAAGAATTATAGGACAAAAAGTATAGTATTTGATTTTCAGAAATATTTTCCGTTCAGCGATAAAGAGCATTGCTTAAACACATGAGACAATTTCAGATAGAATAAATGTCCCAGCGTTATTACCTATTTTAATGAAATGGCAAGAAATAATAGAAATAAATTTTGGAAATTTTAAGAATGTACACATTTCAAATTCCGTTCTAGTCATTGAACTTTAAATCAGAAATGTGGAGTGTGTCACCAACGGACCCCAAGTAAGTCTGCAGCAACGTTATTTAAAATTTTTCCTATTAATTTCAACTGTTTTCAATTTTTCTTAATAAATCATGGGGCAACAACAAAGATATAAAATCAATTAATCAAATTGCGGATTAATTATGTAATTATTTTCGCCATAATAGTAATTACACAATTAATCTTCGGCTCACTAGTTGGTAATAACTATATAATTAATTCACAGTTCTTAAAAAGGAGCAATCTGTGACGAAGTTTCATTTATAGAAGGTATCAACTCATTAATTCTCTCAACCGCGGCATTTTATCAAAATTAATTAATCCTACCTGTTGTCGTCTGGAAGTTGAAAAACATTTTTTTCTCTCGCTATCATTAATTATAGCTAAATGGAATCAAAAGTCAAGACGCTAGCTCAGTGAAGATATATGCAGTCAGAAATCCTTTTCATGTTTCCACCACGTTGATAAACAGGTTTGAACTGCTTGTTTTAAGCAGACCCCTGCAGAGAAGCGGTGCCGACCCGAGTTCTCTAGACTACTGTAGCAGATTCTTCGAATATATTTCATTTCTCTTTTCATTAGAGATGCAAGAAGTAAAGAGTGCCTAATTAGGAATTATAAATGGAAATCTCGTATAATATTCTGCTTGTTTGGCACAAAGAGGCACATTTATAGAACTAACGTGACACATAATATTCTGAATATTATGTAAAATATTATTGTAGAGCCCAGCAGCGCACACAGGAATTTTTCAAGGGAGGGGCGGTCCAGGGCCGAAAGTTCACCATTCTTGTATCATGCTCCTTTTGATTTTGTCGATTTTCGGGAACAAAACACAGTAAAAAACTAATTATTTAATAATTAGCATTAATTAATAAAATTATTCATTAATAACAAATACTTAATTAAATTTTACGTACTATATACTTAGAATTATAATCAATCGGGAAAAAAATCAAGGGCTTTGGGGGTCCGGACCCCAGGACCCCCTGTGTACGCCACTGGTAGAACCTTTTGAGGGAGGTGCCGTCTTGGAAACGTGTTTTTGTTATGAGATATTTTTAAAGCTTGAAATGGTACATAAGCAGGCCGGTGGTCGAGTAGTAGAGTATCGCGCTTCCACGCTACAGGTCAGGGTTCTATTCCGGTCTAGGCAAGGTCGACTCAGTCTTTCATCCCTACTGTAGTGGGTCGATAAATGAGTACCATTAAGCACTGGAAGTCTCGCTTCCGACTGACCACCTGATCGGGACATCTGCTCATACACCTCAGCACCTAATGGTTACGTATACTGGGATGGACACAGCAGACCCTGGCCCTCATGGGCTGATGCGCCACTGAGTTTGAGTTTAATGGTACATAAATCTTAGATTCAGCTAAGCAGTTCCGTTTTCGATTTTATAAGGTTTCCGATACTGGAATAAATTCATAATAAATGTAACTTATATCATCAAGGACACACACAGGAATTTTTCAAGGAAGAGGGAAGGGTCAAGAGTTGAAAGTCCACGATTCTTATATCATGCTCCAATACGCCGCCCAACGTATTCGTTTGAATTTGTCGATTTCGGGAACAAAAAAACAATAAAAATTAATTATTGAATAAATAATTAGCGATAACAAAAATACCTAATTAAATTTTAAGTAATATTTGCATGGGATTATAATCAATCGAAACAAAATCAAGGGCTGGAGTGGAGCTATTCATTTTTACATCAGGCGTATAACGTGCACCCGTAAATTTCAATCTTATTTTTTGTGTTCAAAGGGCACGTTATTTGCCAGAATATACGGTACTGGAAAAATACATAATGTACTTAATAAAACACGGCCCATTTTTCGATGATAGTGCACATGTTTTAATCAGGACATCCTCATTTTTCAATAAAAATATTGCACAAAAAGAATATTCCGATAATAACTTTGAAAAAAAACACCAATGTTTGAGCTTCAATTCTTGAATGTAGGCGAGTCCTTCCTGCCAGTTCAGTCACCTGTAACAGTTTATATCCCCTTACTCCAATGCGGCATAAGCCGGTGGGAAATTCACTTCCCAAATAGAGAGCGGTATCGAGTTACGGGGCATTCTGGTGGCAATTCGAGAACCACCCCTCTGCAGCCTCCCTCCGCAGAACACGTGATCCCCTTGCACGTGGCCCCCCCTTTGCGTGACTGTCGTAATTATTTGCCGTACATCTTGGAGTTCCGTAATTACGTCTAGAGCCCTTGCACTCTCCCCTGATGACATGGCGCCCTGGTCTCATCATAAGAGCGGGGGCTCTGATCACATCTGCGACGGGATTTTTTTCTCCGCCCTCTGAGAAGATGGAGAGAGAAATCGAGCGCTTCCTTTCTCTGTTAATAAACAGTTGGTAAAGACATTCGGGACCGACCGGAGAGATGGTGAGATAATAAACTGCGATGCGCTCGGTCTTGTAAGACGATGGAAAGTTCAATGATGATCGAGATTACAGACTGGGACGTTGCTTTCTTATCGTCATTAGGAAGTTCTGGAGTACTATATAATGCCGATTTTGACTAATCTTAGATGGTTTCAGAGGTCAAAAAGCTGAATAAATGCATTAAATAAAAAGTTAAATGTTTTGAAAATAAATTTTTTTTGCTAGTTTATTAAATAATATCGTTACTAGAAATTATTGTTATTGTAATTATTGTACTAAAGTAATACAGGGAACTATTGGTGAGCGACCTGGTGATATCGAGCAATTCCTAGATAACGAGAATGACACCTGAGCGAGTATGATTCTCATTTCTGACTTTGTTAAGGCTATAGATGGTGCAGATAGATAAATATATCCCCGGTAATGCGAGGAGTTGTATGTATGATGAGTGATTGAGTGAATATTAACGTCGCACTGTTAAGCTACACGAGGGCCTTTGGAAACGGACCTCGTAATTTTGAACCATGGTCAAGTGACGAAGACGACACCTGAGCTGGCACACACTCTCATAACTACCACACCAATGGGAGGACGTTTGAGCTCTCGGCAGATTCAACGTGCATCGCTCCCCTACACGGCGGGTCTTCAGCAGTGGTACTGTGCTCGAATTCATGACACGCCAGCCGCTAGACCGTTACCTTGACCACTAGGCTACCGCGGTTACGTATGAATGTTGAGAGATAGAGGAGCGTTAGAGAAATAGTTTGAGAGTAGAGTTTGTGAGGTGTTATAAGGCGTGAGAAATTAGTAATGTATAACGTGTGAGAGGTATACGAGTAGAGTTAGTACTTAATAAACTGTGAGTAGAGATAAAAGTTGTAAATAAAGTTATTTGTTATTAGAGAGAGTGGTAGATAATTGCGTCGTGTCAGCACAGACTTTCACACCACAATAGGTCTTTAAGGCTGTCACGATCAATGTTAAGGAATAGGACCCAAATTAAGAATATTTCTTAATACAAAAATACTCAACATTAATGTTATATTCTGGTTTCGCTATCCTATATAGAGCAGCATACTTTATCATACTCCTCATTATTATCTGAGATGAACCAGATTTTCTGGTCTAAAATGTGTTTCGTATTTTTTCTCCTATACCGTAATGCTAAATGAGTTATCTCGTTATGTATTAAAAAGAAAAAAAATAATATATATGTATGAAATATATTTTGAAATTTTAAAATCGCCATAGTATAAACTGATATATGAACTACATCTTTGCGAATTTTCATGAAGATTAAGACATTATTCTGACAGAAAATATGCGCCGCCTTTATTTCAGGCTCTGGAAATTTTTCTCAAAGACTGCTTTATTGCTAAGCTATATAGCCAATAAATATAGCTGTCTAATGATAAGCTATATTTATTGGCTATATTAATGCTAATATTGCCAAGCAATGCCATTTTTAGATTATTGTTTTTGATGAAACCGGGACTTCGACATACGAAGCTAGCCCTTCTATTCCGCAATCTTTAATGAAGAAGTTATGACAAAGTTATGCAGCAAAAATACAGGAATCAGTGTAGCTCAAATAATAATTTCCTACAAACATCCGTATCAGAATTTCTAAAATACGTAATTATATCATTTAAAATTCATCTTGATTTTTTTAGTCAGACAAATGCTGCACGTAATGCTTACATTCAAGGCACATTTGAATTTTTCTCGAATTTTTAGGTGAGTGTAGTTTGTTTTTCTCAAGATGTCTTAAGAGCTCTGCTTTCCTTGATGTGATTTGGAAGAAATGGGGTGCCTGCTCAGTTTTGATACGTATCATTTGACCGTGGTTAAAAATTACGAGGTCCATCGTGTTGCCTTAAGTTTCACATTAATAAACACTCACACACTAATTTAGGAATTAAAGAGATGGGAGAACATACATGTTACATTGAAATGATGATGCATCTTGTAAAAATTATAAAAATTTTCATAAAATAAATTATTTCAATAAATAAAAGCATCACGTGATTTGCTTGATTAATAATTATTTTTCAAACATCTCTTTGAAATAAATGTTCTATACGTTTAAAAAAATCTTATTTTTTTTACCTACTTTTTTGCTGAAAACATGTTTTATAAGATCGTTTTAGAGAGTAAGCACTATTGATATTGATTATTAATAACTTTTATATAGTTTTGTAAACGATTTAACAGATTATACTCACTTTGTTCGACAGCAAAGACATATCCCGGATGAGTTAATAATTCTAGTAAAACAGAGCTAATTTATAAAAATTTAAACATCTAAATTGTCTGAAATATTTATAGCTTTCTAAGGTCCTTAGTACACATCTCTATGTTTCGCCACTGTTTTCAAATCAGTTTTTTCACAAACTTTTCCCCATCAAAATTCTTCACACAGAAACCTTTCTCCTATAGACTTTTAAAGCCTCTAATGCCTTAAAGTGAATGATATACTGGATAAAATTAATTTCATATCACTTGGAGAGCCTACTCTTTAGATCATCAGGTCCCATAGATTAGATTTATATGACATAGAAAGCTTTTAGGTTGATGGATAAGGCTAGACTGATATCAGGGTGGGGAGAGAAAATTATCTCTGTGGGGTTTCCTCTACCCATTAAAGAATTTTTGTGCTTCCGCCCTCACCCATTTGGGTCCTTTTCATTGTTAAATCTTATATCTGAGCGTGGTTTGCAACTGAACACATTCTGTACCACAGTTCACCTGTCTTTGTCTGAGGGGTTATTCGATAAATCCGTGGCGAATGGGTGAAATCTGATTTTCTGCTGGGGTGGATGGACCGAATCGTTCCAAGCTGTGCTTTGATCGAATGCTACTGATTTGGGCACTGTTGTGGAAATCGCACGCTTTTTTCATCATTGGATGTGCGTTGTGAATGTAAATATCGATTTCTGTATCATCGAAGGAAATATTGTTTTTGTGAAATTTGGACTGACTGTTTTTTGACATCGCACTTAAGGCATCCGACTACGTTCGGAACCGTGATTTTAAAAAAGCGCATAAATGGATAATTTTCGTGATATTAAGTGTCACTCAAGGTTAGAATACATGCATAAAATTATTTTAAGGACATTTTTTGACAAAAAAAGTTTATTTAAATATAATATTTTGGCAAAAAATTTAACTTAGAATGATCTTTTTTCCAAGTGTTCTCTTTTTGGGAAAATTGGTTCCCTAATAATAATATTTTGCCTGTATATAGCTCAGACCTCTCTACAGACTCAACTAGAATTTTGAAATATTCACATTATTTTCAGAGTTACCACCAATTGAAATAATTATTCGCGTTTTTTTCTTAAAATTTCTCCCCGCTGTTGTCGTAAAATATAAATAACCCCGCTTCTAAGTTATGCCTCCGAAAAGAGGTCTGAGGTATATACAGGCAAAATATTATTCTAATAGAAGCATTTTTCACAAAAGGAGAATATTTTGAAAATGGGTCATTCTATGTTCATTGTTTGTCAAAATATTGTACTTAAATAAAATTTTTTCATCAAAATGTACTTAAAACAATTTTATGCATATATTCTAATATAAGTTACACTAAATATAATGAAAATTATCCATTTATGTGCTTTTGAAAATCACGGTTCCGAACGTAGTCAGATACCTTAAGAGAGCAATACGAGGAGGCTGAACCTCATAATATTGAACCACATCCAAGTGTTTAAACAGAGGTTCCCAAACATTTTTGTCTCATAGACCCTTCGCCATGTTTTTCGGTATGGAGTAGACCCCTACTTACCTAATATTAAATTTTTACAAATTCATCAACTTAAATATCTTTTGATTGCTACTATAGAGCTAATTAGTTTAAAAGAATTAAATTTCTAAATGTAATGAAGTATAGTATTTAAAACTTAAGAATTAAGTGTTCATTAATTCGATCAGAATTTAATCAATGCATAAAATAACTGAAAAACAAGCAAATACTTTTATTGGGAGTGATGAATGTGGGGCTTCAATGACAAATTTTCATCATTTGTTATTAATCTCGAATCAGGTTTAACTCTAAATCTTCCCCGTTAGCAGTGACCAGTTTTTTTCCTTTCTCTTTTTGTTTTGGAGATTGGCAACCAAACTGAAACTTCTCATTATAGGAAAATCACTAGTAAAAACTTTCTTACGATAGTCCATAATTCGGGATAAATAATAGCTATATCTTTTTAAAGTCAAAATTACATGTAACAAGCAATTGTATTGTTTGTTACTTTAAGATTTTTGTTAGTGCCTATTGTGATCAGTTCCTATTGTAATAGGAATTTTTTTTTAATGTGACCATATGAATGGATTGTCCACTGTGGTATTACCATAGTCAAAGCATTCTCAAACCTCGTTGCAAAATCTCAATAAAGGGCATTTAAATATGGAAAATACGTCCTGACAGATTATCTGTGACAAATTGAGAAAATTCACGACCTCCAGTGTTATACTGTTTCAGCTTAATTATGGAAAGAAAAGATGAAATAGTCCCTGTTTTAATAAAATTTATGCTGTCATCTTATAACTACAAATTAACCTCATTAAATTTAATAAAAAAAAATTGTTAAATAGGTAAATTCTGGTTTCCTCCAATTGATTAAATTTTCTTTTAAAATTAAATTCATGATCTGGTTTTATGACAGTCACTATCATTAACTCCCATTTACACCTCATGACCCCCCAAATTTTTTCGCTTACATGGACACCTTGCAAGTAGTCATAGACCTCTAGGGATCGATATAGACCCCTAGAGGGGAATCACTGGTTTAAAACAAATCTTGAAATGACTCTCCACTTTCCAAACTCCTACATCACTTTCGCATGAGAACTTTGCAGCCAATCAGATTTCAAATGCATCATTCTCCATGAGTTCGAGCCCTTGCACCATTGAAAACTCGCCGTGAAGAAGGGTTGATGCACATTAAATCTGTCATGGCTCAAAATCCTCTACAACTCGACAGAAACAACGCGACCCCTGAGAAAGAACACTATGGCCACCACAATCCCAAGGCTATTTTATAATTTGGAAAATAATTTTTAGTACATTAAAGCTTATGGGACTGATTGATTGTTCATTAACGTCACATTTCACAGAATCAAGAGGACTATTGGCGGCGAACCTCGTAACATTGGTCTATGGTCAGGTGAAGAGAAAGACACCTGAACAGACACTTTAATCTCTGAACATCCCTATCATGCCAACCTGAGGACCGCGACAGAGTTTACGTATATCAGCCCATGCAGATCGTGACAGAGTTAATTTTCATTTAGGTTTTGAATAGAAACTACTTGAAAAATCATAAAATGATGTTGATTATCACCATACCAATTTCTTGCATATATTTAATTTATCTCGTATTTTTCCTTAAAACCATTTTTATGTGAAACTGGTTGGTATACCTGTTCTTCGCACGGGTGAAATGAAAAATTTAGCAATACTATTGAAGGATACGGACGTTTTTAATGAGTTAATTTTGCATGAATTGCAAATTAAACAACAAAAAAAAGCTTTTGCATATCTCAGCTGAACAAAAGAAAAAGAAAACTGTATTTGTTAAATTTAAAGTGTGCAGATCTAATAGCTCATAAAAAGAGGAATTCATTTTTTTTATTTATTTATAACACATCCCGTAACTCTCTTGGGGGTTGATTTTTAAAAACACCTTCCTAAGCTGATCTCTGCTCAGCAAAAGTAACACATTATTACAAATATTGTGTAATGAGCACCAAAAATAGTGTAAATAATTTAAATCTGTATGTTTAATACATTAATATTACTTTCTGTTGTATTCATTTTATGTTAAAACTGTAATATTAGCAAGTGATGGGAGGCCAGATTTGTTCCTGTTTAGAATTCGCCCCTGAAACGGCTTGGGATTTTTATACGAGTCCCCCCTGACCGGCTGTAGTGAAATTCCTTTTGGTGGGGTGTGTCAAAAAAAGTTCCCGCGTTAAAAAGTTCACTAAACCCATAAATTTTGAGGTGGTGTAACACTGCGCCGGCCTCGGGACCAATCAGAGAAATTAAACTGGACAAGACAAAGAGTCCAGCCCTAGGATTTTTGGGTGACGAGGTGCTGAATAAAAACGGCACGCACCCGAATTTAGACAGAGAGAGCCGATCCCAGAGCTACAGAAGAACCGTACTCCGAGATTCCGGGCGTCAACCATGTCCATCCCCAGCATCCTCCCCTCTCAAGCTAAGTTAATTATTTTGATCTTCTTGTCGTAAAAGTAAATTTCTATATGCGTGTGTTTAAAATAAATTTATCTTAAACGTTAAAAGTTCGTTCCGTTAAATTATTGATTTTTGTTTATTTTACTGTTAATTTATGGATTCTTGGTTAATTTAACTATGGTTATGATGCGATGTGAAATTAGGAAACTGGGTTCACAATTTAGAAATTGAAGAAGTTAAAATAGCGTCGCACCACAAGCAACGCCATTCCTTACATTATAATGATGATTCAATGGAAACATAGCGAAATGTTGGCGATAGAGACAATTTGGCATCATTTTTGCTGACCCTGTTGGCAACTTGGCGATTGATTGAACGATGCAGAAGTTGAAATGCTGTAACGCCAACTGGTGGGGAGCTGCAACAAAGGGAATAGCACAAAAACCTAATCCACAAAAAAATACATGCCCATGCCAATTTTCATAGTAATCGGTTCAACGATGTTGGATTGAAGCGATTTCATATATACAAACAACCATATATATATATATATATATATATATATTTTCTGTTGAGAAATAATAATTTAACAACGCACAATATTGATAGATTCAAAAATATCCAGAAATTTATATTAATGTGCATACAAAATGATTATCCCATCAATTTCCTGAGAAAATATATAGATCAGAAATATTTCTTTAAAATATTTTTAAACTCGTAAATGCACAAATCCACCACACAACATTAGGTACACAAAGTCCAGCTTGTTAGTGGTCCAGCTGTGAAGAATTTGTGCATTCACACACATGTTACATTTTAATATACATTCCACACACAGGTTACATTTTAATATACATTTTAATACACACACAATTAAAACAATATTTACACGACTATATATATACACTTTAAAATTATTTTTTACCAGTTAAACATCTATATCCAATCAGACATTTATGACCAATCAATCAAGCAAGTCTTTTGCATGTGATATGGTTTGCATCTGATGACAAGTGGTCATACTCTGGTGTTGGATCAGAATCGGTGGATTGACATGGTTGGATGTTATGAACAAAATATGTGTATTTGATATATTAAAAATGAAATGTCGTGCAATAAGAAATGGATCATATTCTTGATGGGATACTGTTTGGTGAGTCTTTAATGATTTACTCTATTCATTTGTGAATATACTGTATTTTTAATGATTTACTCTATTCATTTGTGAATATACTGTGTTTTTAATGTGAACATTCGGTTTTAGAAATTTTAGTTTGAACTTTCAGATTTTTAACTTGAACTTTCAGATTTTTTTAACTTGAACTTTCAGATTTTTAACTTGAACTTTCAGATTTTTTAACTTGAACTTTCAGATTTTTTAACTTGAACTTTCAGATTTTTAACTTGAACTTTCGGATTTTTAACTTGAACTTTCGGATTATTTAACTTGAACTTTCGGATTTTTAACTTGAACTTTCGGATTATTTAACTTGAACTTTCGGATTATTTAACTTGAACTTTCGGATTTTTAACTTGAACTTTCGGATTATTTAACTTGAACTTTCGGATTATTTAACTTGAACTTTCGGATTATTTAACTTGAACTTTCGGATTATTTAACTTGAACTTTCGGATTTTTAACTTGAACTTTCGGATTTTTTTTTGAACTTTCGGATTTTTTAACTTGAACTTTCGGATTTTTAACTTGAACTTTCGGATTTTTTTAACTTGAACTTTCGGATTTTTTAACTTGAACTTTCGGATTTTTAACTTGAACTTTCGGATTTTTAACTTGAACTTTCGGATTTTTAACTTGAACTTTCGGATTTTTAACTTGAACTTTCGGATTTTTAACTTGAACTTTCGGATTTTTAACTTGAACTTTCGGATTATTTAACTTGAACTTTCGGATTTTTAACTTGAACTTTCGGATTTTTAACTTGAACTTTCAGATTTTTTTAACTTGAACTTTCGGATTTTTAACTTGAACTTTCGGATTTTTAACTTGAACTTTCAGATTTTTAACTTGAACTTTCGGATTTTTTAACTTGAACTTTCGGATTTTTAACTTGAACTTTCGGATTTTTAACTTGAACTTTCGGATTTTTTTAACTTGAACTTTCGGATTTTTAACTTGAACTTTCGGATTTTTAACTTGAACTTTCGGATTTTTAACTTGAACTTTCGGATTTTTAACTTGAACTTTCGGATTTTTAACTTGAACTTTCGGATTTTTAACTTGAACTTTCGGATTTTTAACTTGAACTTTCGGATTTTTAACTTGAACTTTCGGATTTTTTAACTTGAACTTTCGGATTTTTAACTTGAACTTTCGGATTTTTAACTTGAACTTTCGGATTTTTTAACTTGAACTTTCGGATTTTTAACTTGAACTTTCGGATTTTTAACTTGAACTTTCGGATTTTTAACTTGAACTTTCGGATTTTTAACTTGAACTTTCGGATTTTTAACTTGAACTTTCGGATTTTTAACTTGAACTTTCGGATTTTTAACTTGAACTTTCGGATTTTTAACTTGAACTTTCGGATTTTTAACTTGAACTTTCGGATTTTTAACTTGAACTTTCGGATTTTTAACTTGAACTTTCGGATTTTTAACTTGAACTTTCGGATTTTTTAACTTGAACTTTCGGATTTTTAACTTGAACTTTCGGATTTTTTAACTTGAACTTTCGGATTTTTTTAACTTGAACTTTCGGATTTTTTTAACTTGAACTTTCGGATTTTTTAACTTGAACTTTCGGATTTTTAACTTGAACTTTCGGATTTTTTAACTTGAACTTTCGGATTTTTAACTTGAACTTTCGGATTTTTAACTTGAACTTTCGGATTTTTAACTTGAACTTTCGGATTTTTAACTTGAACTTTCGGATTTTTAACTTGAACTTTCGGATTTTTAACTTGAACTTTCGGATTTTTTTAACTTGAACTTTCGGATTTTTAACTTGAACTTTCGGATTTTTTAACTTGAACTTTCGGATTTTTTTAACTTGAACTTTTCGATTTTTAACTTGAACTTTTCGATTTTAGATAATTTTTGATTTGAACTTTCGGATCTCAAATATTTTTGATTTGAACTTTCGGATCAGGAATTTATTTTTTCTACCTTTACAACTATTTTAAAGATGTGTGCGTAATCTTGGAAGTTTGAGGGTTCACTTATATTATGTACTAAATTGTTTTTAAATTTTAATATTGCAATATATTTCGGAATGAGATGGCGAATAGTTTTATTTTTCAAGTATAATGATTTAATTTTAACTTTTTAATTTTTTTTTCTGAAATTTGAAAATTTCCAAATAAATTACCAAGTTGCAATAGGGGGAAGGTTGGCGCCATCAAACTAGTTTAACCCCACTTATCGGTCCTAAGTCCGAGATTGCACTTGGATATTTTATAAATTTTTATTTTATTTTATAATTTTTAATTTTGTTTGAAAATGATGGAACATTATCTTTTATATTCGCCATTGATATTCTGAAGTGTTTTGGTATTTTGGGATTCATATAGTTCAATTTTTAAACTGATAATTGTGATTGTTTTTATATATTTAAATATATATATATATATATATATATATATATATATATATATATATATATATATATATAAAGTTTTAAAATAAATCGGACTGCTTCATCTTTTTCATATTGATTACAAACTTTTGAATACATCAGAAAGTATTCTTAAGTATGCTTCTTTCTAAGTACTTTTTATTATGCAACTACACATTTTACGCATTTTGAATTTTCTATTTGTATTATAATTTTTACAATATTTGCATTTTGGTATTGTAATTTTGTGTTTTTCCCCATTAGGTTTTCAAGTGTCTGAAACAGTTGTTAGATAGGTTACTGCTGCTAAAATGGCAGGTTATCAAAATTTAAGTGAGTTTGAACGTGGTGTTAGATTCGGCGCACGAGAGATGGGACATAGCATATCCGAGGAAGCGATGGAACTCGAATTTTCACCTATGATCATTTAATGAATGTACCGTGAATAGCGGGAATCCGGTAAAACATAAAATCTACGACAACGCTGCGGCCGAGAAAAAATCATGCAAGAACGGGACGAACGACGACTGACAAGAGTTGTTAAGCATGACAGACATGCAACCCTTCCGCAAATTATTGCAGATTTTAATGCTGGGTCATCAATAAGTGTCACCATACAAATAATTCAATAAAACATCACCGATGTGGGCTTTAGGAGCCCAAGGACCACTCGTGTACCCTTGTTGACTGCACGACGCAATGCTTTACGCCTTGCTTGGGCCTGTCAACGCCGACATTGGATTGTTGATGACTGGAAACACCTTGCCTGGTTTGACGAGTCTCTTTTCCAATTGAATCGAACTGACGGACGTGTATGGTTGGGGAGACAAACTCATGAATCCATGGACCCTACATGTCAACAGAGGGCTGTTCAAGCTGATGGAGGCTCTGTGATGGTATGGGGCGTGTACAGTTGGAATTATATGAGGCCCCTATTACGTCTAGATACGACTATGACAAGTGACAGGTACGTAAGCATCCTGTCTGATATCCTGCACCCATTCATGACCATAATGCATTCCGACGAACTTGGGGAATTTCAGCAGGACAATGTGACACCCCACACGTCCAGAATTGCTACAGAGTGACTCCAGGAGCACACTGCTGAATTTAGATACTTCCGCTGGCCACCAAAATCCCCAGACATGAACATTATTGGACATATCTCGGATGCCTTGCAACGTGCTGTTCAGAAGAGATCTCCATCCCCTCTTACTCCTACTGATTTATGGATAGCGCTGCAGGATTTATGGTGTCAATTACCTCCAGACTTTAATCGAATACATGCCACGTTGTTTTGTGGCACTTCTGCGTGCTCGTGGGGCTCTACACGACATTAGGCAAGTGTACCAGTTTTTTTTTGGCTCTTCAGTGTATTTGCTTTTTTATAGCTAAAGATGTATTAGTCTTTAAGTCGTGACCAAAGGCACATTCTATAATAAACGTAAGAAACCCTGACATTGTTCATCATTCTTTAATCGAAAAAGATGTTGCACTTGCATATTTTGTTCTTGAGCATAACTAAAAACTGCTGTAATAGCTAAGAAAACTTAAGCGAGATCGAAAGACTTCCAATAACCAGGGAATATTGTGCTCCTTTGATATTTCGGCGACCTCTTGAATATGTCCCCAAATTGAATCTGTTAGAAGCAAATAGTGAAAGGGCATTTTATACCAGTTGTCTAAGTAAAAGATGTATATATTGAGGACAGGCAGGCATTTCAAATCACTACGCCTCTAACTTGCTGCCGTTATCAACAAAAGCCTACTGTAGCTAGAAAAATCTAAAATTGTATTGCAGCACATCCTAACTCTATTGGTAGGGAATAATCCATGTAGAAAGGCTAAAAGACTCCCTCGTAAATTACGGCCGATGATCTCAACAACTACGTTTCTTAAAATCTGCCATCTCACCTAAGGACTACCAGAAAACATCCCCTCTTACCTAAGGGAAAACATTCCAGACAAAGAGTGTTTGACAATTGCAGCACAGACATAATTGCTTGTTAGTCTTAGTCAGTGCTTCTCAAAGTATCCATATTCGTGACCCAATATTCTATCATAATTTTCATCGCGCCCCCCTCATACAATAATAATGTATTTAATTCAATAATTCAATAATACTATACTTTGATACTAAGACTACGCGATTCGACTTAAACCTCTGAAGTGCTACTGGCGAATATAAACGTCTCCCTCAGTCAAAGAGTTAATTTCCCCGGACGTATATATACGTCTTTCCGAAGTACGATCTTTTCTGTGCACTACCAGCCATAAAATTATTCTGAAGGCTTTCGAATGCAAGAAAAGGATCTTAATAATGTTTGCGAAGGATTTACTTGTTTCAGATTATTTTTGCTTCTTTATTCACCTCTCCCCCCTCCTCAATACATCCCATATGCGCGTCTACGTGGAAAACGGTTTGCATTGGGAAGCAAATCACGTAAATTTTAATCAGCAGTCAAGGGACTAATTATAAAACGTACAAATTATTAAGATGAGTGTTAATTTTTTATATCGGACAATTTCATGGTGTCAGTGTGGTAACTATTAAACTTGTTCTTAATTTAGTATTCTTAAATTAGTTATACAATACATTGTGTGTAGCACTAATACATTTATAAATAAAATATATCAGTGTAAATGTGTATTTTACTTTTTATTATTTCAGAATGTATTTTATTTACTTTCAGTAAAGGAATAATTTTTTTATTAATCTTTTGTTTTTGACTTTTCACTATACTCGCCCCCCTTGTAGAGTGGTCAAGCCCTCCAAGAGGGTCGCGTCCCACAATTTGAGAAATACTGATCTCAAAGCACCAGCCCGTCGACCGACAAATAAGCTGTTCAAATCATATACTCAGGCTTATATCATCTTTTTCTGCAACTAAATGGTTACCCAAGGTCAACAACTTACCATTAAAATATTTCTATCTTGAATTATGTATAAATATATTGTTTGTACTAGTTTTGAAATTATTTTTATTGAAGTGGATTTAGAGTTTAAAGTTTTGGTCGCACATTAAAAGGCCACTGTGAGTCTTATCCCGAGGTACCTGAAGAGAGCCGAGACTGTTGCCTGCTTTCGCCTAACCACCGCACATTACTTTTTGTGATTACACCTCCACTGGCTTAGCCTGGCGGCTGACATGGCCTGCCAGCTCTGCGGCCATGCCAGGATGGATGATGATCCCCTGCTTCAATTCACTGGACTTGATGAATACCCGACTGAAGACGTCGTCAATCGGTACTGGGAGACTCAGCATCAAATGGTCATGAAACCAAGCACGGGCGTTGGATAAATAAATAGATAAATATGACCAATATACTTACTTATGAAAACTAGTACAGTACATTAAATTCAATTGAGCAACAAGCACATTATGTGGTAAGGTGTTGTGACGTCTTCGATTGTTGTGAACCCCTATCCTTCGATTCACGTTTTGCTTATGACTTCCATCAAATAAATGACAAGTGCGACACCTTCGATTGTTGTGAACCCACACCCCTCGATTCACACTAAGTTTTATGGCTTCAACCAGATGTTATGTGACAAGTGCCCGTGGCCATGGGGCCATTGTTTGTTGTTCGACCTCGGGGGAGCGCCAAAACCCAGACTGGCAGCCATAATGGTAAAAGAGAGCCGGCACCACATTGACAATAGGCAAAGCCTATCTAGAAAGAATCCTGTCGCCTCGGCCGGTGTCGAGAGAATGGGATAATAGAACACAGGTGGTGTGATGGACAAGTGTCCAGATGTTGGACTAGAATTATGGCGCCTTGAGCTAGACGGCCCGGGTGTGTATTTGCGTGTTATGCACAAATAGGACTAGGGAGGCAGAGAAAGACTTTTGTGGCCTACCAATAAGAAGGGATGAAAAGTGTGTTGTGGACCCACCCCTGGTATTTAAAAGTAGTTTTTTTCAGGAGACGAAGAAAAAAGAGCCCTGCCATGTATCGAGAGAACTGGAGACGCGAGCCCTGGATGGAGAGGACGAGGAGAGAGCCCTGGTTGGAGAAAACTGGAGGAGGGCGCGAAAAAGAAAGAGACTTGGTCCGAGATTGGGGTGGAAAGGAAGGAAAAACAATGAATGCTGGTGGCGTTGGAGAATTGGAGTAATATAGCATGACTGCACAGGCTTGGCGTATAAACTGTAAATTATTGCTTCAATAACACTTTGTTGAGGAAATAAACAAAACTTGTATTTTTAAATTAGGCTGTGACAATTTATTGGTGGTTAGCTACTCACGGAGTTACAGTGTAGAAATAAATGGAATAAAACATAAGCTGAAGTATCAACCGCATTGAATCAAATCGGACAGTCAATAATCAAATCAAAACATGGACAAAAAATTTTGTTCTTTTTTTTTATTTAGCATCTCTCTCTGATTTGAAACCAAGGTTGCCGTGGTAGCCTAGTGGTTATGGTCAGGAATTTCTGGCCGGCGTCAGGAATCAAATCTTCATTTCGATTCCAAGGGCTACTGAAGAACCGCCGTGTAGATGAACTGATGCCCATTGAGTCTATTGAGGTTCAAATTTTTCCTGTTTGCTTGGAGAGAAAATTTGAAAATGATAGTGTCGTCGTTCAAGTGTCTTCCTGGCCAGTGGATCGCTGGTTCAAAAGAGCCATTAACAATAGCCCTGTCTTGCTTCAGAGTATAACTTTAATTAAAAATCATTTGATGCGTCTTGAAAATGTTTATTTATTACTTTACTAATGTTTAGAGTAATTTAAAAAGAACATAAAACCACACGTTATTAACGTAGACAATAAGCTGAATCCAATTTCTCATTTATCTTTCATCATAAAATGAAATTTATGAAAATTTAATCCATATGTAATTTAATTCATTACATTCATTCAAAATAGTTCTTTGAATAACTTATTAAAGATTTATTTTCGAAAGAAAGAACTAAGTTCAATAGAAACTATACGAGATCATCGGATTCTTAAATCTTAAACATCTCTCTATCTGTAATGGTTAAATTTGCCTCTTCAAAACCTTTAAAAGCTGCATGCGAAAATACTTCAAATAATTACTCGTAGTTGTACTCAAAGTTTTAATTACATTTCCTTCACCAACTTCCATTGAGAATCTAATTAATGATATTTGTAGTAAAAATAGCTATCGTCTTTAACTAGTTTAAAGATATTAATTCATTTACAAATGTTGGAATTACTCTTATCAGATGTACTATTAACGTATTCAAGATGATTATACACTTCAAGTTTTCTCATTTAAGTAAATCATAATATATTTTCAATTTTTTCTTTACTTTCATGGGATAGTTTAATATCAATTTTTATAGAGAAAATATCTTTCTCTTCAGATAAGATGATGGATTATTTATTAACATTGCACTTAAAAACATCAATAGCCCCGTTTACATGGAAGAAAATTCCTGGCAAAATACTGCATGATTCTCTTTAGACCCGTTTACACGAAGAGCTGATATTATACCGGTTTGAAAAGCTGGTTTGATTTTTGTACCCGCTTTGAAGCAGGGTAAATGCGGAGAAAAGCGAGTTCATTTTCAAGTTTTCTCATGATGCATTGCGACCGAGATTCATTTTTTCAATGATGGCTGTTATTGATTGGGCACGTTGGGCCACTGAAGAAATAAGAGCTTTAATTAACAGAGCTAGGGAAATCAAGAAATACAACAAAAATTTGACAGAACTGTTTAAAATTCGGAAGTGTATAAAAAAATTTGTGACATATTCAAAAACATTGGCTATGCTCGGACAGTTCCACAAATTCTTAGCAAAATAAAAGCTTTGAAACAGAACCTTTTCGGTGCTAATTTGATATGGGAGCGCTACGCACCAAGTTGTTGTTTATGTTCGCCAAGATGGGCAATAACATTACAATATGTTTACCTTGATATTTATATCGTTTGCTGATGTGGTTGGCATGGGGACCTTTTATATATATATTGGTTTCTTTTTTTCGTATTAACAATTGTATACTCACGTGAATTTATCAACCAATCACCAAATTCTCATGTAAAAGGACTGAAAGAAACACCAGTAAAAAGCGGGATTTTCTCCCTAACCCCAATTTGCCGACAATTTTTGGGTTTGCATGTAATCGGGTACCAATAAGACTATTGGAGATGGACCTTATAGTTTCGAAATACAATCATTTGACGAGGACGATACAGAAGTGACTCTCCAATACCAGAAATTGACAAATTTAATGCGAGACAGGTTTAATTCTAAGCGGAGGGGGTTTTTAGTGGCTTCAGTACTCTAAACCCGGTCTTAATTGCAACAATGCCGACCGCAAATTCATTGCCAAAACTTCTTAGCTATTGTGAACTTTTATTTTCAGATCAAATACAAACGGTAAGAACTTCATAAAAAAAATTTGTTTACTTTACAAATTTTAACCATTTCCTCCAAAGTTAGTTATTACATTAATTTGTATACATCAACTGTAATCTTCTTCACTTAAAGGGGTGTTGCAAATTAAATTCTTTAATATAGATGGCGCTGCAAGTCAGCTAAGAGTATATATACTTTGGCTTGGCTTGTAGAAGTAGTTGAGGGCTTTCAAAGTAAAAAGAGCACCGGCGCAGTATTTCTGGAGATCCAGAAAGCCTTCGACCGTGTGTGGCTTACTGGACTTACCTATAAACTCTTATTAATTATAATATTCCCCACCTCTCGTTTTTCCACTTCACTCCTACAACTCAAATCGTTCATATCAGGTTCGTGTCAAGGATACTTTGTCTACAACTAAATTTATTAATTGTGGAGTAGCACAGGGCAGTCTACTTGGACCCCTGCTGTTTAATCTATACATAAATGACATACCAGAATACACTCTCACTAAACTAAATATGTAAGCAGACGATACAGCTGTGCACACTACATTCAAGAGAATCACATCAGTCACTTTTGCTCTAAACAAACACCTAAAATTACTAGAAAAATATTACGACCGGTGGAAAATCAGCATTAATGTTGAAAAATCTGCCGCCGTATTATTTACTAAAAAACGCAAAATACCACCACCACCTAAAATGTTCAACACAACAATCCCATGGTCTCAAAGTACTAAATACCTTGGTATTACGTTTGATAAAAATCTCACTTGGAAAACACACATTCAAAACACGCGTCAAAAATTCCGGAAAATAATGTTTAAACTATTTCCCCTAATTGGCCGGAATTCCGATTTATCTAGAAATAATAAAGTGCTTTTATTCACAGCCGTTATGCGTCCCATTTTATCATATGGGTGCCCAGTGTGGGGATACGCCGCTAAAACTAATATTAATATCCTAGATACTCTACAAAACTCAACAATCCGGATGATCGTTAAAGCCTCAAGGTACATGAGAAATGACGACATTCGGAAAGCTATTAAAATCAACAGTTTTAAATCCTACATCCAGAAAATAGCTAAAAAGTTCTTTAACTCTCTGCAATTCACTAATAATAGCAATATGATAAACTTAAATACCTATAATCCTCATGATTCAACTAAAAGACCGAGAAGAATCCTTCTCGACTCTTACAATCCACCATAAATTTTTTAATCTGTGCAATTTTTTATTGCACAACTATTGCAAAATTTTTAATCCTTTATTTATTTTTATTTAAACTTCTTTAAATTTGTCGTATCCCCACCATCTGGGTTTGCCCCTCCCCCTTAGTCTTAATTTTCTCTTTGAGAGACTTGAGCAGCCTATGAGAGTCGATTTCATCACCCGCCATGCACCAATAAGAGAGCTTCCTTTCAGCTCTCCGCCATGAACTCAGAAATCCGCACGACCCAGAAAATAACTCTAACAATTGGCTCGACCAATCAGCTGCTTCCTACATGCTAGCAGGATACAACTCACAGTCGTTCCACATATATATTTCGGATATGGGATGGAGGCTCGCTTCGCGAGCCATATGCCCAGAATTGTCACCGTAGTCACCGTGTAGAAGTAGTTTTTCTGTATTACGTAATGTACTTTGTGTGATGTTTTCTATGTGTTTCGTCCAATAAACAAAATCAACTAAAAGATGGACTTGGACTACTTACTGGAAACATTAAATCATTGGATATGATCGCCTAACTGACCCATAGAAATTAGAATTTAAGGAAAAAACAACATTAAGTGATTCAAAATTATGAGATACGTTGCTAATAGGTGTCATTTAGCTTCAGATCAAAGTTAATTCAAACCAATCAAACCTTTGAATATTTTTTTCAAGTTCATGAACTATATGAATTGGTTTGAACTCTACAAATAGTTTATTAACAAAAAAATATATTTTTAAGAATAATCCTTATTTAAGGCTGTTTTCGCCGTATGCGCAAGAGAAAGATTCCTCAATTTTTATAAAAATTTGTGACATTGTAACGCATGCATTTGCTTATAATATAGTGCTTTTATAATTTCAAAATATTTCATAAATAATTCGTTTTTCCTTTTAACATGTAAAGGGAGAGCTCCTTTAGCATTACAGTATAGGAGAAAAAACGCGAAAGACATTTTATAAAGGAAAAAATGTGCCAACTCGGATAAAAATGAGTAGTAGGATAAAATAAGTGATTCTCTACAGGCTAGTGAGGTCAGAACATAATATTAATGTTTGAGTATTTTTATATCTGAAAAAAACACTCCAAATTTGGGTCTTATTCTTTAACATAAGCCGAAAACAGCCTTAACAAAAAAAGTATTTCAATAATTATGTTACATTTACACCAGTAGCGCACACAGGAATTTTTCAAGGGGGAGTCCGGGGTCGAAAGTTCACCATTCTTGTATCAGGCTCATTTTGTTTTTGTCGATTTTCGGGAACAAAATACAGTAAAAAACTAATTATTGAAGAAATAATTAGCATTAATTAATAAAATTAATCATTAATAAAAAATGCTTAATTAAATTTTACGTACTGTATACTTAGAATTATTATCAATCGGAAAAAAAATCAAGGGCTTTGGAGGGGTCCCCCTTGTGTGCGCCACTGATTTACACTAATTGCATATATTATGATCAAAATCAACTTCTTGAACAGATTTAAACTGTTTGCAGAATTATATCTTTTCATGTCTGTTTTAGGAGAATAACAATTAAAAAATACGCAATTTTTTAGAAATTTTGTAGCAAATATTTATCATACATTTATAAAATAAGACATATTCTTCGTAGCCAGTCTACATTTTTAAATTAAGATTGACTTCATCTTTCAATGAGCATTAAAAAAAACGTTAAAAAATGTGCGCTATGCGCCTAATTATACGGCATAAGGAATTTCAAAGATGATTTTGCTTTTGATAAAAATTGTTTCTATAGAAACTGAGTTTTTTTCAGAATTATGCTTACTTTTTTGGCAAGGAATAATTATTTGGAATAATTTAATCATTACAGCCGTTAAGCTCTTACTACTTTTATAAAAGATATCGATGAAATATTTGACTTTTCAAATCAATATCATGTTTCTTGACGAGTTTCCATACCACAAGTCATAATGAAAACTTGTGATCTTTGATCCTGTCAAGTTTAAATATCTAATTTTTAAGATCTCAAGATTATTGAAATGGTTTAAACCCATGAGAGATCCCATAGTTACTTAATATCTACAATCACTTGTTTCCAGCCAATCCTGTGCATAAATTCTTGTGGCATCGTACTCACATGATAAAATCAATCTCATGCTTCCAGCCAATCAATTCTTGAATTCCACTTTTGCCAACTTTTCCTTTTTACAAAAACTTTTTTTTTTAAAAAAAAAAGTGTGTACTTGCTATCAGTAATAGCTAATATAGGTAAACAAAATGCACTTGAATTAAAAGAATGAGTATAATATAAAAATGTATTTTATTTTAGAACAACGCTTGGAAGAATCTGAATACTCTTGACCAGTTTTTTTTATCAATCTATTAAATTTTAATCTATATCTAAATTTTACAAGTAGAATACTAAGTATAAATCTGATGTGTTCTGAATTCAATGGAGAAGATAAGATTGCATTTTTCACGTGTCTGCAGTAAATTAGCTCATTCCAAATGCAATAAATAAAACTGAACAGTTGTTTTAAAAATTACAGTACAATAGAAGTAATTTTTGTGCGTTTCCTTTTTATGTGATTTTATTTTTGTGCGATCTTTTTTATATGGTATATGAATTTCAACTGCTTTAAGGCCAATGAAATGTTTTCTATTGATGTACATAGATATATGTCAAGACGTCTTCCTACAATGTCAGTCCAATTGCTTTCTCTCAACTCGCTAACAGCACAAGTTTGACTAAGGACGAAACTGTTGATAACGGTGACATTCTCAATAATTTGATAGATTATAAAGACGGACAAAAAGAACCAGATTATATGAGAGCAGATGAAATACATACAGGGATCCAGCTTTTCAACAAATTGGAAAAGCATTTTCTTAAAATAGATACCAATTCCGAAAGGAGTTTGAAATTCCAAAAAGAGCTTTGACCATGCATATCTGGTTATATCGTGACGCTTACAAGCAGTAAAGTGAAGTGAAGTGAATGTGAATTTTAATGGCGCAAGGGCCAACTTTGGCCAAGCTGCGCCAAACACCTGTTAAAAAAGAAATAGTCATATATTTAAATATATATATATATATATATATATATATATATATATATATATATGTAGGGTTGGATATGTGCAATGGACAACCCCTCCCCCTGTACTTAGGGTAGAGCAGTCCACACTGACGTTACACCCCGTCATGAATGTCCGACTAAAAGGACACACGGGAAAATATGTAGACGGACGTTAGGGACGCTAAGCTTTAGACGTAGGAGAAAGACGTTCTCCTTTGCTGTTCAGTATATATATATAATCTAGATATTTCATCTTGTTAAATAAATCATTTATCATCCTTAGGTTGTAGTCATTTTCCCATATTTTGGGGGCTCGACCTTTCTCTTGCATATTAAGGAAAATCACCTCTAGACGAGAGAAAATTTTTAAGACGCGTTAATATTTTTCTTCAGTGGACGCTACATTGCAAAAAGCGTAAAAACGTGTTGCTGTTGGAATTTCTTTTTCTTGGATTCATTTAGTGCCTCAACTGGTTTTGGATTTATTGTACGGACTGCTCCCCAACCCCAGGTAGGCAAAATTTAATTAAACGTATTTTTTTTGTTTGTTTATTTTGGCTTTAAAATAACTGTATTTAGTAGTTTTAACTCAGAGTGTGATAGGAAATTTTGATTACAACCTTGCACCGTCTAAATTTTCAAAGTGATTAATTTTGTATATTAAGATGTCCTGTAAAAAAATTAAATTAGGCGATATTCCCCTATAATTGCTAATTCGTTGAAATGTGGTACAACTCGTGCTGTAAAAACATTAAATTCTATATTAGGATTCACCGAATTTGACAGTTCTTCGCGAAATAAAATAAGAAATTTTTCTACATTCCCTAAAGAGTTTAGAGTTGAAGAACACAAAGAAAAAATTTTAACCGAATTCTCATTGCCTGATTTTATCTCAGTCGCTAATTTATTGCATTTAGACGTAGAAACAAATCAGCAAAATTTATGCAATAGTATATTTAAAGCTTTGACGAACTTACATGAATTCCAACTAACATTAAATAATTCGGAGGCATCCTTTTCTGAAGGCGAAAACGTAGTTTCAAAAACCACGTTTCAAAAACGAATCACGTTAGACAGGAATTTTTCATCGGAAGGGACAGACCAGCACTCCCCGTTTCAACAACATTCGGTCAGTAATTCTCCCCTGCCCAGCGTTCAAGGTTATTCTTTCATGCCGGCACATCAAAACGTTTCATCTCTTTGTACACAAAATACTTTTCCTCCCTATTCAAACGAAGCTTCCCTTACAGAGATGAATACCCAGTTTTGGACTTTATTGCGGGATATTTCGGCGACTAGTAGAAAATTTACCGGGGAAGATTTTTATTCTGTAAATAGTTTCTTTCGCGATGTTGAAGAAAATTTTGAATTATTCCCAGCTATTAAGTTCTTCACAAAAATTTATTTTCGCGAAACGTCTAGTATGTGGAACTGCTAAATCATTTCTTTTTTCACAAAGAAATTTAAATACATACGAGTCATTCAAAAAAGCTTTAATTGAAGAATTTTCGGATTCAGTCACTTCAATAGAAATTCACCGTGAATTAGAAAAAAGGAAAATGTATAAAACCGAGACTTTAATGCATTATTTTAATTCCATGCGTGAATTAGCAAATAGATGTGATTCAAAAATTGACGAAGCATCAATTATCCAGTACGTAATTAATGAAATTGATGGGCCTCGTTCAGATAAAATAATCCTCTATGGTGCAACCTCATTTTCCGAATTTAAGCAGAAATTACGTACCTATGAAACTGTCATTAAAAACATGGGAATACATAACTTTAATTCACCGAATTTTCGTCATTCATATGAAAGCCGAGGACGCGATTTTAAACAACAAAGCTTCCAAAGAAAACCCACAAGAATTAACGTTTCCGACGCAGCTAAAAATCCCCAACGTTGTTTTAATTGTTATGATATAGGTCATCTATCAAAATCTTGTCCTAATCATTCACGTGGCCCCAGATGCATCTCATGTAATCTTTATGGTCACAAATCATTTGAATGCCGACGAGTTAATTTAAATAACACTTCTACACCACCTTCTGGTGTAAATGCTGTGCATGAATTGCCTTCTCCTATTAATATGTGTAAAGACGTAACAATTTTTGGGCGTAAACTTAACGGGTTAGTAGACACAGGTAGCAATTTAACACTATTAAGAAATTCTACTTACATAAATATAGATAAACCGCCACTGAAACAAACCAACACATTATTAACAGGTTTTGGTTTTTCGCGAATTAATGTGATAGGAACTTTTGATTCTGAAATTACAATCGATGATCAAATTTTTCCTGTTACTATTTCTGTTGTACCAAATTCTTGTACAAATTATGACCTTATAATCGGTTGTGACGTAATTAAACAAGCACATCTAAATATATCGCCTACAGGCGTAAAATTTGCACAAATTTTAAGGCCATCTGATAATGAAAATGAAAATTTTATTATGACGATTTCTGACGGTTCACCCACATTTGATATCGGTCCAAATGTTTCTCAACATAATCGAGCTGAAGTCGAACAACTGCTATCGACATATACGCCTAAAAAAACAAAAACTGTAAACATTGAGTTTGATATAGCTCTCACCGACGACGAACCGATATTTCATAAGCCCCGACGTTTGCCATTTGCTGAACGAGATATAGTGGACGCTCAAGTTGATGAATGGGTTAAAAATGGAATTGTTGAGCCGTGTTCATCCCCTTACGCTAGTCAAGTTGTGGTAGTAAAGAAAAAAGACGGGAAATCAAGAGTTTGCATTGATTATAGACGCTTAAATCGCAAACTTATTAAAGATAACTATCCTCTTCCTTTAATTGACGATATTTTAGATTGTCTCCAAAATGCTAAAATATTTACTACTCTAGAGCTAAAAAATGGATTTTTCCATGTCGCGGTAAATGAAAGGAGCCGTAAATTTACTAGTTTTGTTACTCACAATGGTCAGTATCAATATAGACGAATGCCTTTTGGACTGAGTACTTGTCCTTCCACCTTTATGCGGTACATAAATGCCATTTTCCGACATCTGATTTCGAAAAGTATTGTTCTCCCATATATGGATGATGTCGTTATTCCCGCTGCTAATGAGTCCCAAGCCCTTGAATATCTAAAAATTGTTCTACAGGTAGCTTGTGATTACGGACTTGAAATAAATTTTAAAAAATGTCAATTTTTACATAATAAAATTGAGTTTCTTGGCCATATTATAGAAAACGGTACATTGTTTCCTTCTCCTTCAAAAACTAAAGCTGTTATTAATTATCCTGATCTTAAAAATATTAAAGACGTTCGCCGATTTCTAGGTCTTACTGGCTATTTTAGAAAGTTTTTACCCTCATATTCGACCATAGCAAAACCTTTGAGTGACCTCCTTCGTAAAGACTCCCCTTTCCAATTTTATGCTGAACAACAGACAGCATTTCAAAAATTAAAATACTTACTTTCCCAACAACCCGTTTTAAGTATTTTTAACCAAAATTCTCCCACTGAGATTCACACTGACGCGTCAATCGATGGTTTGGGTGCAGTCCTATTCCAAAAATCCATACATGACAACCAGTTTCACCCTGTATTCTACATGTCAAAAAAGACATCAGACCATGAAAGAAAGTACACTAGTTTCGAACTAGAAGTCCTCGCAGTGGTCGAAGCACTTAAAAAGTTTCGCATCTATGTACTAGGAACATCATTCAAAATTATTACTGACTGTGACGCCCTCGTCAAAACACTAAGTAAAAAAGAGCTTAATCCCAGGATAGCCAGATGGGCACTTTATCTCCAAGAATTTAATTATACAATAGAACACCGTACAGGCTCAAAGATGGCTCATGTGGATGCTCTCAGTCGACCTCCACATTGTATGCTAATACAAAATAGTGTTCATCTTCAATTTCTCAAAGCACAACAGGCTGATGACCAAATAACAACAATAAAGACGCTTCTAGAAACAACGCCGCATGACAACTATATCGTAAAAAACAAACTTCTTTACAAAACAATCAATGGCACCGATTTACTAGTGGTACCTGACGAAATGCAGGCGAACATCATTAAAACTGCACATGAACGTGGCCATTTTGCTGTTCTACGCACACAAGATTTAATTAGCAAAGACTTTTACATCCCACGACTTAAAGACAAAGTTGAAAAATGCATTCAAAACTGTGTTACATGCATTCTCACAAACCGGAAACGTGGAAAACAAGATGGCACGCTTAACCAGATAGAAAAAAACGATTTACCTCTCCATACATTTCATCTAGATCATTTGGGTCCCCTAGCAACAACTTCTAAGAAATATAAGCATGCTTTTGCAGTGATTGACGCATTCAGTAAATTTGCATGGCTGTATCCCACTAGATCTACGGACGCTGCAGAAGTCATAAATCGATTAGAAAACCAAAGACATGTCTTCGGAAACCCCGCTAGGATTATCACTGATAAAGGATCCGCATTTACTTCCTCCGCATTTGAAGATTACTGTAAAAAGCAAAACATCTTTCATATCTCCATTACAACTGGTCTCCCAAGATCTAATGGCCAAATTGAAAAAACAAAATTCCACCATCATTTCTGTGCTGTCAAAACTTTCTGTCGACGATCCCGAGAAATGGTATTCTCACGTACCCCACCTGCAAGAAATCCTGAACTCAACTTTTCAAAGAAGCATCAAGATGACTCCATTTGAGCTCCTTTTCGGCACCAAGATGAAGTCTTGCCAGGACATTGAGATTGTCGAACTTCTTAACGATGAGATTACAGCTCAATTCCAAGAACAACGTGATGCTCTCCGTCAAGATGCCAAAAGCAAATCTACAAAGTTCAAGATGAGAATCGCCGCACGTACAATCTCCGGCGCAGACAAGCTCATAAATATCAACTACATGGCCTAGTAGCAATTAAACGCACTCAGTTTGGTCCAGGCTTAAAACTTAAGCAAAAATACCTCGGACCATACAAAGTTACAAAAGTCAAGCACAATGACACGTATGACGTAGAAAAGTGTGATTTTGTCGACGGACCATCAAAAACGTCTACTTGTGCAGAATTCATGAAACTCTGGGCCAAACCAAACTAACTCTACTTGATTTCTCTATTAAAAACTGTTCACAATTTTTCTTCCTGTGAAAGACTTTCGTTATGGACATTAACAACAGACTTTTATCTATTTATTTATTTTTGATTCCATTTTTTATTGAATGACTCTAACATTTTCTTATTTCATTTTAGTACAAATTTAAGTGTTTAGAAGTAGGAGCATCTTGCTTCAATATGTTCCTGTTCCTTATTCCAGATTCTTATTTTAGCCTTGATCTTATTTGTATCGTTAACATAATTTGTTTTACCCCAGTGGTAATGTATGAAATTTTTTCTATTTATGAAATATTACTTTAAATTTGTTTATTTTTCAGTATTTTTGTAATTTTTCTTTGATGATAATTTGTGTTATGTATAATTCTTTCATCTACTGTGTAACTGTGTACATTTTTAATATTTCATTACTATGTATCTGTGCATTTTATCATTGTATGTAATCAGGCGAGGTCGCCTTCCCGGTCATGATGGCCGATGTAGGGTTGGATATGTGCAATGGACAACCCCTCCCCCTGTACTTAGGGTAGAGCAGTCCACACTGACGTCACACCCCGTCAGGAATGTCCGACTAAAAGGACACACGGGAAAATATGTAGACGGACGTTAGGGACGCTAAGCTTTAGACGCAGGAGAAAGACGTTCTCCTTTGCTGTTCAGTATATATATAATCTAGATATTTCATCTTGTTAAATAAATCATTTATCATACTTAGGTTGTAGTCATTTTCACATATATATATATATAAAAGTATATGCACACATGTATATGCATGCATGAATGCACATACATACATATAATATATTAAAATCCAAAGAAACACACAAATCAAATCAAATATAAAAATCCAATTTTTAAAAGGAAGGCAAATAGATTTTGGTGGAGAGATTCCCCCACCAAGTCAGATAAGGTTAAAACAGATGTATGTAAAAAGGTGATGTGATGATGGTTAAAAACGGGACAATCTATTAAAATGTGATAATCAGAATATGGGACTTTACAGGAAGGACATTCTGGGGCATTTTCAACCAACAAAAGGTGCCTGTGTGTAAAATGAGTATGACCAATGCGAAGTCGAGTCAAGCGGACATCATGTCTTCGCACTGGTAGTGCTGCCCAATGAGAAGTAGAAGTTTGAATGCTATGCAGTTTGTTGCGGATCTGTTGATCCCAAGTCTCTTGCCATATATGATGGATATAGTGCTGTATAGAAGTTTTTAAATCCTGGTAACAACCGACCGTCGTCACAAAAACTTATCACTTATGTTATGGTGTCAAAAAATAAATCTATTGAAATTGTATCTTCAAGTGATGAAAGCGATTTTGAACTAATTCATCGCAGGTAAATGTATGCTTTGGATTACGGTGAGTAGCAATGAATTATGTATGTGCATTTTGTGAAAACTTCTTAAGTACACAATAAGAAATTTAATGTTCTTAAAATGTTTCCATGTGTAATTTAATAATTTATTTTGTTTGAAAGCAATTTCTTAGAAAATACTTCAACTATTTACGAAATTCATAACTACGATTTTTTTATGCGGTCCCTCTCCACCGCATAAAATTTTTTCCGTAGTATGTCGACAAAGTTGTTTGTTATATTGTAAGTATTTACGAAATTTTCGAATATCTTTTTGTGTGGTTTATTTTTATGCGGTTTCCATTTACCACACAAAAACAGATTTTACTGTATTAATTGATTACAAAAAGAACATAGTACATTTCCCGATTAAAGTTGCATAGTCAAACTTATTCCTTGAACGTTTCTGATTCATAAAACTTTAACTGAAATAATTACGGGACTCTCAAGACACCCAGTTCTTCGAAAATAGTCATCAAAAGATTACGCAAAGAAATCACCCAAACTTCCTCCTCAAGAATTTCTCTGAGAAAGCCAGGCATCTATTCTTCTGCAATTAAAAATTGATGGCTTGGCAAATGTCAGAGCCCATCTCCTCAGGCCGTCTATCAACAAAGAGTGGGAAATCTGTCAGTGGCAAATCTCGTCGCTTCCCTTATCTTCACTTCTGATTTCCGTAATTGCCAAATCTCACAGCGTAAAGCTTCCCCTATCTTGGCGTAATTGGGACTGGAAAGACGTTGGGACCTCAGGCAATTTATTTTCTACTCTTTAAGCCTGGAAAGCGTGAAACAAAGTTTACTTGCGTTTTAACTAATTACCGATTCCACAAGCTTGTGGCCCTCTCAATTAGTGCTAGTTGACTGGTGTAAAGTTCATGTATAAATACGTTGAATATGTTTGTAAAGATACAACTTGTTAAGTGAAAGATTTGGTGGTGTTAAAATATTAAGGGTTGCTTTATAGTTAATTGATAGTTTCATTCATTTCATCGATGAAATATTTATAATTTCGGGTATTAGAAAATGTTTTTAAGGGCTTCGAATGAAACTTATTGTGAATATTTAAAAAGTAACATTGACTTTTATTTTTTCCATGAGTTTTATTCATCTTTTTGAGTAGTTTCTTTTTTTTTTATAATGAGTTGGTTTTAAATTGTTCTTTGACCTACATTCTGGGTCAGTGAGGGCGAATTATATTAACGTCGTACTAGAAAGCCGCATGAGGACTATTGGCGACGGACCATGGTCAAGTAACGAGGACGACACCCTACTTTCCTAGCTTCCACACTTCACCAACGGGAGTAATGTTTGAGCCTCGACAGATCAACGAGCAGCGGCCCCCTCTACAAGGTGGGTCTTTAGGGGCACAAGGCTCGAACTCAAGACACACTAGCTGTTAAAAACTTTCAAGATCAAACCATATGCGAATCAGGCTTTCTCCCACCAGAGGACGCTAGGTGCGTCATATATAAACAGAAAATGTTCTTTGTATTAAAAAAAAGACACACGCACTATATTGATGTTTACTCTGTTTAAATTTGCTAGTTAGTTTAGTGTTATGTCTTGTGTTCTTTTTTAAATGTAGTTTAGTATTAATTGTTAGGAAAATCATTTTAGATAAACTTATTTTAGCATTAACCAATGAGTTGTCAATTTTGAATTTGATATTAGCTAGTATTAAATTGGATACACCTAACAGCTCTCTCCCTGAAAACATAAAAAAAAGGTATGACAATTTTTATTGTATTCAATAATCTACCTATATATATATATATATATATATATATATATATATATATATATATATATATATATATATATATATATATATATATATATATATATATATATTATATATATATATATATATATATATATATATATATATATATATATATATATATATATATATATATATATATATATATATATATATATATATATATATATATATATATATATATATATATATATATATATATTAAATTTTCTAAAATTCAAGAATGATTTTTAATACAAGTCATGAGTACATGACCTTGACCACTACGCTACCGCGGCCACTCTATATTTTGGAAATTATCATGTTATTTCGTCATAAAAAAAATTCGTTTTTTATTTCGATTTCTATTAATCACTGCCTCATTTGTTTAATATATATATAAATGTTTGTAATGACAGATCAATGCAACATTTTTTAAGTTCGATACATTTCTCTCACTCAGTAAGAAATCTCTCAGAATTCACCTCTTTTTATGATACCTACAATCTTTTAATTGTATACTTTTATTTTGATCACTAAGTGGTGTAATAAAAAAATTAAGTATTTGTTAATGTTTCAAAAATATTTTTTTTCCCTGCCAGTAAAAAAAATTTTTTTTAGCCCTTCATCATCAGGTAAATTTAGAGCGTCTTGCTCTGGATATCAAGAAAAAATGGAATTTCACAATGTATAGCACTGATATACACTGGTGTGCAAAAATTAAGGACAAGACGGTTTTTTCAATATAACTTTGTACAAAACCTTTCCAAATCAACACATTTAATACCTTAAAATCCCCAATACGTAAGGACATGTGGAATGTAAGCAACACTTACTAAAAGAGAAATCAGAGGGATAAAAAGAAGCTTGCTTGAAAAAGTAGCATGCAGCGCAATGCGACTGAAGGCCGAAACATCCCTGTGATGGGTGTCCAGCAAGAAACATCCGGTCTTTAGTAGGGGATATGATCTCCCCTGACTGCTAGGCAGGTTTCACAGCGTCTGCCCTTGCTGAGAATGAGGGTGTCAATGAGTTGTTGAGGCATTGCTGCCCATTCGTCTTGCAGCGCCAATCGAAGCTCCCGAATCGTTACTGGTGGTAAGGTACGAGCTGCCAAGCGTCTGCCTAGAAAATCCCATACATGCTCGATGGGATTGAGATCCGGAGATCGTGCCGGCCAATCCATACGTTCAATATCCTCACTCTCTAAGAGCTGTTCGGCAGTTACTGTGCGATGACATGGTGTATTGTCGTCCATGAAAAGGAGCTGCAGACCCATAGCTCCTCTAAAAAGACGCACATATGGAAGAAGAATCTCGTTACAATAACGGGTCCCGTTGACTGAACGTGCGTCGAAGATGTGAAGGTCTGTACGACTACCAAGTATGATGCCTCCCCAAACGAGAACACCACGACCTCCATACCTGTCCCTTTCAATGATGTTCGAGGGATGATTGCGGCTTCCCCGCTCTCTCCAGATGAGTATGCGATGAGAATCGCTACTCAAACTGAATCTTCTCTCATCTGTAAAGAGTACTCGTCCCCATTCATTGTCTCTCCAATTCCGGTGTTTCCGGCACCACAGAGAACGCCTTCTCCGATGGGCAGGCGTTAAAGGTACACACCGTACAGGGCGTCGTGCAAACAGACCACCACCGTGCAGTCTTCTGGGCACGGTAAAACGCGATATCGGTCGTCCAGTCGCCTGTGTCGTGTGTCTAGCGATTTCTCCCACTGTCTGCCGCCTATTTCTTCTGGCCTATAAGACAATGTACCGGTCATCTGCGGGTGTGGTTCCTCGTGAACGACCACTACTGAGCCCCCGGATAGCTGTTCCTGTAGTTTGAAATTGTCTCCAAAGTCGTGAAACGATGCTGTGAGCAATTCCAAACTCTGCAGCCACACTTGTCACACTGCGGCCTTCCTCCAACTTTCCAATGATTCGACCTCGCGTAAAAGCATCCAGATGTCGTCTAACAGATTGATTATTCGCCATTTCTCGCTGAGGCAGCAACTCGGTGTGATTTTAACTGCTATACGGCGTGCAATCTCTTTGCCAGAAATACTGATCTTACACCGACAACATGCTTTATACTACTCAGACACTCCCCCATTACGTCTACCTGCATATCCGCGCATGTGCTACCGTACATCACCTTACTTAATCTCCTGATTGGTCTTTCTGTCCGCTCTGCCTCTTCGTTCAGCTGATATGCTAATTTTTCGACTTCGTCCTTAATTTTTGCACACCAGTGTAGTATTTGCAGTAATTTAAATATAAAGGAAACGGTACTGGATAACTCTTACCCTGGAGACCCGGAATAACATATTCTATCTGATTGCCGCTTGAGATATCCTGTAGTGTGTGTGTTTTCTCTTCTCGTTTTGCTTGATTTTACAAACTTGTCTCGCAATTTCATCTGGCGTCAGTCCATAACACAGATACATAATGATTTTCATTAGGAAAACCCATAAGACGACGGTAGTTACTAATTATAAAGAAAAAAAACTAAAAGACGAGAAATACACCACACACACTCATGGACAAAAAAATTAGCTCACCAAGAAAGAGTCGTCAAAATGAAACGAAATTTTGCATACGTAATGACTACTTTGATATAAGTAAATGATTGGAGAGTCAAAGATAAAGGATCATTTATTTCAGAGAAAAAGGCAAAAGAACGGAGGATTTAATACCCTGTTGAACCCCCTCTAGCGCGAAAGCATGATGTGATACAATCAGGCATTGCGGCATACAAGTTCTGTATGATATCTTGAGAAATTTCGTTCCATATTTGCTGTAACCTTGCCTCTAGTTCGTTCAAACTCGTGGGATGCCCAACTCACCGTCCCAAATGATCCCAGATATGCTCGATTGGAGAAAAATCTGGGGATCGAGCAGACCAAGGAAGGATAGTAACAGTGCGAAGACAGTCTTGTGACACCCTTACCGTGTGAGGCCAAGCATTGTCTTGTTGAAAAATGGCTCCTGGGAGCCATTGCATGAGTGGCAACACATGTGGTTGCAGGATGTAATGGACGCACCGCTGGGCTGTCATGGGGCCACAGATCAATACTAGGGGTGACCGTGTATTGCAGACCAGGGCACCCCATACCATCACACCAGCTGTGGGAGCGGTGTGTCGCTGTAAGGCAAAGGCAGGATTGAGACATTCACCACGGGGTCTCCACACACGAACAAGTGTCATCATTGCTGAGATTGAATCTGGATTCGTCGGTAAAGACGACCTGGTTCCATTCCGCTGCAGTCCAGTTTCCTCATGCGTGGCACCACTCCAAACGGAGGCGTCGATGGGTGAGCGTCAAAGGAAGCACACATAATGGGTGCCGTGATCCCAAATGTCCTTCAGCCAGGCGCCTTCGTATGGTTTGAGAAGACACAGGGGCCCCTAATGAAGGTGCTACCTGTGCTTGGATGGCGGCCGATGACGCAGTTGGCTATACGCCAGCATTTATTACGATGTGGCGGTCTTCTCGACTACTGGTCTGTCGAGGGCGTCCTGAGCCTGGTCTTTGTGTAAATGACATCTCTCGGATCCACTGGTCCCAACACCTCCTCACAACACAATCAGAGCGGCCTAATTGACGAGCTACTCGCCTAACTGACCACCCAGCTGCCATCATGCCGATGTTTCTCCCCTCTAACACTGCGACAGCTGCTCATATTGTCTTCGAAAACGGCGTAATGGCATGTCTACCTTAGCTCTTTATTTGTAAACGATTCAGCACACTCAAACAAACTTTGGCTACCTGTTTTATTCTCCACGGAGAACGACGTTATACGCCCTCTACCGGCTATACGTAATGCGCAATCACGCTGCATTTTAAATGATTTGCGTATTTCTCCAACATGTACCATCATGCCAAGTTTCGTTACGATCCCGCAGGTATTTCTTGGTGCGCTATAATTTTATTGTCCTTGAGTATATATCTATAATTGTTTTAACTTTTATCTTTTTTAAGACTTTTACATACTTCAGCCAGAGATAATTATTTTGTTCTCCTATAACATCTTGCTATTACAAACAATTTTTTTTTATAAACATTATGGATTTTCCGTTCTTGCCTTTTCTTGGCTTTATCTGAATTGAGGAATACACTTTTTTCGTAAATGAATGAGTGTTGGGCGTATTTCAGCCAAATATATCCCTTCGTCCCTAAATTCAACTGACGTAACCATGCCTAAAAATAATATTACAGCACGGATATTTCAATTTACACAGATTACCAAGTTCTTTATTAAATCTCAAAACCCAGATTTATTTTTCAAAGACAAATAGAAGTTTTTAATTAGTTCCAGTGATCTGTTGCAGCTGTAAAAATTTCGTGTAAAAAATCCTTCAATGTTGAATTACATAGAATCCTGCTGGAGCTTTGATATTCTCCGTTTCTAATCTAATAAAACCAATTCTATGACAACGTATTAAATTACTTTTGAAATGGAATATTTATCCATATTTCTTTCCGCTAATATGATATAACAAGTCCTTTGTGTGTAAGAATGAATTAGAATCTTTCTGGAATTGAAACATATATTAAAAATTAGTGTTAGTTAAATCATTGTTAACATCAAATAAGAATTTGAAATTGTATTTTCCATAATTTCTCTTGAAAAATATGTACACGTTTTCAAATTAGCATTGACAATAACTATTAAAATTATAGAAACATATTTTTAATTGATAACTCCTTAATTATTGAATAGAATCAGGGATTGAAATTCACGAATCCAGCAGAAGTTTCAAATTAATTCTCTCATTGGGCAGTACATAATTTAATTAATCCAATTAAAATTCTCTAACGTCTTAAAAGGTAATATTAATATTAAACAGTCTTGTTTTATCAGCAGATTATTTATACCTAATTATATACTCATGGTAACTAAGCATCGCGTAGAACTCATTTAAACAAATATATATTCATCTACTCTTATCACTTATCCCCAGACACAGAAATTAAGATAAGCCTGTGGAAGTTGTCCTCATTTATTAACAGATTAAAGAGTAACATTTATGTTCGATAACTTACTTCTCTCTGTCTACTCGCAGTAAAATATGACATTGTGATTTATTTGTTTACAATTATCAGAGTGAAGAGAACATATCAATGACAGCTTCAGAAATCGCTTGGCGATTTTTTAAAAAGAAGTCTACAAATCATTAAAGATATGCTGATAGAAAGCCAAATTTAATTCGCTTATATGTCACTTTTTTCAGCAACTAAGTATTTAATTAATGCGGTGAACGAAAGATTTTGAAAAAATGCGTGTCGTAAGAACGGTCGAGACGAAAAGCAGATGCGAACCATATTGTTTATCTTTTTTTTCACTCCTTCATATTTTTCTTGACATATTTTAGTTCAGCCAGAAAATGTGAGTCGTTAATGACTTGAAAGCTGTTGCACAAGTGATCTTTGGACCTTTTGAGTTTTTACTTTCTCGAAAATGAGGAATTTTTTGAATTAAAACACGATATATGGCACCAGAAAATCTCTGAGAATTTCGAAATTCAGAGGAATATTCAATCTAGAAAAAAAACTAATGTGTCTGAACATGAAAATATAAATTAATGATGAAGCACGAAGTATAATTATTTATGTAATACTTTATATATGTTTTATAATACTATCCCTTCATCATATTGGGAATGATATCTATAGATCAAATGTTTTAATAATAGTACTAACACTTCAGTGTTAATATTAAGAAATCATTTTGCAAGAAAAAACTGAAGGAAATTCTGTCACTCTTTGGAACACTCAATGCATCCAATCAGATTACTTTTTTTGACAAAGAAATTTTTTCCGACCATTTCGTAAAGACTGTCTGTCTTATGATAATTTTTTTACAAATTATAATATCAGATAATTTCTTACTGGTCATGGTAATTTTCAAGTGTACCTCAACAGATTTAATCTATGCCCTTCCAAACTTAGTGACTGCAGTGTTGGTGGTGAGCAAAATGTTGAACGTCTTATAATGTTTGTCCAAAATTTAAGAGAGGAAGGACATTCCTGAAGGTACAACTGCATGCGAAGTCCGATGGCTGAGTGGTAGTACATCGCGTTCCCACTTTACAGGTCTTGGGTTCAAATCCCAGACTGGGCAAGGTCGACTCATCCCTTCAGTGGATCGATAAATGAGAACCGAGCTTTCTTGGGAACTAAACACTAGTTTCATTTCAGACTGACAACCTGATCGGAGCATCTGCTCATACTCTTTAGCTCCCAAGATCACGAATACCGAAATGGGCGCAGCAGGCCTTGGCACTCATGGGCTGTTGCGCCTTAAGTTTAATTTAAATTACATGCTCTTAAAATCAACTGGCCTCTTAATTTTTTTCAGCTTAAATTTAAGCTTCTTTCACATTATCTTGCAACTCAATTGATTTGATTTTGTAACATTTTTCGTTGCTCTGATTTTGTAATGTTTTTCATTGCTCGGATTTCGTAACGTTTTTCATTGCTCTGATTTTATAACTTCATTGTTTTGGTTTTCTTACTTAATTATTTAGCTTTTTAATGCAGTGTTTCTCAAACTGTGGGGCGCGCCACCCTAGTGGGGGGCATAATAATCCTACAAGGGATGCACGAGCGTGTTGAAAAGTCGAACACAAAGATTATATAAAAAAATTATAAATAAACTGAACATAAACAAATAAAATACATTCTGACATATTAAAGAAATAAAATACACATTTACACTGATATAATAAACTCATAAACATATCAGTACTGCACAATGTATTTTGTAATTAATTTAAAAAATACTAATTTAAGAACAAGTTTAATAATTACCAATGACCCCATAGGCTTCTCATATATAAATTTAAAAACAAAAGTTAACATTTATCTTGATAATTTGTGCAGTTTATAATTAATCTCTTAAATGCCGATTAAAAATTACGCGATTCACTCCCCAATGCTACCGTTTCGCAAGTAGGCGAGCGTATGTGATGCATTGGGGGGATAGAAAAGGATTAATTAAGCAAAACCTCTAAAACAAGTAAATCCTTCCAAACACTATCAATATCATTTTATTGCATTCTAAAGCCTTTTGAATAATTGTATGGATAACAGTGCATAAAAAAGATCGTACTTCGGAAAGAGGTGTATATACGTCAGGGGCAATTAACACACTGGTTGAGAGAGACGTTTATATATGCTGACGGCACTTAAAAGGTTAAATTAGAAATGTTGGCTAAGCTTCAGTGAGTGAGTGAATACTAGCGTCGCACTGTTCAGGTTCACGAGGGCTTTTGGCGATGGCCCACGTAATTCTGAACCATGGTCAAGTGACATGGACGACACCTAAGCTGGAACCCCCTCTCCTAACTACTACACCACATCAACGGGAGGACGTTTCAGCTTTCGACAGATTTAACGTACATCGCTGCCCTACACGGCATATCTTTAGTGGTTCTGGGCTCGAACTCATGACATGCCTGCATGATCCTATACCTTGACCACTGGGCCACCGCAGCCCAGCTAAGCTTTAAAGTAGATTGAATTCAAACATTGTCATTATATGGAGAGAGGGGGTGCTAAGAAAATTATGATTAAATATTGGGTCACAAGTATTTAAAGTTTGAGAAGCACTATTGTAATGTCCCTATTTGTCTTCGTAGCTTATTTATTTTTATTGTTTCAGTTGTTTCGTAACATATGTTTTGTTATTTATTCTTTATTTTATTTGTTTTACTTACTTCTGTACTTCCGTATCATACTTGTGGCGCTCGAGAATTATTTTAACTGTCTTCAATAAAAAATACTATAAACAATTATAATTATTAGCATTTTTTATAATTCATGTGGAAAAATGCCCCGTGAACAAAAAACTTTTAATTTATTTCTTAAAAAAATATGTATTCTAATTTCTTCAAAATAATTATTTTTTAAAATTAAAAACACAACTATTTTACTAACAAAAAATTAAATTTTTAAAAACAAAAATAAGTTAATACGTTTGGTACATTTAAATTTCTTACTCTATTACGAAGATTTTAATTTGTCCTTTGAAAAGTCTGGTATCTTAAAGTATACCGCATAATATTAGTAATAAGCCTCTGTCTGTCTTTGAAATTAATTTTAATTCTGCCTTTATTATTGAAATTTATTCTTATGCGCATTTTTCATATTAATTTCAGTATATTACTCTTGATTAATTTTGCCATGCAATTTGATATTCTTATTAAGTAAAAGTATCAACTAAATGATTAAGATTGTAGAATAAATTAACCTTTTTATATTGAACTTGTTTCTCTCTGTATATTTTTGACATATATATATTCTACGTTTTCTTTTAATTTCACTTTATTAACTGTCATGTTCTGAAAAGCGTTGATACCGACCATTCCACTACAGTAAATTTTTAAGGCATTGAGAAAAATTTAATGACAAATCTACATGTACTTATATATTTCAGGAAAGTAATTTAAATTATTATTCATTTAAGACATCCGACTATTTGTGACAACGTTTTTTTAAAAAGATGGAGATATAGGGATGTTTTTTTTTGTGATTTTTAGATTTATTTAGTACGTTTTAAGAAAAATATGCTAAAGTTAAGAAGAGAAAAATAAATTATTGTTGCTAAAATGGGTAAACATTTACAAAAAATTACATAAAAGGGGCCCATTTTGTACAAAAAGTTTATGAATAAATTTTCAACTTTTCAATTTTGATGTGTTGCTTTGCCATTCATTTTTAAATGACCTTCAGAATAGGAGATATTTTAATTTTTACAAAAACTAGAGCACTTTATCTTAGTTGTTATATGAATTTGCTTAAAAATATATTAAGCAAAGCGATTATATTCCCATAATAGACTGCAAATTTTTTAATAAAACAGTAATTTCTAAATCTGAAGGTTAAAAACTTTTACAATTATACAGAACATACACAAAAAATTTCACCAAATTATTTTTAAAACTTTTTGAGCAATCGCTGTCTCCGTTTGAGGTTTTCAAAAAAAAACACATTTCGAGTAAAACGCATTTTAAAATTTGTCATCTTATGTAAAGTTATGGCATCTCTGCTTTTACTAAAATACTTGTAATTTTTGATCTAGTGAATGAAAAATAATAAACTTGGTATTTTTTATAAAGTTAATAAGATGGCTTATAAAATAAAATCATATCAAAAATTGTGTCAATTTTTTGGCAAAATTCACAATTTTAGGGTAGTCGGATACCTTAAAGGAATGCTTACAACCAAAAAAAGAATTATGTATTAATTATCTGCATTTAAATGTACACAGTCACTGGTCCAAAATACAGAACATAGGAATTTAGAAACATCAGCTTATATTTTACAATCCTTCACTCCCGCTCTAAATCTAAAATTAATTAACTTACATTGAAAATTCCCCGGAAACACTTCACACCAAATTTTCAAAACCAACATTCCTAATGAGTGGAGACAAAAGTTTTAATCTACAATGTGACCTAGTGGACCCTTTCAACTCACTTATTCTGCAAAACGTTTCAATTATTCTTTTGCACGAACTGCTCAAGTCTCTGAACAAAGTTCAAATTCATCAAGTGGTTGGGTCCCCAGCAACAACGCCGGTTGTGCAAAACCTTACTCCGTGTCAGCATAATGAAGCCCAAAATTTAGCAGCAGTAAGGTTCCTTAAAATGATAACTCTCGACCTACAAAAATGTCATGAGTTATTAAGATGCGGGCTATTAACAACCCTAATCATTAGTCCAGGGCTCGGCAATTAGAGGGGCGACGCTGTAAACAGAGCCCTTGCTCTGAGGATACTGGTATTTATCCTCATTAAGAAGAATCTGTCGCTACCGCTAGCCTTGGTTAATATTATGCACCCTGTCCACAGTGTATCATTAGGGGGACCCTGCCTAGCGGAATGGGTGCTTCTGGCCTGTTAATAGACGATTAGAGTATGTAAAGGTAATTAATTCTACCTAATGTAGATTTCCTCTACAGCCCCTGATAGATTATTTACATTATCAGAATTTCATTGGATTTAGATGGATTGATGATTTTACAAAATGGTTCAATACGTACTACATAGCCATTAAGTCAGTGATTGAGGTTTTGTGGGCTGTTTATAAATGAGAATGTGGCTTACTTCTGCTTTAATACTCATTTAAATGAGAAAGTGCTCTCAAAAAATTTGTATTTACAATTCATATTTTTTTTGAAGCTCCTATCTTGCAGCCATTTTTAATTCATGATGTTAATTCCTGAAGCATTTCTCATACTTCACTCAAAGCTAGATTATTATATTTAGTTGAATGTAATGAAAGTGCATCTAAAGAAATAATTAATAAGAAAAACTCATTGTATTTCTTCCTCAAATCTAGAAAGTATTGTTAAATATACCATTAAAGAATTCTTAAAATTACACATGCCGATCATTTAAATGTACATAAAAGTGTTGTTACAGAGCGAACAGTGTGAAGTTGAAGCCTTCAAAATAATCAGTCTCTTATAATAACCCTTTAAGACCCGAATTATTTTTATCTTTAAATATTGAATATTTCTGGTTATTAATACTATATTGACCCCAATGACACTGGAAAAAATAATAAAAAAAATCCCTCTGCCCCCCTGGAGCGTAGATGGCACTCCAACGATCGTGCAGGTTGGGCGTTATCTGTGAAACAGGTCACCTATTAAAATTTACTAGTTATACATTTTTAGCTCTAAGTTGATAGCATGAACAATCTTAATCCAACTAAAATTGTTACAAATAAGGAAATTATTGATGCATAATTAACTATTTTATTAATTTATTATTTACTTACTGTAAAAATCTTTTGTTTTGTTTTTGACAAGTATAAATAACCATTGCATTTTCCCCAACATGTTTTCGAACTGCTTTCGTAGTTTTCGAATATGCCCTTGCGAGGCCTTGAAATGTCATCAACACATCAAAAAAGGCAATACATGTCAAGCTTTTTATCCCGAAATGGCCAGGATAAAAGCCGTGACATGTATTAGCAGGTGGATTCTAACACTTCGATCTTTATGCGAGTGGAATTACAACATTCTGTTACTTTCATAATCAGTTAAAATACTTTCTTTAGTAGGTGGAGAGGCTTAACCTACAATCTCTAACGTAAAATTTAAACGATTCATTTCGATTTTTAGAGGAATTTTATTAGATATTGTATCTTGTTTGCTCAGAAACCAAGAATTTGAAAATGCTAAATCAATGTAATGAAGTTTTCAAGAGGCTCTTATGGAAAAAAATGATGCAACATTGTCTTTCCATTTCAAATATTCCCATGTTTTTCTTCATCGCTCTCATCTGAACTTGATTCTCCTTCCAGTATACGCGATTCATGTTTTCTTCGCAGCATTGTTATCATCCGAGAGATCACTAAGCTCTGTTCAAGTTCAATCTGATTTATTCATCAATTGCAAAATTCCTTCTTCTGTGAGAATTCTTCTCCTTTTTAGACACCTGAAAAAATTTTGGTTAAAGTTAGCACAGTATTCCATGAAAAAATTATAGAATATATCAGAAAATTTTATTATTTAAAAAAAATTCAAATATATTTAAACCGCACCATACTAACTCCCACCTGAAAACCCAGATTTTTTTAAGGGGTAAAGATATGAATGCAGATATCTGTGGAGAGGATAAAAATGCCCCACTCCTCAACAAATGTATGAAAAAGAAAATTAATTGCAGAAAAGAGAGAGAAAAAAAGACCCATCCATGACGACCTTCAGGAAAATTTGGTATCAATTATATAACTTAACTATATATTTCATTTTTATGTAGGCTTTCATCAAAATTATTGAAACAGAAAAGAAGATTCGCATGGTAAGTAGTTACCTTTACAGCTGCGGTGACTCAAGTAACGCCCAACCCGCACGATCGTGCGGACGACGAAATCCCGAGTCCTACAAGTTATATTAATAGAGTATAGTTGATATTTTTTCTATTTTACCATTATTTAATCATTGATACAAAAATTTGTATCTAAGCAATTAGAAATATATTGATAATTACATTTTTTCGACCGATAAAAAGAAAACATGATTTCGTGGTATTTGAAAACAAAGCTAGATTTGCCAGCTAAAAGTAAAACATGGACCACAACCATAGTCTGTAGATAAAAAGTAACACTTTACAGTTCCTGCAAACCTTCTCAATCGTTTGATTTGCAATTTTCTTACATATAACTATTGCAGAACCAAAAATGTATAAGAATATCTAGCCCTCACGATCGTGCGGGTTGGGTTTTAAAGGGTTATGATAACTAACTGCATTCGGAACCTGAATTCTTAAACCAGTGTAAATGAATAATTTTTGCTGACATTCACTGTCCTTTGAATCAGAATATACATATAAAATTATATTAAAAATACTATCTTTTTAAAAAGAGTTATTTAAATCCAGCATTTTGACAAAAGATAAAAGAATGACATATTTCCAACACATTTTCTTTTTATTGAAAACTGAGTTCTTATGTATTATCTCATCCATTTGCTGACATTATATGAAACAAAGCACACGAACCCCAATGCAGCCCGTACAACAGGTAGGCGCCCAACTTGGCGAGTCACTAATGGAGCTGCCGATTGTTGCATTAATACTTAAGTACCAAAAAATGCTTCTACAATAATAACATTTTGTCTATATAGATCTAAGTTTTTTCTCGGTGAAGGAAAAAATTAATAAAACCACTTATAAGTTTGGTGCTTCAAAATTCATAACTCAGGAATTTTACAGAAATCATTGCTATATAGAAACAAAATTATTATTATTATAGAAGCATTTTTCATAAAAGGAGAATGTTTTAAAACTATGTCATTCTACTTCCATCTTTTGCCATACCAAATTGCATTTAAATACTTTTTACTTATAATAAAATTTTTCAAACAGTTTTACATGTATATCCTAATTCAAGGGACACTAATTGTCAAAAAACTGTTTATTTGTACACTTTTCCAAAATCCCAGTTCCGAACATAGTCATATACCTTAAAAATAAACTTTTCTTGCAGTTTGAGACAAAAAAATTAAACATAACGAAGATCATATTTCTAAAACCAAAGCAATGTTTCGAATCATTATAAAGCAAAATCTATTTTTCCTCACTAGAGGAGAATGTTACGCTTTTAAAAAAATGCAAAGTTGCCAATAAACTGAAATACAATTAGAAATATAAAAATTTACATATCTGACGTTGCCACTGCATGTAATTAAAGCAATCCAGAGATTTTGTGATCACGGGTCGAGTAATAAAAATAATAGTAATAACACAGTAACAGAGAGTAGCGCACACATGAATTTTTCAAGGGGGGAGGGAATCCGGAGTCGAAAGTTTACCATTCTTCTATCACGCTCCTTTTGATTTTGTCGATTTTCGGGAACAAAACACATTAAAATACTAATTATTGAATAAATAATTAGCATTAATTAATAAAATTAATCATTATTAACAAATACTTAATTAAATTTTACGTTCTATATACTTAGAATTATAATCAATCGGAAAAAAAACTACGGCTTTGAGGAGGGGGAGTCCGGACCCCCAGGACCCTTCCCTCTTGTGTGCGCCACTGCACAGTAACCATAATATTGCGATAGGAATGTAATTTGATCGGCTTAAGAGAAGGCTGCACCCAACTGAATTCGGTGGCGTAACGAAGAATATTAGCTCGCCCCCTGTAAAGTCAAGTTTTGAACCCCACGCGAGATCTTAAAAAGGACTGCAAAATCATAAGATAACATAGGTTTGAGGCCCCCTAGAAACCTTTCTTCCTCCCCTCAATACGGGGCGAAGCAGGGGTGAACGGTGCGCCTCTGAACGAATTGTCTTTCTTCTGGAAAAGATTGCAAATATGCCAACTCGGCGCCCTCTATTTTCATATCCAAAGGAAGTGATACATAGCAATTTATTAAACACAAGCATAAAAAACTTAACAAAAAGTATTTACAATGTCAGAAGATAAAGAATTGAACAAACAGAGTCTATTCTTTTTTATTGTTTTTTAAATGCCAAATAAATCCTACATTAATCAAAAATAAACGCAATTATCAAAACGAAATATCTTGGAGCCACGATATTTTTGGTGCCAATTGCACCAAATATCGTGCCTCGGTATCTTCCAATTTCCATTTATTTCGTAACATTGCTTGTAAACAACAAACTGATAAATACAATGGATTGCAAGGAAAAAACACACAATTCAATATGTATTATTCCGCCTTAGTAAGTATTTGGATGACTGCGAACGAAGAATATGCACTATTCTTACAACTTACAATGACTGCGATTCAGGAAACCATCGTGGACTCTGGTATTTTTTTCAGTTTGCTGGAAAAAATGTAAGAAGAATTAGAAAATGTCTCTCTCAGCTATGAATATTTCACTCTCATTCGTATAATTTCATAGCTCCTGGCATTACATGTCATAATCAAACAGTGGAATGTTTGAGCAAAATGACGAAATAAATGTCAGCGAAACATTGCTCAACGCCATTTACAGTCCTACTTGACAAAATTTATGTGCCTTATATTTGTGCCTTATACTAGAATGCTTTTCGCAATTTCTGAATGACAATTCTCTAGATTGAGCTTTGTCTTTTTTTTTAATACTTCTGCTTTATTTAAAGGCTGAATACAAAAATACAAATATTTTAAGCCTAAATATTTTTTTAACTCGTTTTTCCCCATAATTTGCTCTTTTAACTAATTCATTCTAATCCATATTCTTATTTTTGGCTACCAACAGTTTTGATTATAAGTAAGCATTTTATTCCATTAAAATGAATATCATATTCGAGATATACAGGTTAATTCATAATTAGTGTGGCCAATTTTAAAAGCATATAAATATTTATAATAAATTTTAATCGCTTTATTACCAGTTTTTTTTAAAAAATGAATCTCTTAAATTACCAAACTAACTATTTTTGTTAGTGAATTCTCTTGCCTACCCCACTGGACTTGCTCCTCCTCATTTCTTAAACCCCAGCCCCAGGGCAGCCAATTGGAGTCACTGTTCACTTTACCCAGGAACCAATCAGAGAGCAGCCACTCAGCTCTCAGCCAAAGCAAAAACTTTTCAAAACTTACCATCCTGACAAAGCACAGAAGCCACGCCTCCCGGATCCCATCATCCAGCCAATCGCCGTCATGCCACCTAGCAGAACGAAAAACCCCACTTTCGCCATGCCCCTCATCGAAGACTTGTCCAGAAATGGGATTGAGGACTGTTCTTACAGTCCAGAAGCCCAAAAAAGCAGCGCCTATTCAACGCCTATTTTGTTAGTGAAATACAATTTCGAAAAATTAGGTCATCAAAACCGAAACGAAATTTTAAGACTTTTGTAGAATGGTTGCTCAAATTCTGTTATAAATAAAGTATTTAAAAATCAGAAAATACTTTTTTCTAATGGATTTCTATCTGAACTTCGAAAATAAATAAAATTTGGTTGGCATAAAAAAATCTAGGAAAAAATTCTGGACAAAAAGAAGTGCTTAAAAAGGTAAAAGGAAGCTTATAATAAACATATCTCTGCATCAAAGAACTTTAGCAAAGAAATTACAGGTATCCCAATCGACAATTTATCATCAGATAAAAAAAATTGGCTGTAAAAAAAGTGTAAAAAACTAGTCTGTCATCAAATATCTGCAAAGACCGTAGAAAAGCGAAGAAAACGTTCTTGTCTTACGTATCTGATGCTACGCAAAGGTAGATACAAAACATGGAAAACTTCTGATCAAGTACTGCGTCAACTGGCAAAACAAAGATACAATTTTATTCAAGTGAAATGAGTCGCAAAAACGCAGCTGTTTTACAAAAAGCAAGATGGTCGTCAGGTTTATGGTATAGATGGGAATGTCTTCCCAAGGCTTAACATAATCGTTTTTTGTAAAACCAAACACTAAAATTAATGCTAAATACTATCAGAATTAAATTTTGAAGCACATGGTCAAAGAAATAAATATCTTTACCCTCAAGGAAACTTTGTTTTTCACCTAGATTCTGCACCAAGTCATACTGCAAAATCAACTATAAAATGAAAGATAAAATAATAAATAAATTATCTTCCTCCTGAGAAGTGCTTATCATCATTTCCTGATTGTGCTGTTTGCGATTATTTTTTTATAAGGATACTTAAAAAAACAACTAAATAGACTTAAAGTAAGAGCACTTTAGGACTTCTAAAAGTAACCAAAGAAAAAGTTGAAAAAATAACCCCAAAATTGGTAGAAAAAGCTCTTTCAGCTACACCTAAGGGTTTTCGTAAAGTGTATAATGTTAAAGGAAACTACATTGAAAATTTCATGTGAATAACTTAATTCAATAAAAATTTATGATGTTCTGAAAGTGGTCACATTATTTTTGAATTGTTGTGTAAGAAAATAAGTAGATACTATGTAAAGATAATCATTTTGTTCTTAAATTCAAATAGCTGAAGTCTTAAGGCTATCCTGACCTAATATGATACAGTAGAATACAGATTCAAAACATATTTTAGACAGATAGAGGATGATACATGAAAAGTAATCGATATCAATGTATATACAGGGTGATTCGCTATCTAGCCGACAGACTTGCAGGGTGTGTGAGGGGTACAGAGAGGACTTAGAATCAAAAAAGGAATGCAAGGTAACAAATGCCGTAGCTGCCAGCTATGATACTAAGAAGCAAAGAAAAAAAACTAAAACAACAACACATTAATGGGAGAGAAAATATTTTATTGAAAGGTTGTACTATAACAGGTATTCGAAATTACGACCAAAAGTCATCTGGCAAGCCTGGTATGGTCAGAAGTCGCAAATGACGACTTACAGAAAAATCGGTGTTCATGAAGCCTTCCGTTCAGCGTCATTTACCACAAGACTGCCGGGAGGAATCTTCCAGAATCTAAGCAATTCCATTTAGCGCGCCGATGTCAGGCGTGCCAGGCGACTTTAAGTCGTAATTTCGAACACCTGTTGTAGTAAACATTTGAATAAAATGTTTTATGGTCCATTAGTGTGTTGCTTTTTCAATTCTTTTTCTCTGCTTCTTTGCACCACGGCTCCCTTTACCACGTTTGTGACCCTGCATTCCTAAGTGATTCTAAGTCATCTCTGTACCCCCTACACACTCTGCAAGATTTTCGGACTGGTAGTGAATCACCCTGCATATATAAGATATAATTTACGACATATTTCGTATTAATACTTTTTTGAAGTAAAAATTCCTTGATGATTAAACGCACCATTCTTGTTTGTTGTTTATATCTTTCACATTCTGCAGGTCTGTTCAAAAAAATAATTGCACATTGAAAGTTATATACAAATACTAAAGCGAGCTATTATTTTCTTCACAAAACCTTGTAATTTCTCAAATCTTTTGAACTCTATTTCAAGTATAAAATGTCCAGTTCTAAAAATAGCTCTGTACAATCTTTTAACACCTTCATCTTGGAGCCATTATCTAAACCTGCCTTTTTGATAAATTAAGCTCAACGGATCAAAATCATTCAATTTTTCTTAATTTATTGACTGAGTTTAGAAATTCTTTTTCAAAATCAAAATTGTTTTCTCCTACTTTGACGTCCGTTCCATCAATGCCTTTTTCTCGAATTCCATTGTCCGGGCAGTTTAGGAACAGGAAATTCCGGATCAGGGATGCTGGATCATTCAGTCCAAGAAATCTAGAATATTTTCCTATATTTCCTTTAGCTCGAATTCCGGGCCTTTTAACGAATATAAATATGCACCGAATGATGTGTAAATTATAGCATTACAAACCCAAAACGTATTTGACAATATTTTTTGCATTTGTACAATTAGCTAAGTATAAATTGCAAAAAAAAAATTATCCTTGAGTTTAAATCACAGAAACTCAATTTTTTTGTTCAATAACGTTAAAATATTGTATTTAAAGCTGTAAAGTAAATATAAACATGTGTAGAAAATTTTTATTTTAATAATGTACAAAGGATAATAATATGCAATGGAAATAATATACAATATTATATTGGAGCGAATATTATGTAATCCATGCTTAAAATAGTGTAAATAATTTATATCTGGATACTTAATACATTAGTATTACTTTCTGTTCTATTTATTTGACGATAAAAATTGTAATATTTGCAAACAACGTTTTCCTTTAATCTATAATGGCATTCTAATCGAAACGCGGCTAAATATTGGACATACAGCTAAGTTGGCATCATTTTTGGAGAATATATTTGACGAGTTAGCAACTATTTTGACCATTGGTAACCATTTTTGGTGGCTATCATATTATTTTTTCTAAAAATTACAGGAGTAATCTATTAACATCACGCTCTATGACGTAAGCGGATTTTTCGAGAAAGATTTTGAAAACAGTCGTGCAGACTATAAATAGAGCCACTCGCTGAAGCTGAGTCAGTATTGCTTCAGCTGTTGAGTAGCTACTATCGAGAGATTGCTTGCAAAAAGTCTTTATCATTACGTAATTGTATTTTTAGACACTGATAGTTGTGTCTGAGCGCTGTAGAAGGTGTGAAGATCTTCTGGGATTTGTTTTGTGAATTTTTCTGTTATATCTTGTACTTTGCGATTTGCTTATCTACAATAACTTTCATCGCTCTTAAAACCCCTTTGCTCTTTAAGACGGATGGCATAAAATCCACGAATCTCGATCTAAGTAGCAACATATATGCAAAGGATAGTAATGCATGCGCATTAAGATACATAATCTTATATAAAAAACATTTCTAAACTATTGTTGAAGTCAAAATAAAACAATAAATTAGTCAAAAAGACTTCGAATACTCTGAATTACTCTAATAAATTCATTACAAAAAAGTGTACAGATATGCGATAAAGTGACAGAAATCCTAAATATCATGTGAGATTCTTCTTTATATTGAAAAAGGAATTATTGAGAAGAGAGAAAGGATGCAAAAATCTATTCAAATATTCAAAGACTTTGTGATAGAAAATTAGATTTAGAGATAGCGTTTGTGGGATTAAAGTAGATCGTTATCAAGTAAGATCAGTAGAAAATACCTTTTTTCCACTACTCAAAGACTTTTGAAAATAAAAAAGTACTTTCTTTCAATTTAATAATACGCTTTTATCATATTTAAATTATATAATGGAAATGAAAATAATTTAAATTCTTGATATTACTTTAAGGTATCCGACTACGCTCGGAACCGTGATTTTAAAAAAAGTGCATAAATGGATAATTTTCATGATATTTAGATTAGAATAAATGTATAAAATTTTGTTTTAAGAACATTATGACAAAAAAAATTATTTAAGTACAATATTTTGACTAAAAATTAACTTAGAATAACCTTTTTTTTAAAACGTTCTCCTTTTATAAAAAATGCTTTTACAATAATAATAATTTTCTTATATAAAGCAAAGATTTCTCCAAAGTGTCTGAACTAGGAGTTTTGAACAATTCACATTATTTTCAGAGTTACCACCAAATGAAATAATTATCGGCGTTTTTCTCCTTAAACATTTCTCCCCTCTATTGTAGTAAAATATGGATAAATCCACTTCTAAGTTATGTATTTCAAAAATTCTAGTGCAGCTTCTGTACAGAGGTCTGAGATATATACAGGCAAAATATTATTATAATAGAAGCATTTTTTCTAAAAGGAGAGTGTTTTGAAAATGTGTCATTCTATGTTCATTTTTTGTCAAAATATTGTACTTAAATAATTTTTTATTGTAATAATATTCTTAAAACAATTTTATATACATTTTCTAATCTAAGTGACACTAAATATCATAAATACTATCCATTTATAACAGTGTTTTTCAAACTATGGGGCGCCTTTCTCTAGTGGGGCGGGATAATCCTATAAGAGGGGCGCGAGCCTATTGAAAAGTCGAAAACAAAAGATTTAAAAAATAATTAATTTACTGAAGGAAAACAAATAAAACACATTCCGACATAATAAAAAATAAAATACAAATTTACTCTGATATAATACACTTATAAATATATCATTATTGTGCAATGTATATAATTAATATAACAATACTAATTTAAGGAAAAGTTTAATAATTGCGATTGACCCTCATGGGATTGTCATGTATAAAATTATATGCAAAAATTAACAATTATCTTGATAATATGTACGGTTTATAATTAAGCCCTTAAAGGCCGATTTAAAAAATGCGATTCGTTCCCCAGTGCCACCATTTAACACGTAGGCAAGCGTATGTGGTGTATTGGGGGTGGGGTAGAAAAGGAATAAATAAGCAAATCCTTTGAAATAAATAAATCGTTCGCAAACACTATCAAGATCCTTTTATTGCATCCCAAAGCCTTCGGAATAATTTTATGGATAGCATTTCACCGTAAAGATCGTACTTTGAAAGACGTATATATACGTCCAGAAATTTAATAATTTAGCTGAACGAGACGTTTATATACGCCGGTGGCCCATAAGAGGCTGAAATAGTATATTGTAGCTTTAGTGTCAAAGTATAGCATTATTAAATTCAATACATTCTTATTGTAGGGAGGGGGTGCTATAATAATGATGATGAGATAGTGGGTCGCGTACATTGAAAGTTTGAGAAGCACTGATTTATAAGCTTTTGCAAAATCACAGTTCCGAATGTAGTCGGATACCCTAACACAATTTGATCCTAATTTTAAATAAAAGGTTTCAAGTTCGAAAATGATCAAATATCATAGCATGTTCCTATTTTTTTTCCCAATGGGGGGCAGCATTTTAGCAACCTAGCCTTTGTAGACATGGCAAGTCCCAAAATGTGAGAGCCGTTTCATGGTGGCATCATCTAGTGACGGCCTCATTATGAAAGTTCTACGCTTAAATTAATTTTTAATTCAAGCTCTTGTCGGATGCTAAATATCGCCGTGATTTAATTTTTCCGAGAGTACCAGAGCCCAAATGGAAACTTAAGGGATCTCTTTTACATACCCCATAATCATATGACAAACTTACCCGCAATTTTCGTGGGAATGCATGTCATGCGAAAATCGTAGGCACACATGTCATATGATAATGTAGCACGTAAAAGATTCCTTGAGTATATAGTTGGTTCTTCTACTCACGGAAAAAATTAAATCACGGCAATATTTAGCATCCAACGAGAGCTTGAATTGAATAAATTCAAGTGTCAAAAATTTGGTAGCATTAACCGCTATTAGAAGGTGGTTTCATTGGTGTCTCTCACGAAGTGTGCGAGCCATCAAGGAAATGGCTCTCACACTTGGGGGACTTGCCGTGTCTGCAAAGACTTAGCAGACAAAAGGCTGCAAAAATAAGACAAAGGAGGAAAAAATTAAATCGGTCGAGACTCAAACACTTCCCGTTGAAATGGTGTGATAGTTAAGAGAGAGAGGTGTCACCATTAGTGTCATCCTGTTTACTTGACCAAGGTTCAAAATTCCGAGGCTCGTTACCAATAGTCCCCCAATAGCTTTATAGTACGACGGTATTACAACTCTCCCTCGGTCTTAGTATTTTTTAAATCATTATTTTTTTTTCTTCCTTATTCTTGAAACAAGAAATATAAAAAAGATTTTTTTAAGTCAATTCCTACTTAGATCAACAAAGAAAAATTTTATTTTAGCTACTTTTTATTAAAAGTTGCAATTAATATAAATATGTACATATAACAGAATCACAACATTAAGTTGCAATTAATTTTTATTCCTTTCATTAAAGTTTCGTATTGCCATCCAAAACAATCGGGTATACAAAATTTCAGTTCAACTGAATGCTTTAAAACGTGAGAAAAAAAATCTTTTGAAGTTTTGAGCCAGGTCCCTAAAAGTGAAACCAATGTGGTTGTATCTGTAATTCTTTAAATAATTAGCTTCACTCAATTAATTTTAATTAATTATAATTAAATTATCATATTTTTACCCAAAAAATAGTGTATAGAACATTTCAGCTCAAACGAGCGCTTTAAAATGTGAGAAAAAAACTTTTTCAAGTTTTGTGAAAAGTCGCCAAAAAGGTCACTAAGTCACCAAAAATGATGCCAACGTGGCTGTATTTGTAACTTTTACATAATTAGTTTCAATCAATTAATTTTTATTAGTTATAATTAAATTACTGTATTGTCATCCAAAATAATCATGTATAAAAAATTTCAGCTCAATGGAACGCTTTAAAATGTATTTTTTTACGATTGAAAATCCCACAAAGATAAATAAATAAATAAATAAGAGAGAGTGTGAGCTAATAGTAGGAATTGAATGAAACACATCGAAGCAAAATAGATTTTTCTTTGCATCAATTTTGTTATGTTTCCAAAATATTAAAAGCAATTTAGGTAATCCTTAGTGCAGTGTTTCTCAAAGTGTGGGGCGCGCCCCCTGGGGGGTGCGATGACCCTACTAGGGGGGCACGAGCATATCGAAAATTTAAAGATTTTTTTAAAAAAATAACCGGAAAGAGAAGTAAAACAAAATGCTTTCTTCCATAATAAAAAAAAATACGCACAACAACACTGACATAATTTATGTTTATTATCTGACTTTTTTCCGTCATCAAATACCTATCTTTGATCCCAAAACCAAATTAAAGAAAAAAAAACATTTTGTTTTATTTGCTGTATTTCCTCAATGAGAGATTTTTTTATTACGTTTTAACATAAAATATTACTCGTTAAAAGAAAAAACGAAACCCAGACCCTGAGAAATATTCTAAGAAGATAAACAATTCACCACTGTAATTATTATTGAAATACTGTACATTAGTTGTAGAAAAAGAAAAGGAAGACATGATTCACTTTTCAGCAGGCTGCATAGTACGTTTGCTAATCATTTGATTGACCTTCAAACTTATGGTATGGTTATTATCAATATTAGTTCCGTCCCATCTTTTATGCGTTTGCTTTTCGCTTAGGGAAATTGTAAATAATAGAGTTTTACGATATTTGGAAAAGAATTGATTGGTTTAACATTTCTGTAATATTAGTGAAAAGTGTCTCTGATTTGCGTCCTTTATTATGGTCTTGTCTTTTTGAATCATTTTAGTTCAATTTTATTGGATTTTTTCTCAAATCATCAAAGAATTGAATAGTCCTTGAAAGAAGGTAAGTATACTTTCTATAAATTAAAATATTCACTAGAATTCCGATTTGTATCGTGTACAGTAAAAATAATTATAAACAAATGAGTGGGGTGACTGAGTCCCCCCCGCACTACCATTAACGTTAGTATCGAGTACGCGCCTGCTCCCGGGTTAAAACATTTTGAAGTCTTCTCGCTTTAAATGTTAAAAAGTAACACAATTATTTTTCATCGGAATTTCATATTCTTTTTCATTATTTAACATTAATTCTAAATGCTAATTCTGGGAGGTTTAAAATTACAGTTCTTTTAAACAGTTATTTACAATTATAGCATTTATCTAAAAAAATCATTTTACATTTTTGTATACAATGTCGTGCACGCAGTTTTCCTCTCTTTACAGTTCAGCTATAATATCAAGAATAATGTTTTATTTTTTTAAAAAATGAACTCGTGTGAAGAGTCAGTGGTTAAGCCAGTATACGTTTAATATATCAGTACTGAAGAAGGTATTTTATAAATAATTTCTTATTACTAAATTAAGAACAAGTTTATTAATTATTAGGGACTTCCACGGGCTTGTCTTGTAGATGAAAGTTTTTCAAAGGAAGGTTTAATATCAGAAATTGACACTTAGAGTTATTTTTCTATATTTAGCTGAGATCTAAATATATTTACGCAAACGTACCCTATAATGCCAGATGTGATGGATATGATAGAGAGCAACATAGACTAGACTATTTTTCTAATGACATTTGTACTTTGAGAAATGAATGCTGAAGGAAATAAATCTTTAATTAAATATATCATTTTGCGATCTGTTCCAATTTAAAAATTAGAGAAAGAAAAATAACATAATAATAAGTAAGTAATATACATTTTAAGTAATTTTCTTAAAATATATATTACCTAAAAGTTATACATATACACAAAATTTAATATACTTATCGTATTAATTTGTTCGGTTTATAATTAAGATCGTATTGTAACTTTAGCGTCTCTCTCTCACAGTGCATTTTTATTGCAGAAAATACATTATTGTTGCACGGGGGGGCGACAAAAATTATGATTGAAAATTGGGTCGCCAGTACTGAAAGTTTGAGAAACACTGCCTTAGTGATAGTTAAACGACTGAAATTTTTTGTGTCTTACTTTTACACAAACGGTTCTTTAGACAGTACCATGGCAGTTATAAGACAAAATCTATACACACCAGTGTTAAAGATGAAGTTCCAATCACAGTATCGAGACCCATTTCCATTTACACGCAGCAGATCTATTGTTTCCCACACTATATCATACACGGAATCAAGACTCGAAAACCGTAATTCATCTTTAATGGCCTGGGTCATGATAATCACGATTATGATCCTATGTTATCTTGAACTATCATCTATAATGAAATAACGACTGAAATGATGCAGATATAATAAAAAGGATTATTATACATGTGAATCACATACCGTACCCCATTTAATCTTTGAACGGAATTCAGAAAAACAGGAAGTATAAAAAGTATGATAATAAGTTCAGTAACGATACATCAATTTAAAAAAATCGCGTTTTATTGCAGTAACAAGATTGCCTTCTTACATCATGAGCGTCGCTTAATTAGTTCTCTGAATTGGATTAAATCTTTTTTTTCAAATGGGCAGTATCTTGATAACCAAGCCTTAGCAGATACGGCAAGTCCCCAAGTGTGAGAGCCATTTTATTGGTGTCACCATCTAGTAGTGGATCGAATCAGATTAATTAATATTACATATAATTATTGAAGAGGAAGAGCAAGGGGAAAAACACCTCCATTCTCATATATTCACAATACTTCAAATGTACTTACGTTTAGTGAGACTTAAGTATGCCTCCACGACGAAATAAGGAGGAATTCCAACAACTTACGGAATTTGAACGAGGGAGGATTATCGGCCTTCGAGAAGGAGGATTTTCCTACCGCGCAATAGGAGCTCGTGTGCAGCGGAACAGTTCCACAGTGATGCGAGTTTGGAAGCAGTGGACCGATGAGCACCGAACTACTCGAAAAAGTGGCAGTGGAGGATGGAAAGTGACGCCAGCACGCGATGATCGACACCTGCTCCGCATGGCGATAGATGACCATACAGCTTCCTCCAGGCAGTTGTCAGCACGTGGGTCTACTGCTACAGGTTTACTAATGTCGGCTTCGTCAATTCGTCGACGTCTGCTGCACTGTGGATTGATCGCAAGGGTGCCTTTATACAGGATCCTCCTCACGGCAAACCATCGACGGCTGCGTCGTCAATGGGCTCATGAACACAGAGCCTGTCAAGCTGATTGGCGCCAAGTTGTCTTTTCAGATGAATCCCGCTTCAATTTGTTAGGACCATCCATGATGGCCGCATTCGTGTTAGACTCTATGCCGGTGAAAGCTGCCTTCCAGAGTGCGTTATCGAACTACATAGTGGCCTAACACCCGGAGTTATAGTTTGAGGTGTGATTTCGTAACATGGACGATCCAATTTGCTACGAATTGAAGGTAATCTCAATAGTAACAGGTACGTCCGTGAAGTGCTACAGCCCGAAGACGTTGCCTTCCTTCAAGGCATTCCTGGAGCTATCTTTCATCAGGATAATGCACGCTCACATGTTGCAAAGACTGTTAGAGACTTCTGTTCAGACCAACACATACAACTTCTTCCTTGGCCTTCTTATTTGCCGGACATGTCGCCTATTGAGCTCGTGTGGGATTTGGTAAGTCGGCGTCTCGCTCGTGATTCACGTCCTGCAGCTTTAAAAGACGAACTTTTGCTGCGCATACAAGCAATATGGAATTCTCTACCACAAGCAGACATTCAAAATCTGTTTGACTCCACGCCACGTTGTATAGCAATATTTATTGAAGCGCGTGGTGGCTATACCAAATACTGATTTCGGACACTTAATACTGCTTTTGTTTTGTTTTTTTGCTTTGAAAATTTCGTCCTTTATTTGTACTAATACAAGTCAATCGTGCATTAAATTTCATTTAATTCTGATTATTCCTTCATGGTGTTGCATTTTTTACAAACAGCAGTTTGTGTATATATATATATATATATATATATATATCACTCTAAAGCTCTCATGTAAATATAGGATGAACGAAAAATATGGCCGTGATTATAAAAAAATTCATTACAAAATAACCATTTAATATAATAATGTAACTTTTGTATCATTGGATGGGTTTGTTTTAGTAGTTATTTTGTGAAGTATACAGCGTGAATGCTCCTTCAAGAGTAACACGGGGGAACATTTGTAAAAGACATCAATCTTAATCGAAATGGCGTCGATTTAAGAGAAAGTCCAATGTGTAGTTTGGTTTCACAAAATGAAACAATACCATTAATGTTCATTACAAATTTCCACGTTGTTATGGAATCTAACTTCCTGGATAAAAACCAATAAATCGATGGTATGAAATGTGTAAAGAAATAGACAGTATTAAGAATCTTCCAAAAAGTGGCAGGCCGAGTGTGAGAGATACTTGGTGGGAACTGGAATGACGCTTAGACATTCTCCGAGCTTCCAAGGAGACACACGTTGAAAACGACTGAGGTAAATGGCTTTATAAAAAATTCATCATAATATTTACAATATATCGAAAAAGTTATATGTCTAATTACGATAGTTTGAGCATAATAAATATTTATAATCAAGACAAGACTTTTGGTATTACCCTATGTCATTTATTCTAATCACCATTTATAACATGATTCTTGAACAATATTTTATTAAATTTTGTACAAATGTTTGATAAAAAAAACTGGTATACCAATTTGCTTAAGTACTTGTGTTTAATTGCACATTTAAGAAGAACCACTAATTTCGATTCCTGAATTTATCCATCAACGTAATCGTATATAGAGCATTTATTTTTCCGATACCAAATCAGGAAAACAATTTCCCAACCTTCTTTCCTCTGCTCCATTGGCATTGTTTTTTTTTTTCTTTAATGCTCAACTCCAAGAAGCCCCGAGTTCATTCAGAAGGTTAACCTCAAGTTGTGAAAGAGTTCTTAAAAACTATCCCCGGACTTTGAAGCTTTAATGACCATCATTTGGCCGCCAAAATGAATGCCGGGAAACGTGTTGATTTCTTGCTGCGGCCGCTAATGATCCTGACCAAGTCATTTAACCGGCCAAACAGACGTCGAGGCGACACGGAGGAAGTGAAGTGAAGTGAGCAATTACGATTTTTCTTTCAGAAAATATCCACGAATTGCCAAGGGAGGGGTTGGATTTATAATTATGGGTTTCGATCTTGTCATTGATTGGTGGAATGATGAAACCGAAAATATCGCTGCTGTTATTTCTTTTAATGTACTGGTGTATTTTGTACTTCCTTGAAAGATGTTATTGTGGACTTGGAAAAAGAAACTTAATATTTCTTCCGGCGGTGTGTCATTTGTAATATAATTTTGGTATTTTTTTTTCGTGGAAGTTCATACTTTCACTTGTTTATTGAAAGAACTAAAGATTATTTTAAGGTTATATTAAATAGTTACAAATAGCAAAAAATAAAAACCGCAAATCAGAGCAAAAATTACTTTGTAAAAGAAAATATAATTCAGATATTAATTAAATAAGTATTAAAATTTTTTTCACAGATTATAGTATTTAATGAATGTAGACACTTTTATATAATTTGTAAAAGCAAGTAATATAATTTTTTTCAAGTCAATTCCTACTTAGGTCAACAAAGAACAATTTATTTTAGTTACTTCTTATTAAATAGTTACAATTAATATAAATATGTATATACATATGACAGAATCACAACATTAAGCGACAAAATACAAAACGATTTTCCTTTCTATATATAGTGTTGGACTTTTATTTTTGTTTGTGTTACTATTTATTTTAATTCATTAAATTTAGTTATTCTAATAAAATAGTATAGCTAAAAAGAAATTATTCTCAGAAATTAGGCCATCCCGGGTGGAATTCGAACCCACGTTCTTTGTATTATAAGTCAAACGTGCTATCCATTGCGCCACAGGGACACAACAAACGATTTTCCTTTCTATATATGCTGTTGGACTATTATTTTTGTTACAATTTATTCATTTTTTAAAATTTAATTAATGACTTAATATTTGAAAAAAACTGTATTAAAATCAAGTGTCATGAAATGAAATTTTTCTTTGTTGACCTAAGTAGGAATTGACCCTAAATTTTTTTTAATATTATTTGTTTTATATGTAATGAAAATTCATTGCAACTTTTATATGATATTTTTAACTATCATTCTTTTTCCTCATAAATAATATAATAATATAAATTTATTACTAATCATGTCCCCAATATTAGAACAAAATCGATCTAATTTTTTGTATGTATAATTAATTATTATGACGAGTAATCATCGAAATTCAATATAATAAGATTAGTTAAAAGTTATTAAATTGATCAATTTATATAATTTTAATCATTGTATTGATTATTCTTATAAATTTAAAAAAAACTGGAAAATCTTCCCCCAATTTATTTTTCCGGCTATGCTCCAGACTGTTCATTTGCCGAAACAATCTGCTGACTGCTCCCTTGTATGTAACGACATTTCTCCTTAAGCAAAAGCCAAACGAAGCCTCCAAATCTTCAACCAAGGCCGACTCCTTCGGGAAACTGTCACCCCACATGAAAAATTTGTCCTTTTCCAGCGTCTTCAGCTGTTTACAGTCCTTTCCTGCTGTCACGTCTTAGAATCCAGTCACGGACTCTTGTCATTCCCATTACGTACACCCCCCACCGACGATAAACGAGCGCATCATCGAATGAAGACAAACCCCACCCGGATATTCGGGGACAGGGGACGTCAAATCAATTTGCTTTCACTCGGCTACATCACAAAGGAATGTTTGTGGCCACGCTTGCTATGAGCGCACCATGGATTAATCTGATTACTTAAGCAAGGAATCCCTGAAGACAAAAGGATAGATGGTGGTCAACTGAGCAAACGATTACGAATCTTTTCGAGTTACGTTGTAATGTCAGTTGTGGAGAAAGGGGTTGTTAATTTCCCGAAGAAGGGGTAGAAGATTTACGAGTGGTGACATTTGATTGTTCAAGACATATGATACTAACTTTTATTTAATTTAATAACTTGATGTAAGGTCTCTTGCAGTGTCTTCCAGCATTTGTTTCGATTAAAGCTTTCGGTGTTTGCTTCAATGAGTTTTTTGATGAAATTACCTTGAATATACCTAATAAGTCTTCCCAATTAATTGATGTCTTGATTAAAAGTGACCTGTTTAGATACAAGACTTATCTTCAATCTTTTCCACTAAAAATACTTCAAAGGATGGTTGGAACTCATTAAACATGATAAGATTCATATGCAATGCTACTGGTAAAACAAATACCTTAAAATCCGGCATATAACGCGCACTTTTAGCACAAAAAATAAGATCGAAATTTAAGGGTGCATGTTATACGCCGGTATAAAAAAAACGATAACTTTTAATATAACAACAGAGATGAGCATAAAAAAATTTTATTTCCGCACATATCGAAATACTGTTTATTTTTTTAAAAAATGTCATGTCTTATGAACTAAAAGAGTTGTAGTAGTTCGAAAGCATACTATTTTTTCAAAATACTGGGATAATACCTCGAATAAACGACTTCAGAACATAAGAGCGTTGTATACAACATTTCAGATTTCTTCGTAAAAAGGGGGTTCCTCGTTATAAAGCAAATATATCTAAAAATTTAAAGATATGTCTTGAAAGTATAGGTACGCGTTATATGCCAGATTTTAAGGTAGTATAAAAAAATTTAAGGGCTGTTAAAAAGCTAAAATCTTATTTTTTTTTTTTGACAATTTGAGATTTTTACATTTTTAAATTGTATAGATTTGACCCTTTCTAAAAATACCTTACTTTAACCTCTAGGGTAATTAGAAGACCTTAAAATCGATTTTTAAATAATCGTTGAAACGGGGCCACACCCATTTGAATGGCGAAAAATGTAAACGAAGTACTTCGTTTTTGCTTAAAAGTTGAACGTCTGATGCAAACCAAAACATGTATCTTTTATTGTAAATTGAGACTTTTTTTTTATTTCCTACCCGATTAGAAGTCTCACTGTATACATTAAAATCAATTTATCTCAAAAAGTAAATTTTGATGTGCGATGTACCTTTTCTGAGAAACTGCTGTTCACGGGTATGTAAATTTTTTTATGATATATTTATAATGATGTCTAATGTATACTAAAATGAGCTTTTTGTAAAAAATTCAAAAATTTAATTTTTACAAATTTTTTATGTGAAAAATGGGTCAAATTTCGCAATGCTTGATAATATATTTAATAAATTATTAAAAATTTCAAAATTAGCTAAAAGCTCATTTTAGTATAATGAGAAAGGTGTAATTAATTGTATGAAAGCTCTCAAGCATGTACGTGCAACAGGTTTTGAAAAAAGGTACATTGAAAACAGCCAATTTAACATTGTCAGTATATATAGAGAGGTTTCCAACTCACCCGAAAGACAGTTCCTAATTAGGTCAACAAATAAAAGTTTTATTTTAGTTACTTTTTATAAGATAATTGCAATTAATATAAATATGAATATACATATGACAGATTCACAATATTAAGCGGCAAAATAGAAAGCGTTTTTCCTCGCAATTTTCCATTTTCCTTTCTATGTAGGGTGTTGGACTATTATTTTTGTTTGTTACGATTTATTCATTAATTAAATTTAACTATTCCAATAAAATAGTATAGAAAAAAGAAATCACGTTTTCAGACAGTAGGCCCTCTCGGGTGGGATTCTAACCCACGACCTTTGGATTAGAAGTCCATTGCGCTATCTATTGCTCTACGGGGAAACAGCGAGCGATTTTTCTTTTTATATACGGTGTCGCACAATTATTTTTGTTTGTTACTGTTTATGCATTAATTAAGATTTAATTAATGAATTAATATTTGAAAAACTGCATTAACATCAAGTGCCCTCCACTACAAGTTTCAAAAATGTATTTGAACTTGAGTGGATGAATAAAAAGCATTTTATTAACGATTGAAAATTTGAACAAGATGTATACATAAATAAATATATAGAGAGAGAATGTGAACTAATAGTAGGAATTGAATAATTAGGAGTCACTAAACAAAGAACTCTTAAAACAAAAGATGGGTGTCGTCGTCTTCACTTGACTTCTGGCTCAGAATTACAAGGTCTGTTGCGAATAGCTCTTGCTTTATAGCGCAAAATTAATAAGCAATCCATCAATTTAAAAACAAAAAGAATGCAAGCTTGAAAACTAATTGTTAACTGTATATATTTTATACCTCGCTTTAGGCCTTATGTAGAATTGTGTAATTAATTTAATGAATAACGTCATATCTAGAAGTGGTACGAAACCTGTGAACTGTGAATCTCGTAACTGTGAGACGTAAGCGTGACAAGGGAGTTGGTATCTATCCTCCAAATATCTACACTTCTTCAACGTGAGGACTTTGACAGTCACCGAATTTACTGCCTGTCAACTCTGCTTCATATCAAGGTTTAATGCCATCAGAGCTTTAACCCGTACAGTTCATTATATTTGTTAAAGGTATAATGCTTATTTTTATTTAATTTACTAACAATAGGAAAAGGAATTATATTTGATTCATTTCTTGAATATATGATTAAAATAATTTCGAAAGAACATCCAGTATTCTTCATTTCAAATTTCTTTGACAGTTATATATTATCTATAAATTTAATCTTCTGAAGGTATCCGACTACTTTCTTTTTTTAAAAAAAAAGGAGATACGGAAACTTTTTTGTGGTTTTTAGATTTATTTAGTACATTTTAAAAAGAAAAGGCTTAAATTAAGAAGAAAAAAATAAATTATTATTACTAAAATGGGACAAAATGAGTAAAATACAAAAAATTACATAAATGGAGCCTACCCTGTACAAAAGGTTTATGAACAAATTCTCAATTTTTCAGTTTTGATGTGTAAATTTGTATTCATTTTTAAATGATTTTCAGAATAAGAGATATTTTAATTTTTACAAAAAATTAAAGCACACTTTATTTTAGTTATAATATGAAATTGCTTAAAAAAACAGTGATTATATTCACATAAAGTAAATTTTTTAATACATCAGTGATTGATAAATCTGAAGGTTAAAACTACTAATACACAGAACATACACAGAAAAAATTTCAGTCGACTATTCTTAAAACATTTTGAGCAATTGCTGTCCTCGTTTGAGTTTTTCGAGAAAAAAAAACAGCCTTCGAGTTAAACACATTTTAAAGTTTAACATCTCGTCAAAACACTTGTAGTTTTTGTTCTAGTGAAGGGAAAATAAAAAAACTTGGTATATTTTTACAGAGCTTATAAGACGATATATAAAATAAAACTATAAAAAAAAATTGTCAATTTTTGAAAAAAAAACGTGATTTTAGTGTAATCGGATCCCTTAATAGATTAAAAATTTTGGTTAGAAGTTATTTCTTAGCTTGAAGAAATCAATTCAGTTTCTCTCGTTATTTAAGCTGAACCATTAACTTCTTAAGGTATCCGACTACGTTCGGAACTATGATTTTAAAAAAGCGCATAAATGGATAATTTTCATATTTAGTGTCACTCAGATTAGAATACATGCATAAAATTGTTTTAAGGACATTTTGACAAAAAAAAATTTATTTAAATATAATACTTTGGCAAAAAATTAACTTAGAATAATCTTTTTTCCAAATGTTCTCCTTTTGTGAAAAACGCTTCCATTATAACAATATTTTGCCTGCATATAGCTCAGACCTCTCTACAGAGGCTCAGTTAGAATTTTTGTAAAATTCGCATTATTTTCAGAGTTACCACCAATTGAAATAAATATTCGCCTTTTTTTCTTAAAATTTCTCCTCTCTGTTGTCGTAAAACATGGATAAACCCACTTCTAAGTTATGTATTTCAAACATTCTAGTTGAGCCTCTGTACAGAGGTCTGAGGCAAAATATTATTCTAATAGAAGCATTTTTCACAAAAGGAGAACATTTGGAAAAAAGATTATTCTAAGTTAATTTTTTGCCAAAATATTGTATTTATATAAATTTTTTTTGTCAAATTTCATTAAAACAATTTTATGCATATATTCTAATCTAAGTGACACTAAATATCATGAAAATTATCCATTTATGCGCTTTGGAAAATCACGATTCCGAACGTAGTCAGATACCTTAAATATTGAAAGATTCTGTTGACTATTCTGATCCATAACATTGCCAGACTTTATTGATTCGCATTACTAAATTGTTGGTAATCAATTTACCTATATAGAGTATCTACGAAGGTAAGGAGAAAAGAGAATATTCGGTAATCAGAGATGAGATCAGCGAATATGAACCTTTGTCTAAATGTGGTGGTCAAGATAATGAGAGCAAGAGCAAGATTCTGATTTTTTTTATTGAAAAAAATGTTGCACTATTCGTACTGAAATTAAATGCAGAAAGAGGGGTTATTAATTTGTGGGTGATAGTGAAATAAATTTATTTATATTCAATAACTATTATAATATTTGATAATTTCCCTAAATGTTATATATATTATATATAACCATATAACACTATATATTTTACCATAAGATTTTAAAAGCCCAAACCATAGATAAATTAAAAGTATAAAAATATTTCCTTTTTAAAATTAAATATATGGTGGGAAAAACAATGTCAAGGAGGAAGTGAGAAATATTTGTAGTTTGCGGAAATTCTCCAACCATTTCTGTTACAGTACACGGTTTAAAATTTTTTAAATTAATACAGTTAAAAGCAGAGAATTTAATCAAGTTTTGTCTCCAGCTCATTGGACAAACAAAATGTTTACACTCAGAAAGTCTCCCAGAAAAAAGGTTAGTCATATATGGCCAATGGCCAATACGTAATCGTGTGAAAATAACGATTTGTCTTCTAAATATCAGTGAATTCTAATGAGAAATGAAGGGTGTATGCTAGGCAATTTGTTAATGACATCAATATTCTATTGTTTCTGCCATTGTTCATTTATTTATTACTTTATATATCTTGAAATATTTCGTGATAAGAAATGAGCGAGGCTGTTTTTACACTCCGTCTGTTTCGGTGCCTTTGCTTTCAGCTTGAAAGAGAAGAAAAAATATTAGGTGTAAATTTTTAGATTTTATAGTAAGCGTCATGTGTGACCAATGGATGAGATCAATAACTGCGATAATGTAAGGACTCTAAAGCATTCACATAATTTTTGAAGATAAAATTTTTTTCTTTTTTTCGATTTGAGACGCATTGTAATGTTCTCTTAATGGCAGATATATCAACGTGAAAAACAAAAAACAAATAAAAAACATGTAGATTGAAGCCGAATGGAGACAAGAGACTAGTTTATCAGATAAGATACCCCCAACATGATATGATGATTTGGAGCCGTCATTGTAAACATAAATAAAATCGGAAAATTAAGAAAAGAGTCGCATTTGGTAGCGTCTTAAAGTACTTTTTTTTATTCCAAATTGTGTTTGTGCAAAGAAAGAAGATTTACACTTGCTTTCTACACTGAATTATTACATATTCTACAGTCGTTGGTTAAATCTTTAACTCCCATCTTTACGTCAGAAGAGACTTTTGTCTGTAAGTAGGAAAGTAGTTGAGGATAACGATATTCTAAACATTTTTGAAGAGATGAAAGCTGCCGCCTTAAGTCTAACCATGACTCGAAGTACAAAGTATAAATGGTAGAGATTTGAAAGGATCCTGAACCCAGCAGTAAGGTTATGATACCTCAGAAGGACAAAGCTGATTTTCTGGTTAAGCCGTACACTAAACCCCGATTATCCAATTTTTATCCAGTGGTCGGATTAGTATAAACTTTACAAACAAATGTGGCAAACAGGAAACCTCTATAAATATTCTATTTAATTCATTTACGTTTTAGTAAAAAAAGGATATCTTTATCTCACAACACATCCCTTCTTTTTCATTAAATTGCTTCAGCACTTTTATACGTTTGGTATATAAAATAAAGTTCGTTATTAAGATTTATTGTACAAGTAATTTTTAATCTCCTAAACTCGTATCTTCTTACAGTCAGAATGGCTGATAATAGTCAGTCTTTTTTTAAATATGTCTCAGTTTTCGTATATATTTAAAACTGTACTTATAAAAACTATTTTCTTTTAATCTATTTAAAACACACAGGTAATAATGACGGTGAAAGTTATCTTACAGGATATGTCCGTAAGCGTTCTCGAGTTTTCAATACTCCATCTAGACTTTACGACGTAAAGTTTACGTTAATAATTTTCCTAATTTTCTAAAATAATTACTAGTCATGAGTTGAAGATCTCATAGCTGTTTTTGGAATTTTATTAAGCTCGATTTCAGAGATTTGATGTTTGAAAGGAGACTTTCATGGATCTTTTTCCATTTATATAAGATTGTTATATTCCTCTCTTTCTATATATATAAAATTTCGTGGTAATATAATAAATTTATTTATTTATCTTGCACATGAGAACAATAATAAAAAGGTAGTAAGTCCTGTTCAATATTATGATTACAAATTGTTATGCTACAGTATCCGCCTGAATATCGATCATCACTAACTCCATCGGGAGTGACACTCGCTAAACTGAATTTCAAATTAGACTGTGACGTCATGCTATTAATAAATTTATGTATTACTGATGTACTGTGTAATGGTACAAGATTGGAAAAGAAAAATATTCAGAAGAATATACCCCAGTATGAAATTTTATCAGGAGATAAGAAAGGCGAAATGGTATGTATACCAAGGATCACACTGGACACTCGAGGGGGCTTGGATTTGCCATTCGTACTGAAACGTACTAAATTTCCTGTAAGATTGGCATTTGTCATGACTATTAACAAATCACAGGTCTAGAGTTTTGAAAAAGTCGGTTTATGTGTGTAACATCGAAGGAAACAATATTTACTCATGGAAAATTGTATATGGCTCTGTCAAGGTGCAGAAGGAAAGACGGAATAAGGTGATTAGGAACATTGTTTTTGAAGTGGCACTAAATTGAAGAACAAATTAAAATGCGGTGATGAAATTTGCTATTTTCTTTCCTGCTTATATATATGTACAGTGGCGCACACAAGGGGGGAGTCCTGAGGGTCCGGACCCCTCCCCAAAGCCTTTGAATTTTTTCCGAGTGATTATAATTCTAAGTATATAGTACGTAAAATTTAATTAATTGTTAATAATGATTAATTTTATTAATTAATGCTAATTATTTATTCAAAAATTAGTTTTTTACTGTGTTTTGTTCCCAAAAATCGACAAAATCAACAGGAGCATGATACAAGAATGGTGAACTTTTTGAACCCCCCTTTTGAAAAAATTCCTGTGTGCGCTACTATATATTATATCAATAATATATATAGATATATAGAGCATAGATAGATAGATAGATAGATATACATATATTTACATATATATATATATACATATATATATTTTATATATATATATATATATATATATATATACACTGGTGTGCAAAAATTAAGGACGAGACGGTTTTTTCAATATAACTTTGTACAAAAAGCTTTCCAAATCAACACATTTAATACCGTAAGATCCCCAATACATAAGGACATTGTGTAATATCTATAGCAACACTTACTAAAAGAGAAATCAGAGGGATAAAAAAGAAGCTTGATTGAAAAAGTAGCATGGAGCGCAATGCGACTGAAGGCCGAAACATCCCTGTGATGGGTGTCCAGCAAAAACATCCGGTCTTTAGTAGGGGATATGATCTCCCCTGACTGCTAGGCAGGTTTATACAGCGTCTGCCCATGCTGAGAATGAGGGGTGTCAATGAGTTGTTGATGCATTGCTGCCCATTCGTCTTGCAGCGCCAATCGAAGCTCCCGAATCGTTACTGGTGGTAAGGTAACGAGCTGCCAAGCGTCTGCTGAAAATCCCATACATGCTCGATGGGATTGAGATCCGGAGATCGTGCCGGCCAATCCATACGTTCAATATCCTCACTCTCTAAGAGCTGTTCGGCAGCTACTGTGCGATGACATGGTGCATTGTCGTCCATGAAAGGAACTGCAGACCCTTTAGCGCCTCTAAAAGACGCACATATGGAAGAAGAATCTCGTTACAATAACGGGTCCCGTTGACTGAACCTGCGTCGAAGATGTGAAGGTCTGTACGACTACCAAGCATGATGCCTCAACAAACGAAACACCGCGACCTCCATACCTGTCCCTTTCAATGATGTTCGAGGGATGATTGCGGCTTATCTCTCCAGATGAGTATGCGATGAGAATCGCTACTCATCACTGAATCTGCTCTCATCTGTAAAGAGTACTCGTCCCCATTCATTGTCTCTCAATTCCGGTGTTCCCGGCACCACAGAGAACGCCTTCTCCGATGGGCAGGCGTTAAAGATTACACACCGTACAGGGCGTCGTGCAAACAGACCACCACCATGCAGTCTTCTGGCACGGTAAAACGCGATATCGGTCGTCCAGTGGCCTGTGTCGTGTGTCTAGTGATTTCTCCCGCTGTCTGCCGCCTGTTTCTTCTGGCCTGTAAGACAATGTTCGGTCATCTGTGTGTGGTTCCTCGTGGACGACCACTACTGAACCCACGGATAGCTGTTCCTGTAGTTTGGAATTGTCTCCAAAGTCGTGAAACGATGCTGTGAGCAATTCCGAACTCTGGAAAATTGTCACACTGCGGCCTTCCTCCAAGGTTCCCAATGATTCGACCTCGGTAAAAGCATCCAGATGTCGTCTAACAGATTGATTATTCACCATTTCTCGCTGAGGCATTAAACTCGGTGTGATTTTAACTGCTATACGGCGTGCAATCTCTTTGCCAGAAATACTGATCTTACACAGACAACATGCTTTATACTACTCAGACACTCCACCATTACGTCTACCTGCATATCTGCGCATGTGCTACCGTACATCACCTTACTTAATCTCTGATTGGTCTTTCTGTCCACTCTGCCTCTTCGTTTAGCTGATATGCTAATTTTTCGACTTCGTCCTTAATTTTTGCACACCAGTATATATATATTTATATATATATATATATAAATATAAATATATATATATATATATATATATATATATATATATATGTCATGTTTTTAAGCCAGAATCAGACTTAGTTTTAAAAAGGATCTTTATTTGAAGAAATCTATACAAGCTCTGACGCTGAGAGGGAGAGAGAAAAGAACGCCAAAGTGAAATCTAAGTGTTTTGCCACTTAAACCAGGTGTAAGAAGTACCTCTGATTTTTAGTGTAATTGAAAGTTAATGCTGACATATAGGGCTATTAAATCTAACGATCTAGAATTAGACATGTTTATTGGCTAGGCCATATGTTCGGAAGAAATAAATGGGTGATTAGTTTGAGACTTAAAGATGAAATGAAAAATATGAGTTAAGTGCTAGATAGAGAATTTAATTTATAATCTAATTTAATTAACTAATCTAATTATCTAATTAATAATTAATTTAATTTCCATATCTATATATACAGATAGCTATAGAACCTAAGTATAACTATTCAAGATAGGAAATATTAGGCCCAGTAGTACAATAACAAACTCCTGGCCTTAGGAATTAAGATTGCAGGTGTAAACAAGTTTTAGGGGTAACCAACCTTCACCTGTAATTTGTCTATACAATGTGCCAAGGGGAAAGGAAAGAATAGTATTAGGAGAAATTTAAATATTACAAATAAAATCACTATACTATTAAAATATAACGATAAAATTATAGCCTACTAGTATTCACAGTATAGATTTAAAGTCGATGCAATAAGGTAAATAGTAAGATTACTTCGTGAGTATATCAACTTGTTATTGTTCCCGCCAAGTACAACAGAGGAATATCAGTACCGCATAAAAGTTAAAAATTATATGATAGAATAATATAAAGTCTACATATATATATATATATATATATATATATATATATATATATATATATATATATATATATATATATATACAGGGTGTTTCAGCTAAGATGTTACAAACTTCTAGGAGAGGTAAGGGGACAACAAGACGACTCAGAAGTATATAGGCAATGCTGGGTCGGAAATGCTTTCCTAAGGCTCCACGCGCCGACAAAATTTAGGGTGCAAAACTTCAACTGGTCTCAAAAACGGAGGAAATTGTCGAAACGCTTTGGGTTTTGGTCAAAATTATTGTTATTATTTATTATTTCATTAAAAAATTCTGAGCAATATTGCTGCTAAAACATCACTAGAGGGCGCCTTAGACTTTGGAACGCTAGGGGGAAAAAATTTTCAATATTTTTTTAAGTTTTTTGATGGCTTTCATAAGTTGAAACTTTAACTTGAATTTTGATACCAGATTTGGTATCCTCCGGGAAAATTGATGTAAAAATCGAACATTGTTCAGGGCACTTAAAGCACAAACCGGTGCTAAAAACGAGCAAAATGTTGGATTTCACGGTGCGGTTTGCGCGAAAAGCATTCCCTTGCTGACTTATTTGTTCAAACAAATTTTGACATTGTTGTCAAATTTAAACCAGAGGTGCTTCAGACAAGTAAAAAGGCATTTCCGACCGACCTTTCCTATGTGATTCCGAGTTATCTAGGTGTACTCTTCCACCAACGAGGTAGAGTACACCTAGACGACTCGGAATAACATAAAAAGAAAGGTGGTCGAAAATGCCTTGAGGATCTGTAAGACCATCGAAAGCCTGATACGTAGCCCAGGAATTGCAAGTGTCGTGGAGTGAATAAAGCGAGCAGGGTTCTCGGCGAAAATTTTAGCGAGAGTGTTAAAGGCAGAATATGCAAATTTCACCGTCGAGAGGTGAATTAGCCGCCAGAGGGACAGAACGATAAGGGAGTCCGCAGGAAGGAAGCTTTATTTCCATCGCACACAGACTGGCTGTACGATGGCAGAGTACACGAACGCAGAGAAAGTAGATATGATTCTGGCGTACGGGGCCACAGATTGCAATGGTGATTCAGCCGCTCAGAGGTTGTACGCCGAAAGGCATCCTGTCAGGCGGACTCCTGCTCATACCATGTTTGCTCGCCTACACCAGCAATTATGTGAAACCGGTTCATTCCAGAAGGCAGCACGTAATCGAGATCGGACGGCACGTACCATTTTGTGAATGAGGAAATTGTACTAGATATGGTAGAGACCACTCCCAGTTTAAGTACACGAGGTATCGCTAATGAAATCGGGATTTCATACAGTAGCGTTTGGAGGATTCTCGATGATAGTGCCCTGCATCCATTTCACTACCAGCGCGTCCAGTCACTAAAAGAATGTGACTTTGCACCTCGTCAGGCCTTTTCACAGTGGTGCTTGCAGCAACGAATTGCAAATCGATGTTTTTTGCAGCCTCCGTGTTGTTCACAGATGAGGCGTCTTTTTTCGAGAGAGGGTATTTTCAACACCCATAAAGCCACTCGTGGGCAGCATTTGAACCCACATGTAACACGTACTCGGAGGCTGCACAGGATCGTTTCTGGTTAACGTATGGGCGGGCATTCTAGGGGATCATCTAATAGGACCCATTCTGCCTGATCGCCTGACTGGTCCACGCTACCTGATATTCTTGGAAGAAAGTTTGCCAGAGGTATTGGACAGCGCACACGTTACCGCTGCGACTCGTACTTCCATGTGGTTCCAGCAAGATGGAGCCCCGCACATTTCAGTATTTCTGTTCGGAATCACTTGGATGCAACATGTGGTGAACGATAGATTGGCTGTGGAGGTCCAGTGCATTGGCCTCCCAAAGATCGCCAGACCATTCCTTTCTGGATTATTTCTTCTGGGGGCAAATGAGAAATGCCTTGGTGTTGGAAACACCCGTAAGCAGCGCCGAGGAACTTGTAGCACGCATCAGTGCAGCAGCCGGGGAAATACGAAACACTCCAGAAATGTTATCGAATGTTCGACGCTCCATGAAGCGAAGATGTGAAGCCTGCATCACATGCGGTGGGCGTCAGTTCAGGCTGGAACACCTCCTTTGACAGCAATTTTTCCTGAATTTTTTTCTTTACTTTTCTTTTATGATTATGCATAGCAGTTAGAAAACAGCTTTTTTCCTCCTATTTTGAGTCTTTCCTTGTGTTTTACTTCTTGTGATTTGGTACTTGTGTTTTTTACCCTTTTTTTACTAAAATTTTTGCTATAAAATTACTTTTTTGCAACACACGAATCTCATTTAGGAGGAAAAATTGCTAGTATATTATTCGGCTTACACCCAACCACAAAATTATCCAAATGAGTTTCCAAGTTGCAATGTCTGAAAGCGCCCTCTGGTTTTGATTAATGGCTACCAAGTCAAAATTTATTTTGAACAAATTAGTCAGTAACGGAATGCTTTTCGCGCAAACCGCACCGAAATCCAACATTTTTGCTCGTTTTTAGCACCGTTTGTGCTTTAAGTGCCCTGAACAATGTTCGATTTTTACATCAATTTTCCCCGGAGGATACCAAATCTGGTATCAAAATTCAAGTTAAAGTTTCAACTTATGAAAGCCATCAAAAACTTAAAAAAATATTGAAAAATTTTTTCCTAGCGTTCCAAAGTCTAAGGCGCCCTCTAGTGATGTTTTAGCAGCAATATTGCTCAGAATTTTTTTAATGAAATAATAAATAATAACAATAATTTTGACCAAAACCCAAAGCGTTTCGACAATTTCCCCCGTTTTTAAGACCAGTTGAAGTTTTGCACCCTGAATTTTGTCGGCGCGTGGAGCCAGGAAAGCATTTCCGACCCAGCATTGCCTATATACTTCGAGTCATCTTGTTGTCCCTTACCTCTCTAGAAGTTTGTAACATCTTAGCTAAAACACCCTGTATATGTACGTTTATAAAACCATAAATATATATTGATATAAATATTTGTAGAAAATAAAAGATTATAAGAAATATTTAAATAATATTATTAATTTATTATACGTGTGGCGCCATATCTATTATATAAAGGAGAAAATTGACTCACTCACTTACTCACTGACTAATCACGATATCTCCGGAACTATTAAACCTACAGACTTGAAATTTGGTAGGTAGGTTCCCTTCATGGAGTAGACGTCAGCTAAGAACGGATTTTTGCAAAGTTCGAACCTCAAGGGGCGTTATAGATAATTATTTCCATTACTAAACTATTAGATGTACAGTCGTGAAACTTGGTACACAAATTTCTTTCATAAAAAGTAGAGATTCCTTACATAATGATTTTTACGAAAATTGACCTCCAAGGGGCGTTGAGGGCGCTTAAGGGGCGTTATACATAATTATTTCCATTTTTAACCTATTAGACGTACAGTCTTGAAATTTGGTAAGCGAATTCCTTTCATGGTGTAGAGATCCGCTACAAAATAGCTTTTGTGGAACATTGATCCCCAAGGGTCACTGAGGGGATTAAGGGGGCGTAATAGATAAATATTTCCGCTTTTCAACTAATAGAACAACCTGCTTGAAAATTAGAAGGTATGTTCCGTTCATGGAATAAAGTTCCGTTTTAAGATTTTTTGCGAAAACTGACTCCCAAAGGAGTTGGGTTGCGAGGATTAAGGCGTGTTATAGAAAAATTCCTGTTTTTGAATTTAACTCATTTACTTGAAATTTGTTGAGAACTTTTTTAGTTGAATAGAGTTCCACTAAGAATGGATTTTACGGAAATCAACTCCAAGGTGAAGCGGGGAGAGTTATTGGGGCGTATTGATAGATGAAATTTCCGTTTTTGAACTGCTAAGACTATATTAATAAAATTTGGTTTGCATGCTTCTTTTGTTGAATTGGAATCCGCTCAGAATGCTGTCAACGAGGTATTGATGATAAAAATTCCATTTTTGCTCTGTTAGATTTAGACTTGAAATTTAGCATGCATGTTTATTCTATGGAGTAGAGATCCACTGAAAGTTGCTTTGGTGGAAATCGACTTAATTATTAGGTTAAGTCAGTGAAAAAATCTTTCACCTTCTATTTTTTGATATAAATAGAAATTAGATATTATAATTTATGTTCTTTTTATATCAAGGGGTGAGAGTGTAACAGCTATAAATATATTTTTCAATACAATCGAATTCTTAATGCTAGATATCAATAATTAATATATATGTAAACAGTATACATATATACAACATCGTGAATTACCCAGTTAAGCGGGTGGGTAACGGCTAGTATATATATATATATATATATATATATATATATATATATATATATATATATATATATATATATATATATATATATATATATATGCATGGTGGTCGCGAATTCATGGTACAAGCTTTAGGGACAGGTACAGGAGATTGTAACATTCTTTTATGTATAGGAATGCATGGGTGCAAGCGACGCGGGGAGGCACAAGCACAAACAATAAGAGACAAAAAGAAATACTAAGTGTTTATTGAAAGCGTCGACTCGCTTGAACTCGACTGGGGTCTATCAGCCACAACGTTCAAGATGCTTTCTTCCAGGCTTGAACTGCGTACAGCTAGCTCTTCGTCGACCAGCATCAAGTCGGATGACGTGGAACGAACGTGTTTCACGAAATTGATGATGCAACCGCTGAAAAATTTTGTGAAATGGCATTCATCGATTCGGAAACTGCGTATGTTCATTCATAGCGCAGCTCTGCCGTTACCATTAGCCCGGCCGTACATGTAAAGCATATCTGCTTTTTCGGCATACGTAAATTCTCCCATCGTAGACGTCAGCACTACTGCGAATGGCGCTTTTTCTACTGAGATGCATCATGATGAACGGCTACACATCTACTACCCTCTACCTGCAACGAAACGAACCGATAACTTCATTTATCTTTTATTTCAACTGTTTTTGCCTCCCCGTGTCACTTGCACTCATACATTCCTATAAAATAAATGATTGTTGTTTATATTGCTTATATATATTGAAAAATAATAAAATTACATAATACATGTAAATTGCTGTTTAACAGTTTAGCTTTTTTTTTTTTTTGTAATATCGGTTAATAGAAATGTTATTACAACTAAGAACAAATCTTATTTTAAGGTATCCGACTACGTTCGGAACCGTGATTTTAAAAACGCGCATAAATTGATAATTTTCATGATATTTAGTGTCACTCAGATTAGAATACATGCATACAATTGTTTTAAGGACATTTTGACAAAAAAAATTTATTTAAATATAATATTTTGGCAAAAAATTAGAATAATCTTTTTTCCAAATGTTCTCCTTTTGTGAAAAATGCTTCTATTACAATAATATTTCGCCTGTATATAGGTCAAACCTCTCTACAGAGGCTCAACTAGAATTTTTAAAAAATTCACATTATTTTCAGAGTTACCTCCAATTGAAATAATTATTCGCGGTTTTTTCTTAAAATTGCCCCCCTCTGTTGTCGTAAAATATGAATAAACGTACTTCTAAGTTACATATTTCAAAAATTCTAGTTGAGCCTCTGAACAGAGGTCTGAGCTATATATCAGGCAAAATATTATTCTAATAAACGAAGCATTTTTCACAAAAGGAGAACATTTGGAAAAAAGATTATTCTAAGCATTAAATTTTTAATTTTTTTGGCAAAATATTATATTTAAATAAGTTAAAATTTTTTTTGTCAAAATGTCTTGAAAAAATTTATGCATATATTCGAATCTAAGTGACACTAAATATCATGAAAATTATCCATTTATGCGCTTTTGAAAATCACGGCTCCGAACGTAGTCGGATACCTTAAAGTTTATACCATGAATTCGGGACCACCTTGTTTATATATATTGAAAAATAATAAAATTACATAATGCATGTAAATTACTGTTTAACAATTTAGATTAACTTTGTAGTATATATCGGTTAATAGAAATGTTATTACAACCAAGAACAAATCTTATTTTAAGTCATTTTGAAACAAAAAAAAATAAAGGGTAACATCTAAATGATGATAATCAATGTTATTTTGTGGTATAAAAACGTTTAAAATTTTTGCTATTTATAAGACTTTATGAAATATTTCTACATTTTTACACTTAAGAGAAAGTTTGATTGAAAATAAGGAAATTATTTATAGTGTTTTTAAAATCATTGATTTTAGAGGGAAAGAAAATCAACGCATTCAAAATACTATGAAATCCAACCATCATAATTTGAAATAAAACATTTTTAAGACCAAGGAAGGGAATAACCATGAGAAGGAATTGAGGTATTTCAGCAAAAATAGTACTCCAGGACGAAATGGAACAGTAACGATAAATTTCATATCGTATCCACTTCTGAAACAAATAATAGAAAAACTTTACTTTTTAAAATTAATATTTAAAATCAAATTTCAAACGAAAGCAAATATTTTTTGAAGCATTAATGTCTTTTTAAAAAACTAGGGCATATTAAACAGTATATTTAAGTAAACAAAAGCATCAATATAATCTAAGAAGAGAAATACGAAAGCTGACGTAGAGTAACATATGCTACCAACATATGGTGGAATCCTGGTCAATGAATAATTCAGTTATCACAGTATCGATTTTGTGTAAGACTAAAATGCCCTCAAATATGTACTGGAAAAGTAGTAGCTAAAATGCCAAAATGTGTAACAGGTAGACGGCACAGTTTCACAGCTTTAAGAGCTTTCCCAATAAAAAATGATTCGGTATATTTATTTAGCTTCAAAGTTTCTTGTAAAATTGTAATATATTTCTCTATTTTAAGTTCCGTGTTGTTCAATTCCAAAAAGATATTGCAAAACATTTTCCCGTCATTTTATTGACAAATCAAACCACGTAAGATGTAGAATAACTGCAAGAATAACAATATAAAATCAAATGATAACCTTGCATACAGCAATTGATTGAATAAAAATAAATCAGTACAAAAATATTAATGTTGTCGCAGTGCCGAACGAAATAATTAATTACCGTAAAATCCGGCGTATAACGTACACTTTTAATTCAAAAAAGAAGATCGAAATTTACGAGTGCGCATATTGCCGGATATAAAAATGATAGCGTCAAAAATAAACCAAAAGGGGTTAAGCATAAAAAATTTGACTTCTACATAGTTCGAAAGACTGTTTATTCAAAAGAAACGACATACCTAATGAACTTGAAGGATTATAATTCTAGAATATGCTATTTTTTCAAAAGTCTGGGATAATACTTCGAATAAATTACTTCAAAATATAAGAGCATTACATTTGCACAATTCAGGTTCCATAATAAAAAAGGAGGTGCGCGTTATACACCGAATATACCCAAAAAACTAAAAATTGCAGCTTGAAAGTAAAGATTGTTTTTTTTTCCAGGTATAGAAGTTTAAGTTGGCATTACTTTCCAAGATGGCGACCGATTTAACAGCTGTCAAGTGATTTATTCTCAGTTTGGTTTGGCAATTCATCGAAACGATCATCAAGCAAGGCGTAGATCCGTCGAATGGACCCAAAACGAGATTGCCGTTGTTCCCGATTTTCATAAGCGAATTTTGTTTAGCGATGAAGCGCACTTCTGGTTGAATGGCTACGTCAACAAACAAAACTGCCGCATTTGCAGTGAAGCTAATCCACAAGTGTATGTCGAAACACCGTTACATCCAGAAAAACTGACTGTTTGGTGCGCTTTATGGGCTGGTGGAATCCTTCTTCAAAAACGATGAAGGCCACAACGTTACAGTCAATGGTGATTGGTATAGAGCCATGATTACTAACTTTTTCATTCCTAAATTGAACCATCATGATGTCCAGAAGCTGTGGTTCCAACAAGACGGCACAACATATCACACAGCTCGTGCCACAATCGATTTATTGAAAGACACGTTTGGTGACCGCCTAATTTCACGTTTTGGACCTGTGAATTGGCCTCCAAGATCTTGTGATTTAACACCGCTAGACTATTTTCTGTGGGGCTATGTAAAGTCATTGGTCTATGCGGATAAGCCACAAAACGCTTGACTATTTGGAAGGCAACATTCGCCATGTTATTGCCGATATACGACCACAAATGTTGGAAAAAGTCATCGAAAATTGGACGTCCAGATTGGACTACATCCGAGCCAGCCATGGCAGTCATATGCCAGAAATCATATTTAAAATGTAATGCCACAAGATTATCTTTCGAATAAAAAAAATTCATGTCAATCGAATAATGCATCGTTGTTTTATTGCAATTTAAAGTTTTATACCTCTAAAAAAAACCCACCCTTTATAAGTACGCGTTATACGCCGGATTTTAAGGTACTACTTTTTTTTAACTGTTTGAGTTTCCCCATTGGATAGGGAAGATGAACTTAAGATTCCCTTTCCTAGGGATTACCAAGAATCTATGGCACGAACCATACAAACATTGCATGAAAATTAATAAAACGGGAAAAAATTATTTCATGTGGCATTTTGTGCATCAAAATGTGATACTGAGTCACAATTACAATCCAAAAGACAGTGAAAAAGTTATAGAATTTCTAAGATAGTTATATCTCCTTCACGTCTTTCACACCAATTTATTTTTATGCTAAAGTTTATTTAAAATAAATAACTGAACAAAGCAGGTATTGGATAACTTTATTTTTTTGTCAATTGTACTACTATAAAAGGAATTGAATGTAGTTTTTCAAATATATCATTGTTTTCAGCATATTCTATGAGCTTTACATGCTAGGTTTATAAGCTCTATATATTTATTATTTTTATTTATATATTTTTTTTTCAGCATATTCAGCCGTTACCCACCCGCTTCGCTACAAATGCCATGGTGTTGTATGAGAACATACACTGCTAATATCTAAATATAAAGTATTTATATCTAAGTCTGAAGCCTTAAGGATTGGATTATATTAAAAAACATTCTTATTAAGCCCACATCTTGATTTAAAATGGACAGAACTTTAATTCCTAAAATTGAAATAGAATTATCTTTTGCGTTTCCGTAAACTCGTCCTCCAAGTGGATTTCCGCAAAACCAATTTTAGTGGATCTCTATTTAAGAAAATAAACATGCTTGCCAAATTTCAAGTCTAAGTCTAATGATTCAAAAAGCTGTATTTTTTGTATAAATAAACCCTCTCAACCCTCCCTTGAGAGTTGATCTCTTTTGTCCCTGTCTTAGCGGATTTCAACTCCACTAAAGAAACGGGCCAATTAATTTCATTATTGTAGGTCTAGTGGTTCGAAAACGATATTTTTTTTATTTTTACGGCTCAGTAATTCTCCTTGCCTACCCTATCTGGGATTGATTTCCATAAAATCCGTTCTTGGGGGGGGGATCTCTACTCCATGAAAGAGACATGCCTGCCAGATTTCAAGTCTGTAGGTTTAATAATTCAAAAACGGGAACATAACGCCCCTCAAGCCCCCTTCAGGGGTCAATTTTTACAAAACTCTTTTTTAGCAGATCTCTACTCTATGAAAGAAATGTCAACCAAATGTCAAGTTTGTGGGTTTCATAGTTTAGGAGATCTCGTGATGGGTTAGTGAATGAGTCGCTTCTCTTCTTTATATTTAAAGGGTTTTTCATTATTCCCTCCAAAGTTTCAGCTCTGCAGAAAAAAAAACTAAGAAGATAGAGTAAAAAGGAACATATTAAAGAATACAGAAAAAATTTAGGTTTTGTTTACATATTTTACTTATGTTCTGTATGTGAACCCTTGGTTATATGACATGCATCAACGCTATAATCCAGTTCCTGCAACACTGCACTCAACATGATCCTATGATCGCTATAGACAACATGTGTAACGAGTCTATCCCTGAATCTTTCACTAATCACCTTGGATAAAATTTTCTTTTTAACTGTGACTTCAGTTGAAAACCTTTCTCAGTGAGGAAAACGAGATTTAGGCAAATTAGTACTTCTATTTAAACTTTGGCATTAGAGTAAGCGAGGATGGTCGATGGTTGATAGTTGACGGTTTAAAGCTGAAATTGACTTGGGAATAAGATTACGACCGGTGGTTGTATATTTAAGTAAGCTATCTAAAGAGAATTCAAACGTAGGAGTCAAGAACGCTCCAGTATTCAGATAAGTACTTTTATTTATATGTTAGTTGAATTAATCCTATGATGTTGCTCTTCCGGGTTTAATATTGAGTGCATTACCTCCCTTTAATTGTGTTGGTTGATTTTGTAAAAGTAGTAGTATATAAAATTGTGTTAATATGGTTGATCTTTGCTCGAATCCCAAACACTAACGTCCTCCGGGGCGTTACACATGTATTATCCTTTCCTTATTATCCGTGTAATCCGAAAATTCGGTCTTTTATATAAGATCAAGTTTTCGGACCCAATTTGCCACGTAATGTAGCAGAACGGCATGAAATAATAACACGTGCTGTTAATATGGATATTAGTTAGAAAAGTTGAGTAGAGTGGGGAAAGAACTGGACTATCGCATTGATGTATGTCGCGTGACCAGGATGTAAAATCTATATATATAAAGGAGAAAAGCGACTCACTCACTGACTGACTGATTCACTGACTAATCACGATATCTCCTAAACTATTAAACCTACAGACTTGAAATTTGGTAGGTAGGTTCCCTTCATGGAGTAGACGTCAGCTAAGAACGGATTTTGCAAAGTTCGAACCCCAAGGGGCGTTACGGGGGTTTAAGGGGCGTTATAGATAATTATTTCCATTACTAAACTATTAGATGTACAGTCGTGAAACTTGGTACACAGATTTCTTTCATAAAGTAGAGATTCCCTACATAATGATTTTTACAAAAATCGACCTCCAAGGGGCGTTGAGGGCACTTAAGGGGCGTTATACATAATTATTTCCATTTTTAAACTATTAGACATACAGTCTTGAAATTTGGTAAGCGGATTCCTTTCATAGAGTACAGATCCCCTACAGAATGGGTTTTGTGAAAATCGACTCCCAAGTGGCGTTGTAGAGAATTAAGTGGCGTTATAGGCAATCAACTCCTTTTTTTAAACTATTAGACGTAAAATCTCGAAATTTAGTAAGTTGATTCCATTCATTGAGTAGAGATCCGCTATAAGATGGGATTTGTGAAAATCGTTTCCTAAGTGGCGGTTGCGGGGGCTTAAGGGGCGTTATACATAATTATTTTCATTTTTAAACTATTAGACGTACAGTCTTGAAATTTGGTAAGCGGATTCCTTTCATAGAGTACAGATCCCCTACAGAATGGGTTTTGTGAAAATCGACTCCGAAGTGGCGTTGTAGAGAATTAAGTGGCGTTATAGGCAATTAACTCTTTTTTTTAAACTATTAGACGTAAAATCTCGAAATTTAGTAAGCTGATTCCATTCACTGAGTAGTGATCTATCATAAGATGGGTTTTGGGAAAATCGTTTCCTAAGTGGCATTGCGGGGGCTTAAGGGGTGTTATAGATAATTATTTCCATTTTTAAACTATTAGACGTACAGTCTTAAAATTTGGTAAGCGAATTCCTTTCATGGTGTAGAGATCCGCTATAAAATAGTTTTGGGGAAAATTGATCCCCAAGGGTCACTGAAGGGGATTAAGGGGCGTAACAGATAAATATTTCCGCTTTTCAAATAATAGAACCACCTGCTTGAAAATTAGAAGGTATGTTCCGTTTATGGAATAAAGTTCCTTTTACAAAGATTTTGCGAAAACCGGACCCCCAAAGGAGTGGAGTTGCGAGGGATTAAGGCGTGTTATAGAAAAATTCCTGTTTTTGAATTTAACACATTTACTTGAAATTTGTTGAGCACTTTTTTCTTTAGTTGAATAGAGTTCCACTAAGAATGGATTTTACGGAAATCAACTCCAAGGGGAAGCGGGGAGAGCTATTGGGGCGTATTGATAGACGAAATTTCCGTTTTTGAACTGTTAAGACTATAATAATAAAATTTGGTTTGCATGCTTCGTTTTTTTGTTGAATAGGAATCCACTAAGAATGCTATCAACGAGGTATTGATGATAAAAATTCCGTTTTTGCTCTGTTAGATTTAGACTTGAAATTTAGCATGCATGTTTATTTTATGGAGTAGAGATCCACTGAAATTTGCTTTGGTGTAAATCCACTTGATTATTAGGTTAAGTGAGCGAAAAAAAATCTTTCTACTTCTATTTTAGATATAAATAGAAATTATATATTATAATTTATGTTTTTTTATATCAAGGGGCGAGAGTGTAACAGCTATAAATATATTTTTCAATACAATCGAATTCTTAATGCTAGATACAATAATTAATATATATGTAAACAGTATACATACATACAACATCGTGAGATACCCAGTGAAGCGGGTGGGTAACGGCTAGTATGTAAATAAAATTAAATTTTTTTCTGTGTATGTTTTCATATGATCTTTTTTACTCTATTCGTCTTAGTGTTTTTACTACAGCGCTCCGAAACCCTGGAAGAAATCACGAATAACTCTGTATGCGTAGATAAATTAACAAGTCGAATATTGTAGTTAATATTTGCTTAACATATAAAAATTACAATCTCTCTAATACCTTTACAAAATCTCTTGGCCATACTTTAAATGATTTTCAAAAATTCTTTGTTTTATAGTTGAAATCCTTCAGACTTCCAAAATCTCTAATCAATAACCAGAACTAAAGACTTCTTTAGATTCACCTTCCTCATTTCACCCTCAAACCACATCCCAAAACTAAAGCCCGGGTTTGCGCGCGCCATTTGCTCCGGAATTTCCCGGCCCATATCGATTCCCGTAAATCAGGCGGATCTTGTCATCTCTCTCGGACATTTCAACCCTCGTCAATGGGCAAGGGAGCAGCAGCCCTCTCAAACAGGCCATAGCCCCAAACGCAACGCTGCTGTTTCATTTTGAAAGCGCTTTAGCCGTTGAATAGCCGCGAGTAATCATCGGCCATGTTGAAATTTACATTAAACTGGCGTTGATAAAAGATATGGCCTGCACCGTTGCAAAGCGAGAACTGACCGGATGGGATCGTTTCCGGAAAACAGTTACGCCGGATCGGTAAATAACGGCTGAAGCTGGGCAAATTACGAATTCCTCTAAGAGTCTTAAAGTAGCTTTGGGTCGATTGTTAAAGCCATTTCGTCCTCGTATCATTGTCTGTGTGTGCTCTTCGGAACATCATTCAAGCTTCTGCAAAGCACAAGCAACTTGTAGGAGAGATTATTTTAATGCTACTTAAAATTATAAATCGGTATTATCGATAGAGTTTCCTAAGGTTGTGAAGATCGTTTCGTATCTGATTATCCTAAATTTTAGATTAAATTTCGGTATAGGACTATTGGTTTGAAGATATTTCATTGTGCGGGGGAATTCGGATAAATTAAACTTAATTGCAAGTTATTAATTTTCGTGCTCCTTAAAGTTTTGTTTGATTTTTGAATATATTGTAACAGTTGCGCGCGCGCAGATATTCTTTGTTAGAAGTGTTTAATTTGTGAATTAGTTAAGTAATTCTTTATTAGAATTTTGCAATTGACTATTGAAAACTATTTTTGTAGTCTAGGACCAAGTTCAGATAACGAAGAAGGTATTTGTAGGCCTCTTGAGGCTACCTTTTAAAAAAATAGCCGTAAGAAGTTAGGTGCTAATTGATATATTTTAAATTTATATATGATTAGTCTTAATAACATTTTCAAAATTGTGTTGCTGCTTCATACTTTTCAATTCAATTCTGCTTGCTGACCCGCTCAAGAAGGGTGGTACCTTAGGTCAATATACCCTTTAAATTTTCATGAATACTCTCACAAAAGTCTTAATAAGCAAGCGCTTTTTGTTCTTTAAGGTTGCTTATGAATTATTTTCCTCGTGTACTATAAAAAATGTAATCTTTTTTAAGCAAATTGTGAGATTGTATGAAATCGGAATTTTTTTTTTTAGTTTCTTTCTCTTAATAATTCTTTATTTCAAAAGATTTAAATTCTATAAAAAAATATTTATTTATTTTGTTGTATATACTGTAAATAATTACGCAAGAAATTACCTATCATCTACCATAATTACTAAAAATAGAAGTAACTGCGTAGCTACATTTTTTGGGGAAAAGAATGTCCCGACTATATTTTAAAAGACATGTAACGAATTTCAATCTATGAAATAATTCATTTACCGTGTTTTTCCGAGTATAATAAACCAAAATTGCGATTTTTTTTGTCGAAATCTTATTTTAAATTTAAAATTCGTATATAAGGCGAATTGAAAATAAAACCCTGCAATCTCCTGCGATTTCCAAACATGAGGACGTAAAGTAAAACCTCTGGCGCCAACGACGATATTTTTTTTCCTGATATATCTGGTATTTTTTTAAAATCTTAATACATAGCATGGTTTCTTTATTCGCTTATTTGTTTTACTTATTTGTACACTTTCTGAGTTAGTCCTATTTTCGATACTGTTTTTTTTTCCAAAAATGAACGGGTAGAAAAATTTGCAGTCGTCTAACTTCAAACTACAGGTTCGATATTCCTATGAGAAAGTAAATATCACAAACTATTCCCAAACTCGGATTCTAACATTAATTTTGAAGAATTTATAAGATTTCCTCTTTTTTTGTTAAATAAAATTCCCCTAAGTTAAATAATTAAAATAGTTTGCGCATAATGAATTGTTAATGAGAAAAAGAAAAACCTACTTTTCTCTGAACTACGTTTCCTCCGAGATTAGTGGATTCGTTATAACTCGATTCCTTTTACTTAAACTGTAAAAAAAATCCCAAAATTCTCGACATATGTTCGTAAACATACGGTACGTAATAATAAATCCAAATTAAGATAATATCACTTTTTTATTATACCGGATGTCTGAAAGTATGATTACACTTTGAAATTTTAATTACTAGTAAACAAAAGTATTTACTTATGGTGTCTTATGCTTCAAAAACAAAATACAAAAGCTTTTTAACAGAGTTTTTACTACACGATCTCAATGTGTGACCATTAGCTGCAGACAACATATCGAATCAAACAAGTAACGTCATCTCAGCTTTTGCTAGATCAGTTAGATTTTACTCTTGTAAATATGCTACATATTGTCACAAATCCTCCGTGCCTTTTATAAATTGTGGATCTTGAAGTTGGACTTTATTTATAGATAGTCCGAAATTTACGCTGCACATACACTGGTGTGCAAAAATTAAGGACGAGACGGTTTTTCAATATAACTTTGTACAAAAGCTTTCCAAATCAACACATTTAATACCGTAAGATCCCCAATACGTAAGGACATGTGTAATGTAAGCAACACTTACTAAAAGAGAAATCAGAGGGATAAAAAGAAGCTTGATTGAAAAAGTAGCATGGAGCGCAATGCAACTGAAGGTCGAAACATCCCTGTGATGGGTGTCCAGCAAGAAACATCCGGTCTTTACTAGGGGATATGATCTCCCCTGACTGCTAGGCAGGTTTCACAGCGTCTGTCCATGCTGAGAATGAGGGTGTCAATGAGTTGTTGAGGCATTGCTGCCCATTCGTCTTGCAGCGCCAATCGAAGCTCCCGAATCGTAACTGGTGGTAAGGTACGAGCTGCCAAGCATCTGCCTAGAAAATCCCATACATGCTCGATGGGATTGAGATCCGTAGATCGTGCCGGCCAATCCATACGTTCAATATCCTCACTCTCTAAGAGCTGTTCGGCAGCTACTGTGCGATGACATGGTGCATTGTCGTTCATGAAAAGGAACTGCAGACCCATAGCGCCTCTAAAAGACGCACATATGGAAGAAGAATCTCGTTACAATAACGGGTCCTGTTGACTGAACCTGCGTCGAAGATGTGAAGGTCTGTACGACTACCAAGCATGATGCCTCCCCAAACGAGAACACCGCGACCTCCATACCTGTCCCTTTCAATGATGTTGGAGGGATGATTGCGGCTTCCCGCTCTCTTCAGATGAGTATGCGATGAGAATCGCTACTCAAACTGAATCTGCTCTCATCTGTAAAGAGTACTCGTCCCCATTCATTGTCTCTCCAATTCCTGTGTTCCAGGCACTACAGAGAACGCCTTATCCGATGGGCAGGCGTTAAAGGTACACACCGTACAGAGCGTTGTGCAAACAGACCACCACCGTGCAGTCTTCGGGCCACGGTAAAACGCGATATCGGTCGTCCAGTCGCCTGTGTCGTGTGTCTAGCGATTTCTCCCGCTGTCTGCCGCCTGTTTCTTCTGGCCTGTAAGACAATGTACCGGTTATCTGCGGGTGTGGTTCCTCGTGGATGACCACTGCTGAACCCCGGATAGCTGTTCCTGTAGTTTGAAATTGTCTCCAAAGTCGTGAAACGATGCTGTGAGCAATTCCGAACTCTGCAGCCACACTTGTCACACTGCGACCTTCCTCCAACTTCTTCCCAATGATTCGACCTCGGGTAAAAGCATCCAAATGTCGTCTAACAGATTGATTATTCGCCATTTCTCGCTGAGGCAGCAACTCGGTGTGATTTTAACTGCTATACGGCGTTCACACAATCTCTTTGCCAGAAATACTGATCTTACACCGACAACATGCTTTATACTACTCAGACACTCCCCCATTACGTCTACCTGCATATCTGCGCATGTGCTACCGTACATCACCTTACTTAATCTCCTGATTGGTCTTTCTGTCCGCTCTGCCTCTTCGTTCTGCTGATATGCTAATTTTTCGACTTCGTCCTTAATTTTTGCACACCAGTGTATGTTGTAGATTTAAAGGCGATAAATCGTTCTCCAACTTGCGCTTGTTGTTGCGATGAAACTATTTTGAAACGAGAACGTTGCAAAACGAGGATGTTGTACCTTCTAGTTTGCATTTCATAAAATAGAAACTTTCAATTTTCTTCACGGGACATAAAAAACCGTAAACAAAATCTTTGTTTATTTTTAATTCACTTTTGAAAGAGTAGCTATACTTTTTGGATACTCTATATCAGGGGTCAGCAGTGGCGTGGCCTTTTAGCAGTGGCGTGCCAAACCAATCTACCATTAGGATTCAGCGTGTCACACTTTAAGGCCCTTTTGAAACAATTCGATTCCCACAATAATGCAGGCAAAATTAGAGAGTAAAGGTCAATAATTTAGATTACGCTTTTATTATATATTAATTTTGCATCATTTAAATATATTTCACATAAAAATAAACAGTATAAAATCTAACTATTTCTTCAACAAAAAGGAAATAAATTAAAATTATACATATCTTAAGTTTTTTTAAAACATGTTGATTAAAATAAGAAATAGACAACATAAAATATAAGTATTTTCCTTCATTACTGTTAAATAAAAATTTTAATGTGAACCTAGTGCCTTCACAGCCCTACTTTCATATCATAAAGTCACGGGTATAACATGTGATTTTCAATTTGACACGATTCTGAGTATTAAGTTGTTAAACAATTTCTTCGCGATCTTGAAATATTTTTCATATGCGAAAAAAAAATGTTTATTTTGACATGTAGAACCAAAAGCGGAAAGCAGAGTAAACATTACATTTTTTCTCGCTTGAAACAATTAACCAGAACTCTCCAGAACTGATATTCGAACAATTTACAAAAACGCTGTAAATTTATTCAATTTTTTTCATAGTTTCGTAAATGTCCATGATTCTGAAAGTGTTTGTCAAAAAATGTCCATTATAAATTTATCAACTTGAAAACACTCAGAAATTGACAAATTTGTAGAGTAGAGCAAAATGCCACTGAGAATTGTACCGCGTGCCACATGTGGCACGCATGCCATAGGTTGCCAATCCCTGCCCTTTATCATAACTTAATTAGTTTTTGACTTAAGGGGAATAATTATTGAACTCTATTTAATACAACAGTTAAACAACATAATATTTAAACGAGCTAAACTAATTTAGGCATGATTATAAATGTTAATAATTATACACTTCCCATAAACATTGTAACTATAGATCTGAATATACACCAAACAATTGTAAGTCGAAATGAATCGCCTAAATATCTATTGAAAGACAAAAAGTTCGAACATATTTCCAGTGAAACCGTAGAGAGGATCTGTAAGATCCTAAGCATCTGACTGCATGACTGAGGTAATGGCCAGTTGCTTAGCCTGTCATTCGGAATAGCGGCCACTTATCACCACAAAACCCTCAGAGGAGTCTTAACGCTAATTATCAAGCTCAGAGAGACGAATAATTTCAGTGTCTAACGATAGGCTATAATTTGTACGATGCTGTCAATGCACTGCCTGGAACTGTTGACTGCGATCATTGCAAGAAAGAGGATTAGCAGCACTTGGAGGCGTTGAGAATCTTAGAAGAAAATGAATTTATGGTCATCTTGGGTTTTGATAGGATGTGTCGTAGTTATAAATTGCATTCTTATTGTTTTTGTGACTTTGTGAGATTATTATTTTGCAGCAGAAAGAAAAGTGAAACATAAGAGTGCAGATGAGAGTAAACTTATCGTAGTTGTTTTCCATTGGTTAACACTTAGCGTTAGAGTTTTACTCGAATTGTTTTCTGTTTCATATATTTTTACTTAAAATTCTTTCCTTTTTTTTAAACATAACATTTTAGAATCGTTTTTTAACTGCTTGATTCTTTGGAATACTTGAATTTTCGAGCACGTTCTAAATTTTCACGTTCTCAAGGTCGTTACAATATTCTAATATTTTCAAAACTGTCAATTGTCTCAGATGATTTTAACTAAAATTCAACTCCTTACTAGAGAGAGAGCGCAACTTCTGGTAATGACATTTGTAGTCGAAAGAAGGATGCAGTTAAATCTTTCAGATATATTCAATAACAACAATCTTTTTAAGGTGACTGCCTACCTGAAACTGTCGTTTTTCGTCTACATAAGGCATTTTTTTATTTAAAAATCTTATAGTTTGAACATTTTTCTTTCCAAAACAGTTTTCTTTTTCCTTTACGTGAAATATAAATAAAGTTAAAGTGATTTTAAAAAACATCACAATCTATGCAAAAGGGCTGTAAGATAAAACTTTAATTGAGTTTTTCTGAAAATTATGTTTTCGAAAGAAACTCTTTACCAGATACATGATATCTCAAGAACCAAACCAGATAACGTTTTCAAATTTTGTGGGAATGTTTATTAAACTATTTTTCATAAAGTGGACCATAAGTTTTGTTGTAGGTTAAATATTTTTTCATTTAGGGTATTTTCTATAAAGAAAAAACTTTAAAAATATCAAAATTTTCGTATTACTATGTATAATTGTCTGTAATTTTTTTTTATTTTAAGATTTCTCTTAGATTTTGGTTCATTTTGAAGAGCACCATAATATGTATGTTGTGTATAAAGAAAATTATAATAATTGTATTAGAAATTTTTATACAGTGTTACCCGTTTTAGTAAAAATTTGGTAAAATTTCCTTGAAAACAACCAATTCTTCTAAAAGTACAATATTTATTTAAAACATTTTATGTATTTACATATTTTTTATTATTTCTCTTCCTAAAAACACTCAATCTGTTTCAAAAATTTATTTTTATAAAAAAACTGGGTCCGATGGTAAGCAGTCACCTTAAACAAGTAATATAAAAAAATTAAGACAATTCCTATATAGGTCAACAATTTAATTTTAGTTACTTTTTATTAAATAGTTACAATTAATATAAGTATGAATATACTGTAACGTTTGAAAAAATAACGGTGATATTCTTGGTTAATTAAAATATGGAATTTATTTACGTCACAACTATTGAAACTTATTTACAAAATGATACATATTAAAGTTATTAAAATTAATTATAGATTGTTAGAGTCCACTATTTTGTGAGAGGAGGATTCGTTGGTCACCGCTCGCGTGCAAGTTCAAAGCATCTCTCCCCTCATCTTCCGGTCGGGTCGCTAGATTCCTCGGGGGGTCAAACAGGGGTTGCGCTGCATCTGAAGCTGCACGTGTGGGCGTCGAATCTACAAGGAAACCGACACCAGATGTTGTTGTTTTCGAGACGTGACGTTACAGCCCTCGCCCTCTCTTATGGAACTTTTCCGTTGAGAAAAGTTTAATGGGATGACGATGAGACAACTGACAGATTACCAACACATCCCTTCATCAAGCACCACTATATTTCGAGCTGCAATTTTAATTACTAAAGAAAACGCTGAACTAAATTTGGAATTACTTATTTCTAGTGAGTGAGTGTTCTTGCTAGGGAACTTACACAAATCCATATTACGAAATAGCAATGTAATCAATGTAAGAAAACATACTATACATTAAATAAAAATACAAACACTCCTATCACAATGCCTAGTATCAATTATACTAACAACATGTTATATCAAATGCTAGAGTAAGACCTTGCACATAAAATATTCTTCGCCACAATACTTAAATAAAATTATACTAACGACATGTGTTGATATGATATGCGAAGTGTACAACCTTACACACAAAATATTTTTCACCATATGCCTCTTGCGTAAACTAAATACTCATGTATATTTTAAAACCCTATACACAAAATTAAACATATTAATACATTTGCTTTTCATGGCTTTATCTTTTTGACACGCATCTCCATTCGATATGATATACAGTACTAGTAAATAAATAAAATTTAATACAATTATTAACCTTTAACTAAAAAACATAAGCAACAATTATTATTCATGAGCAAGAGAACATTGTTAACAATCCCTAATTATCTATCACCGATCTGCTGAGACTATCTGCATTTTTTGTGACTTTTACCCGACCGATGTACAATTCTAAAATTATATGGTTGCAAAGCCAAAGCCCATCGCATCAATCTAGGGTTAGAACTAACATTTCTATTCAACCACACCAACGGGTTGTGATCGGTCATAACTAAAAATGAATTTCCATCTAAGTAATAATGTAACCTTTTAATTGCGAAAACAATGCTAGCACATTCCTTCTCCGTCGTACAATAACGCTTCTCTACCTCTGAAAATTTCTTACTCAGGTAAAGGATTGGATGCTCCTCACCTTGTTCAGTTAATTGGGTTAAAACTGCTCCCATACCTGCGTTCGAAGCGTCCGTTTGAACAATGAATTCTCGTTCAAAATTTGGCGCGTACAAGACGGGCTTATCAATTAGTTTCCCTTTTAGTTCTCGAAATGCGTTTTCACACTCGGTCGTCCACTTAATTTCTCCTTTTTGCTCTTCCCCTTCAACGCATCCGTCAACGGAGCAGCGATTACCGAGAACAGATTTATATATTTTTGGTAATAACCCGCTATACCTAAGAAAGCACGTATTTGGGTTTTCGTGCGAGGGGTAGGGAACTCTAGAACAGCCTGAACTTTGATCTCGGAAGGAGTGCGAAAACCCTGACCCACAATGTGACCCAAAAAATTTGACATTTTGTTGCGCAAACTTACACTTTGAAGGTTTTATCGTTAGCTTAGCTCTCTTTATTCTCTGCAGAACCGTTTCATATGTTTAATATGCGACTCCCAAGTATCTGAGAAAATTGCGATATCGTCTAGATACGGGACAACGAAATCCTCTAGTCCGTTAAGTAATTCAGCCATGAGTTTACTAAAGAAATATGGAGCATTCTTTAATCCGAAACTCATCCTTAGGGGTCGGTATGTACCAAAGCTAGTACAGAAGGCTGCGTATCGCTGTGCTGTTTTACTCAAAGGTATTTGCCAATATCCCTTAGATAAGTCAAAGACGGTAATAAATTTAGCCGCCGATACTTTTTCTACGCGTTCTTCGATATTCGGAAGAGGAAAATATTCCGTTCTAATGATCCCGTTTAATTTCCTGTAATCTATACATGGACGAGGTTCTTTCCCAGCTACCTCAACTAAAATCATAGGGGACATGTAATCCGATTCTCCTACCTCAATGATTCCTAATTTTAACATTCGGTTAATTTCGTTTTTTAAGATTTCATTTTGTCGGTGCGACATTCGATAGGGCTTCGTCCTAACTGGTTGATCGCTAACTAACTGGATTTCGTGTTCAACCAGATTAGTTAAACCGGGATTGTTTGAAAAACATTTAGAGTATTTATTTAATAATTCGCGCAGTCGATCCATTTGTTTGTCGTGAAGGTGTTTGTTCAACTCGCTAGCCTGGATTACGTCCTCGAAATCATAAATGAGAGAATTGTTTTCTAAGTATGGGATTTCTAACTCCTGGTCTGCGAGAGAGTTTTTTGTTTCATCATTAATAATTACGTTAACGTGTTCTGGCCTTTTGTAATATGGTTTTAGCATATTTATATGATAGATTTGAGGTGTTTCGCGTCTGCCGGGGATTTCGACTAAATAGTTCGTTTCGAAATTTTATTTAAAATTGTCCCAGGACCTATCCACTGCACTGCTAATTTATTTGCTCTGGATGTAGCTAACACTAGGACTAAATCTCCATCCTTAAATTCACGTTTTACTGCGTTTTTGTCATACCAAGTTTTCCGCTTAACTTGCATTTCCTCCATTTTATTTATAGCTACTTCTTGACATCTTTTAATCTATTTATTAACTTAAACATATATTCAGTGACGAGATCACCCTCTTCTTCCGGTTCCATCCAATGTTCCATTACTAACGTCTCTGGGGTTCGCAAATTTTTCCCATACACCAACTCTGACGGTGTATACCCTGTACTTTCGTGCGATACAATTCGTAACGCTAAAAGAATTGACGGAAGATGTTTGTCCCATTCGGAGCCTGCATCTAAACATAAGACTCGTAAGAGTCGTTTCAACGTTCGATGAAATCGCTCAACAGGGTTACTCTGTGGATGATACACAGAACTATGCCTGACAAGTATTCCGAATCTTCCAAAAACTCGGTAGTCAGAGCACTAGTAAAAGAAGTACCCTGGTCACATTGTATTTCACGGGGAAACCCCATCCGACTAAAGATGTTTAACAGCGCATCTGTGACACTAACGGAACTAATATCAGACACCGGAATAGCTTCAGGGAATTTTGATGACATGCAAATGGCCGTGATAAGATATCGATTCCCTTTAGATGTGATCGGGAGAGGCCCACATGCATCAATATTTAGCTTAGTAAAAACCTCCTGAATAACAGGGACCAATTTTAGTGGAGCTTTCTTTTTATCATTGGGCTTCCCAGCCTTCTGACACTGATCGCAAGTTTTTACAAACTGTTCCATATCTCTATAGCAATTCGGCCAGTAAAAATATCGGTTTAATTTGTCTTTGGATTTCGTAATTCCCAGGTGTGCAGATGTTCCCTCATGACACAATGATTTAATAGGGTCGCGCAACCCTTCCGGCACTACTATTAACTTCACCACGTTACCTAACTTATCTTCACGATTTTTGACCAATAATTCCTTCTCTAGCGAATAAACCTGATTGGTAACCTGCACTTGACTGGCTGCCTGTTCGTATAAGGGTTTAATCTCCTCGCTCGCTTTTTTTGAGCATTGATTAAATTTTCTCGTGTAACCCTTAGCAGCGCTAATTCCGGAACATATTCCTGGAGTGCAGGTATTAAAATTTCGTCCTCTGCATCCGAAGAAACAATTATAACCTCATCTTCCCCTTTTTAGCATCACCACTATCTATTCCCCTTTCTTCTCTAGCCGCTTTGACTTGAGACCTTGTTTGGACAGCATTCAATATTTCGACTGGCAGGAAATTATAGCCTAAATTTCCTTTTATTAGCTCGGCCGTTTTATTTCCAAGCAAATATCGACCGTGTTGATTTAAGTGATTTCCACAAACCGCTGCCTTAGTCTGCACCGTTCCAAAATTTCCGGAAATTTCCACGACCGCCAAGGTAAACAAACTAATTCTGGGCTTAACGGTTGTTTTACCCAAACATTTTCACCAGAGAAAGAAGAAGGATTTATGTATTTTGCACATACTAAATCTATTGTCGCTCCCGTATCTCTAAGAATGTCTATCTCGTGACCATTCACAGAGCCCTTTGTTGTATATGAATTAAGAAAATCCGGGTTTTCATTTCCTTCAATATTATTGAGAGTTTCCGTCGCTTTGTTTTTTATTAATTTAGGGCAACCGGCTTTTATATGTCCAGGCATATAGCAATGATAACATCTTTGTATCACGCGTTTTTCAAAAGTTCTCTCTCTAGTACTCTCCGGAACAGAAGCTCCTAATCTGGGGGAAGTTTTCCCAAATCTATTTTTTTTCCTTGATCCCTGAGTATGTCAAAATTTTATCATTTCTTCCCCACCTATCCATGGGTTTCGAATTTACCTTTCGGACGTCCTCATAATTATCAAAGAGTTCTGCTATTTGAGTAGCTGATTTAAGGTTTGCCCAATTATCTAAAAAATGATCTTTCATACTAGCATTGGCGCGTTTTTTTAATTGATCTACCACCATTAGATCTTTAAGATCTTGAAAGGTATTTATTTCTAAGCCAATCAGCCACTCATCTAGATAATTCGTAATTTCAAAAGTGAAATCCTTCCAGGTGCTATCGGATTTTTTCTGGTGTTGGACAAATTTTTGCCGAAAGACCTCCGGACTTAACTTGAATCTTTTAAGTAATAATTTCTTTACATAATCGTAATTTTCGGCTTGTTCCTCCGGTTCGCGAGCAATAAATTGCACGATCTCTAGGGGTAACAAACCCAATAATTGCCCCACCCACTCTTTCTTTTCTATTGACGCCCTTTTAGCCTGGCGTTCAAAGATCACTAGATATAAACTAATATCTGACTGCTTAGGTTCGAAATCTGGGATCAATTTTTTTAAGTTTAATTTAGAGGTTACAGAACACGCATTTGTAGAATCGTTTGATTCATCGTTTACCCTAAATCCGGATTCTATTTTAAACCTTTCTAAATCAAATTTCAGCTGTAATTCTTTTCTCTTTTAATGCCTGCTCCTTTACTAACTCCTCCAATCTCATTTTTTCAGCCCTTTCTAACTCCTCTAATCTCATTTTTTCAGCCCTTTCTAACTCTTCCAATCTTTTTCCGTTTGCAATGATAGTCTCATACAGATTTTTAACAAATCCTCTTCATAACCTTCACTGTTAGTGATTGCAATTTTTATGCTAGGGACAGTCATATTTAAAATGGCATTTATTCCTAATTCCTCAGCAAGTTGCAACATGTCTTGCTTTTTCCTTTTCAAGGAAAGCCATTTTTAAACAATATCAAATAAATGTCACGCTAAATTTTGCCCTATTGTTACTATTCTCTATTAATACAATAACACTGGTCCCATGCATACACAGAAATACACAAAGAAAAACTTAACACTAAAATTAATCAAAATCATTCAAGAGACTTAAAACACAATAAATCTTAAGCTAAAATTGCACACAATGCTTGAAATACAATTACAATTCTCTAGAAACAAAATAACACTGTTTCCATGCAAGAAAAACACTAAGTATTTCAAAATTTCTAAAGAACACTTTAACCAAAATTCCTAATACAATATGCAGTTTGCAACTCAAAAAATATAACAGTACTCACCCATTTGAAGTACTCAGCTTGCTGTCAGAAGCAAATTATGTGCACTAGTGGTACGGCTTCCGAAAATCGCTTTTCTTCGGACACTCTCGCCGTTAACACTATAGATCAGTTTGATCTTTGAGCAGGACGCTCTTTTTCTCCGAAGCTGAATTGAATCGCAGCACGGCTTCCTAAAATCGCTTTCCCTTCGGACACTAGCCGTTAACACTATAGATCAGTTTGATCTTTGAGCAGGACGCTCTTTTTCTCCGAAGCTGAATTGAATCGCAGCACGGCTTCCGAAAATCGCTTTCCCTTCGGACACTAGCCGTTAACACTATAGATCAGTTTGATCTTCTATGAGCAGGACGCTCTCTTTCTCCGAAGCTGAATTGAATCGCAGCACGGCTCTTCCGAAGATCTCTTTTTTCTCCCTGCGTTGCGGTCCGTCCATAAAAATCCAAAATTTTCCTCCTCTCACGGGTCCTGAATGCTAACTTTTTATCCCAAAGCGCTGCCACCAAAACTCTAAGCTGTAACGTTTGAAAAAATAACGGTGATATTCTTGGTTAATTAAAATATGGAATTTATTTACGTCACAACTATTGAAACTTATTTACAAAATGATACATATTAAAGTTATTAAAATTAATTATAGATTGTTAGAGTCCACTATTTTGTGAGAGGAGGATTCGTTGGTCACCGCTCGCGTGCAAGTTCAAAGCATCTCTCCCCTCATCTTCCGGTCGGGTCGCTAGATTCCTCGGGGGGCAAACAGGGGTTGCGCTGCATCTGAAGCTGCACGTGTGGGCGTCGAATCTACAAGGAAACCGACACCAGATGTTGTTGTTTTCGAGACGTGACGTTACAATACATATGACAGAATCATAATATTAAGGGGACCATATGGCAGTTTCACGTTTAAATTTACCAGTTTTTTATGTGGATATTTAATTATTACATGAACTATAAATTAACCTTTAAGGCTGTCTTTGGCTAATGTTTAAGAATAGCACCCAAACTCGGGGTTTTTTTTTATATTTATTCAATTTTAAAAGTACTCAAACTTCGCTATCATGTAGAGAATCACTTATTTTATCATACTACTCATTTTTATCCGATTTGACACATTTCTTCTTTTATAAAATGAGAGTTTCACATTTTTTCTTCTATATCGTATTGCTAAATGAAATATGTCCCTTTACATCTTAAAAGAAAAAACTAATTATTTCTCTGAAATATCTTGAAATTTTAAAAACACGGTATTATAAACAAATGCATGATTTACAATGTCACACAAATGTTTACAAAAATTGAAGCATTTTTTCTCTTTGAAAATGTGCTTCGCTCGCCATATGTGCTCACGCTCTCGTACATATAGCGAAAACATGCCTTAAGTACTATTTTCCAAATTTTGATCCACATTTCTTTCTCAAAATAAATTTGAGAGTATTCTTCAGAGATATTTTTATGGTCTTCAAATTTTTCTGCTGTTGTGCTTTTTTCAAAATGCTGTAACAAATGACCCGACAAGACGATTGGAACGGAAATAGTTGCTTATATATGATTTGTTTATATGTTTTATTGATTTTCTTGTGTGTTGCTATCCACCAACAAGCAAATATCGGCTCTTTTGTATTGCGTAAATTAGCAAAGTGAATAAAAGGAGAGGTTACCGTCTAAAAAAGCTTAAACTTTTCCTTTTAATTGGATTTATTTTTTTGACTTACATAGGGACAAAAATGTGTCATGATGTCATTTAATATCACGCAAACACCAAAACAAACGCTTGCATATTAAATTTTCTGAATAGATTGGATAATGGACCTTTTCAATAATGTTTTAAATATTTTGTGTGTTCCACAGAAATCACCAATTTCAATACTATAAATTTTTCTTTATGTCCCAATGCATGAACTAAAAATATGATGTTTGCATTAATTTTCTTTCCAAATTTGTATTTTTTCTTCTTAAAAGCTTCCAGCATGCAAGTAAACCCAATTGTTGGAATAACCAATAGTTTTTTAGCAAGAAATCTAGGCCTATAGTATATGAATGTACGAGTATAAATGGCTAATAAATTTCAATTTAGGGTTTCAAAGATTTGAAATGCAATATCTCAAAAATACGAATAATAATAAAAATTTTAGCGTTTGAATGATTCTTGGCATAGAATGCAAGAGATCTGAAATCCAAAATACTTGAACATCCTTTGATATCTTTATTCTTTCATACACGCATAGTAAATTAGTAAAGCCAAGAAATATGTGAATTTGTCTTTATTATAGCAGCCTAAGTAAAACATAAAATATTTTTTATAAATTCAAAAAAACTCTCAAAAACAAAGTATGAAAAGTACCATATACACTCTGTATCTTTTAAACTATTCGAGTTAGCCATTTTTCAATTCCTACTATTAGTTCACTGTGTCCTTAGATATATATATCTTATTCAATTTTCAATCGTTAATAAAATATTTTCTATTCATCCATTCAAGTTCAAATACATTTTTTAAAAATTTGTAATGGATGATACTAGATGTTAATACAGTTTTTTCGAATATTAATTTATTAATTAAATTAAAAATTGAATAAATAGTAAAAAACAAAAATAATAGTCCAACAGCCTATTCATAAAGGAAAACATTAATTGTGGCCCCTGTAGCTCAATAGATAGCGCGTTGGACTTCTATTCCAAAGGTCGTGGGTTCTAATCTCATCTTGAGATGGCCAATTTCTGAGAGTAAGATTTCCTTTTTACTGTACTATTTCATAAGAATAATTAAATTTAATTAATGAATAATTAGTAACAAAAACAAACAAAAAATAGTCTAACAAACTACATAGGAAGGAAAAGGGAAAACTCTCTGCAACGAAAATCGCTTTCTATTTTGTCACTTAATATTGTGATTCTGTCATATTTATATTAATATTGTAACTATTTAATAAGAAGTAACTAAAATAAAATAAAAAAATTGTTGATGTTAGCAGAAATTGACTTATAAAATTGTTTTTTCATTACTTGTTTATGAATATCACAGTTAATAATATGCATACTGTTTTCTTATATTCACTGCAATCGCTACACAAACGGGCAAACCAAACTTACAAATTCAAAACCTTTGCCTCTATGAACCCATCCATTAGTTAAACGCAATTACGACCAACCCATGGAATTCAGTAATGAGTAATTTCGCCAATATTAGTTAGGCTTGCAATTATAATATATTCATAGTTCAGCGTTATTAATCCACAGTAGAGCTATACCTGCCAAGCAATCTGCCTCTACACTAACACCTGCTTTCCAATTAACAGAACCTCTAAAAATCATCCCTCATTCTCTCCATTGAGTTAATCATGGCGGATGTCAAACATTTTAATCTATATTAACTTTAAAAGGCGTCTCGCTCGCTTTAAACTCCACAAATTTTGTCCATAAATCTTTCTGCTCTAACCTTTGGCGCTTTGGCCGTTAATGATGATGAACTAAAATTTATCACTTCGCCAACAGCGCCAAGGTCTGCGATTGGCAGAAGGTGAGATGGTCTGAATGATTGGTAACTGTCGATGCTGGATATTGGTTAATTTGAAAGTAACTAATTTTAAACAAAAAAGTTAAATTGTTAATTTATTATCTGGGGGTGGGGGACTTTACGTTAAGCAGCATTTGCAGCTGAAAGGAATCAAATGCTCCCTTTTCAGTATTTGTATAATAATTTTCCTTTATTTGTATATAAAATTTGTTTTCTCTGAAAGAAACATTAAAATGAATTATTTATTTCAAAATATTATTCTGTTATTTGTAGTTGATTGGTATAAATCACTACTTCCCAAACTTACCGTACTCGTACTCTAAAGCCCCTATTTTTACTAAGAACTTGATCATGAACCCCCAAGCTCAAACCCAAATTTCAATGCATAATTTAGGAATTATAAATTTAGTTTTGATGCCCTGAAGGGTAAATTTTGAGGTAAAAATAAAGTAAAAATCTGAAGTAGTATTTATACAAGTTAGAACTTCTGCATTCACATATATTGAAGGATATTCTTTTCCCCAATGAGATGGTTATCTTCGAAACACAATACAAAGAATATGTGACGAATCTGTACGGAACCTTTCCACTAATCTTCTTAGGCGTCTTTCTGGGGAATATAAATTCGCGTTTATTTCCAATCAAATCCAAAAAGAGGTACGGGATATTTAAATTAGATAAGGTATTTAAGTCGAAAGTTGCGAGATAGCAAGAGAGATGATGGTAGGCTATTGAGCCAGTAACTTTAAACGCATTACTAGAAGATTCAAGGAGATTAGATTCGTGAAGACGTCGTGCTGCGAGACGTACCAGAAAGCTGATATAAGCCAGCGGTAAATATAATTCACGTACGCTTAAACTAAGCGTCAGTTTGAGCGACTTAGTTAAAGTTAATGAAAGTTAAGAATTCGAATACGTGTGTTTCTCGGATCTCCTATTTCGGTAAACCTTACTTGAGTTTGAGCTAGATTATTAATTAATTGTATTCTTAGTAATTTAATTTAATATAAAGGCAAATCCCTTTAAGAGACGTAACATTATCGTATTATATGTTATCAGAGATTTTTGAGAAAATTATAATAATAAATAAATATTATTATTATTCAAAATGGCTCTTAGTGGTTCTTTGCCTCAAATTAATCTTGGTGTTCAAGGTGTGACCCAGGGGGGGTCATCACAAATATTACTACATTAAGTTCAAACCTAAGAACAAAATAATTTTCAAGTATTTGAAATGAGTTACAAATATATTTTTCTTTACATTAAACCTTTTTTAAACCTGCCTTTGTCTAGGCATCCCCAAGTTAATTTTAATTTTCCACGTACCCACTCAGCAGTCACAAGGATCCACAGGTTTCATAGGATCCACTAGGTATAAATCAACCCCAACGTAAAATTCTTTGATGTTGTTATGAATTTTGTGTAAGAAATACTTAAAATAGTGTAAATACGAGTAATTTATATCTGGATGTGTGATACGTTTATATGATGCATTTATTTTATATTAAAATTGTAATATTCGCAAGAAACGCCGTTCCTTACATTATAATGGCGTTTCAATGAAAACTTGGCAAAATCTTAGCGATACAGCCAAGTTGGCGACTTTGGAGACCCTTTTTGGTGACCACTTTCGGTGAGTTCGCGACCATACGGATTCTTCAGGAAATAACGGGGAAAATCTACTAATATCACGATTTATGAAGCAAGCGGATTTTTTGAGAAAAATCCGTGAGGCCTATAAATAGAGAGTCATTCGCCGAAACTGAGTTAGTCTTGTTTTGATAGAGAAGAATCGACCAGCTTCAGCTGCTGTGTAGGACGAATGAGTGCTTGTGATTAATCATTTACATACTAATATTTTAAACTCTGATAGTTGTGTCTGAACGCCGTAGAAGGTGTGAAGGCCTTTTCGAGATTTATTTTACGAATATAGCTGCTGTATTTCAAGGATTGTTTTTCAACAATAAATTTCCATCGCTCCTGAGGAATTGTCTCGCTCTTTATGACTAATTGCATAAAATCCTCGAAACCCGATCTACGCTACAATATATAGAAAACTGGCAAGTGTGTCAGTATATCAGTATAAGAAGGTCCTTTATTTGGTCTTACCTTGTGGCCGCGGTAGCCGAGTGGTATAGGTATCGGATCGTGGCTGGCTTTGTCACGAGTTCGAGCCCAGTACCACTAAAGACCCGCCGTGTAGGGCAGCGATGCACGCTAAATCTGTCGAGAGTTGAAACGTCCTGCCATTGGTGTGGTGTGGTAGTTAGAAAAGGGAGGTGCCAGCTCAGGTGTCGTCTACGTCACTTGACCATGGTTCAAAATTACGAGGTCTGTCGCCAAAAGCCCTCGTGTAGCTGAACAGTGCGACGTTAATATTCACTCACTCACCTTTGTGCTAATGTGGTAGCATAATGATCACATATTAGTGACTAGGCTGACATGAGCCAGAGCTAAGGGCTTCGGAAGAACCGCCACTTAGAAGGATTGATGCACGCTGAATCTGTCAAGATTCAAATCCTCTCATTGACATGTTCAGAAGTTCAAAATGTGGGTGCCAGCTTAGATGTCGTTTCCGTCCCTTGATCATGGTTCAAAGTTACGAGGTCCTAGCCGCAACAGCCATTGTGCGGTTTTACAGTGCAATGTAAATATAACTGTAACTCTAACTTCGGAAAGCCATCTAATTTTGCAAAGTAAAAGTAAAGTAGTAATTAATCACACATATGTTACAACATTAATAAACTTTTAAACTTTCTCCCCTTATCGTAAATTTCCCCATCCACTAAGAAACGTTCTAGAGTAAAACTGCGAAGAAATAAACAGGGAGAAAAAAAAAAGAATTCAAAGTTAAAAAAAATCTCCGAAATTTGAACTGAAATGAATTCAGACCACGCTTTGGTAAGTGTCGAAAGAGTCGTTTGGCCCTTCTCTAAATCATTGATGCGACAAACGATAAAGTCTATCGTTTGCTCGTTCTCACATCTCTGACACAGAGAGCATGACTACTAAAGATAAAGTTTTATGCTTTTCCCGTTGTCATGGTTACCTCCCATATGCGAAGTCATAAAAAGGAACAAAATAGCATTTTAAAAATCTCCTGCGATTTCAAGTGTCCCATTCCATTCTTCCTTTCTGTGCTGCCTTTTTTTCCCTTTTTATTTTATCTTCTGCTCGTGAAGCATTCATTCTACTTTGTGAAAAACCTCCAGAATATCATCACATGTTTCAAAAGAGAAAAAAATTAATGATAATTATTATTTCTGCTATGTTGAATAAATTTATGCGCCTTTAGAGAGAAAAGTATCGATTTTTAGAATTACAAAACGATTAATCGATATGTAGTCAAAAGATTATATTGGGTGAAAATATTACCATATGTTAAGCATAAAATCTCAAGTCTAAGTTATCTATTTATACTTTAAGAATATTTTACGTCTTTGTTCCATTATTTACAGAATAACTATTTAATTTCCTCCAGATTTTAAAATTCATAACAGTTAAATGATTTACAAATGAAATCTTTTTTCTAAGAAATTACAATTCACTTACAATATAGTCCGGTGTGTAACGCGTACCTATACTTTCAAGCACCTTACTTTAATTTGTAGGTATATTCGCCGTATAACACGCAACTTTTTTTTTTAACGAAGAAACACCTGAAATGTGCATGTGCAATGCTCTCATCTTTTGAAGTCATTTATTTGAAGTATTATGCCAAGCTTTTGTGAGCAATGGTATACTTCTATACAGTAGCACACACAGGAATTTTTCAGAGGGGGGGTCCAGGGTCGAAAGTCCATCATTCTTGTATCTGTTCCTTTTGATTTTGTTGATTTTCGGGAACAAAATACAGTACAAAACTAATTATTGAATAAATAATTAGCATTAATTAATAAAATTAATCATTACTAATAAATATTTAAGTAAATTTTACGAACAATATGTTTAGAATTATAATCAATTGGAAAAGAAATCAAGAGCTTTTTGGGGGGGCGGACCCTTGGAAGCGCCTTCCCCCCTTGTGTGCACAACTGCTTCTATATCTATAAGTCTAAAGTGCAATAAAAGGAGTATTGGAATGATGTGGATTTTGGAAGGTGAAACAGCTTTTACAAAAGGGGGCCCAGTGTATCGTATCAGCCTGGAAATAGTGCATGAGAAGATAATAAAAGTATTGAATGATAAATTAAATTTGACATAACTCAATAGCTATTTAAAATGTCGTATATCTAACAATTTAGATAAAAAAAAAAGATTATTTGTTTATGGATCTGAGAAACAGTGATAGCGAAGAAGAAATTGAATTCCATGAGTGCCAGAAAATATCACGGAAGACAAATATGACGAACATTTCATATTATCCAAAAGCGAATGGTCATATGGTCAGTGGCGCACACAAAGGGGGGGCCTTGTCCGGAAGACCATCCCCAAAGCCTTTGATTCTTTTTTTGGGTGTATTATAATCTTATATATCTAGTACGTAAAATTTAATTAAGTATTGGTTATGAATAATTAATTTCATTACTTAATGCTACTTATTTATTCAATAATTAATTTTTTTCTGTTTTTCGTTTTCGAAAATTGACAAAAACAAAAGAATATGTTAGGTGGCGTATTGGAGCATGATACGAGAATGGTGGTCTTCCACAACCCTGACCTCCACCTCCGTGGAAAAATTTCTGTGTGGGTCACACTGCAAACGGTATATCATTTCCATTTAGATATATGAAAAAAATTCTATTTTTTTATGCTCATCTTGTCTTTATATTTTTAAGGTTATCATTTTTTAAATTCGGCGTACAATTGCGCACCCATCAATTTCAATCTTATTTTTGTGTCAAAATTGCGTATTTTACGCCATAACATAGGTGGGGAATTTTTACTAAAATAGCTTAATAATCGCTTTTTTTTCTTTCTTATTGATTTGTATTACAGAAAGTAAAGAAAACCGAACCAAAAATTGTGTAATTTTAACTTTAAATATCTTAAATTTTTTGTTATAGCTTAACTTTGACTTATCCTTCATGTCGAAAACGAGTGCAGTTTGTGACGAATCTTTACGGAACCTTTCCACTAATATTCTTAGACGTCTTTGGGGATTGTAAATTCGCGTATGTTTCCAATCACCTCTAAAAGAAGAAGATGGGATATGTAAAGTAAATAAGGTATTTAAGGAGAGCGTTGTAAGTTAGCGAGAAGAAGGCTATTGAGCCAGCAACAGTAATGACAAGATTTACAGGATTCAATTGAATTACGATATTGGAGTATTGCTGTTATTATTCCAGCGAAGGAGCCTTAAGAGGTTAATATACCTGAAGAAATCATAAGTACCACAGGTGATATATTCTAGATTAGTACCGCTTACCACAAGCATTAGTTTAATAAAATTAGTTCAAGTATAATGAAAGCTTATAAGTCAAGTTGCGTGTATTTCTCAGACCTCCTATTCCAGTAAAAAATTTTTATATTGCGCGTAGTTATTGATTCATTTCCTATTTCGTAATTAAATTTAATATTAAAGGTAAATCCCTTTTTGACGTAGACATATGGCTACTATTTGTCATTAGAATTTTGATATTCGAACAAAGTGAATAAATATAAGTTATCATACAAATGGCATCTGGTCATTATTTGCCTCAAATTAATCTTAGAGTCCAGAGCGGAACCCAGGGGGGTTCCCCAAGTTAAGTAATTTAATAACTTTTAACTATATCTGTAACACAAAAAAAAATTAAAATTTAGTTAAAATGTCACTAATTTAGTAAAAAAAGGACAGAAAAAGATATATATATAGCTCATGTATGAAAACTTCTATCTTAGGCAGTATGACCAGAGTTGAAAATGTTTTTTTTATGTACCCCCTTTGAAATAAGAATAAACAAGACTGACCCACAACCTTTTCGGAAAAGTAATAAACTCATATAAAAAATAATAAATATATTTATTTTGAATGCAGTTTTCTGTGTTCTTGAAGTATCATTTGTAGCCATGGTAGAAAAGGGCTGTTTTAACATTTTGATTTTCTAATGTTTTGATTAATTTTTTTCCAGTCAAAGCCTCTAATAAACATAAATTTTATATCTCTCTCAACACAAAATTTCAAGAGCTCCCAGTTGTGAAAAATTCAATTCATTATACTTACAACAATCGTCTAGGAGAGCTCAGACATTAATCCCCTTTTGGTTGGTTGGTTGACATTTACTCCTTTTGGTTCGTGTTTATGGGAATGGAAAGTTATTTTCATTTAGGATCGAAGGTCCTATATACTGCGATGGCAATGTTCGGCTTGTCCGAATACAGATTGTCCTGAGGACCAATGGCATAACGGAGAATATTAGGGAGTTTGGGGCCGCAAGTCCAAATACATACTTGGCGTCAGTCAGGGTTTGGACCTCTTAGAATCCCTGCCCCCAGCAAAGCTGGGGTGTATGTTATGCCACTGCTGAGGTCACTAATTCGCTGCAAGATCGCCAAAATGTCAGGACAGTAGAACATGTGGTCAGGGGTCAGTTCTGTGTCAGGGCAGTTCCTGATGGATATGGATTTACCCCTGTAACATCCTAAGAATATAAGTGATGACACTTGGTTGGTATTTTGAAGGTTTATTTTCAAGCACACAGGACAATTCACAGACACAAACAATTTACATTATGTACACATTTTAAGTAAAACATAATATTCCGAGTTTTGACATTTGTAGAGAGGATAATCCCTGACGCTCGCTGATGGAGCTAAAAATACAATCTCTCTTGTCGAGAGGGAAACACATACTTTCCAAATCTCTACCCGCTCACGGATGGAGCGCACAAAATCTTGGCCTCTCTCTCGTCGAGAGGAAATCACCGACTCAAAATCTCCACACTGCGCTCACTGGCGGAGCCCACAGAATCGACTGCTCTCGTCGAGAGGTAAACACGGACTGCCTCTGGCTTGGCACTCGCGCATGCGCAGTGTTCCGGATAAGTCCACGTTGCCACCTAGAGTTTTAGAAGAGGTCTAGAGTTTCTTACACACTTTTTATTTATATATTATACAATATTTTATTGCATTAATTTTTGAAATACATGCAATAAATTTTACTTTTCTGCGTTTTATTAATTATTATATTATTCGATATATCCTTTCATAAAATTCGTAATGTATTTCAGATAAACAATAATAGTAGCGTCCGAAATGTCTCTTTTGGATACAAAGACCTACTTGAAATTTTACGTTTAGTAATAAAGGTTTACACATTATTATTTAATAATTAATTCTTATTGTGTTAGAATTAAGAAATTCAACGATCCAAGAAAAAAAGCATGTATGTTACTCTGCGAGTTTCTTTATTATATTATTTTTTTCTAATGTAAACCGATTTATTATAAAATTTTATTTTGTTAGGAGGGAGAGTCGGAAAATATAAGTTTCTCCTGTCGACTGTTTTCAGAGTTGTGTATGCAAGTCAAAACATAGAATGAAACATTAAAGGTAAGACATAACTTTATTTTTCCGCATAAGTACCCAGTGCATTGAGGTATTTGTCATACCGCTTCATAAGCTTTAAAAAACCCTCCAGGAAAAACTTAGGGCTTTTCATACGGAAGAAGCGTTTAACGGCTATGAGCGAACGACGAAACAGCAGGTGAACGTTCAAGGCTCGGATACATCATTGGGTAGAGGTCGACCGTGATCAAGCATATGGATTCGGAAAAAAAGGGGTCTGAGCTTCTCAGATCTGGCGTTCTGTTGTTGGATGACAATGCGAGATCACACTCGGTGACAGCAATGCAAAACCATATTGCAACTCTTGGTTGGAAGCGCCTACACCATCCGCCGTTCAGTCCTGATCTCTCACCAAGCGAATTTTTTCTGTTTCCGTCTTTGAGGAAGAATCTCACCGGAAGGCGTTTTGGGAGCAACGCTGAAATCAAACAAGACGTTAAACGCTTCTTCCATATGCAAAGCCCTGAGTTTTCCTGGAGGGTTTTTTGAAGCTTATGTAGCGGTAAGACAAATGTCTTTATGTATTTGGAACTTATGTGGAAATATAAAGTTATGTTTCATCTTTAATGTCTCATTCTATTTTTTGACTTTCGTACACAACTCTGACCACAGTCGACAGGGGAAACTTATTTTCCGGCTCATCCTCGTAGTAAATCAATATACATACACGTATGCATTAAGAAGGAGCAACAGCAATGGATTAAATTAATAAAATATGTTTATTTTATTTTTTTTATATTTAGTTTTAAAAATTATACTTCATATACAATGAAATACGTTTAACACGAAAACGCTTTAAAAGAAATATAGGTTGATACGAAATAATACAACCCCGAAAAAAAAAAAAAAAAAACTACTTTTTTTCATGCATATTTCCTTCTCTTAGCACGAAACGAAAATCGCTTATCATCAAGAGATTTCTTTTCTGGAAATGAAGAAAATATTGAAAACATCAGACACTTAATGAAATATTTGAGAAAGTTTTTGTATTATTGGATTGTCCTACTGTATAATCGGAAGAATTCGTTGCAGTAGAATATGATAATGTGTGTAAAGACCTAATTATGGCAGACAAAGACATTTTGGACTTTGTTCAAAGCTCAAAAAGTAGAATCCAACGACGAAAATGAAGAGTAACGCAGGTCATGTTCGCCATGTCATCGGAAATGAGGAACATCATGAAGTGTATGCACAGTTATTTAGAAGCACATTACAATAATGAAATGAATCAAAAAACAGACGACATCGAACAATTTGTTGAAAGTTTTTCTAAAGAGTGTGGGAACCCTCCTGGGTTCCACCCTGGACACCAAGATTAATTCGAGGCAAAGAATGACCAGACGCCATTTGTATAATAATAACTTATATTTATTCAATTGATTCAAATGTCAAAAACTCTAAAAACATATAATATCTTTATGTCTACGTCAAACAAAAGGGATTTACCTTTTAATTTAAATATTAAATTATTAATCAATAACTATGTAATATCAATAAGGTGAACCGAAATAGGAGGTCTGAGAAATACACGCAACTCGAATAATTAGCTTTCTTTAAATTAAACTAATTTTATTAAACTAACGCTTATTTGTAAGCGGTATTAAATTAGTATATATCACCTGGTAGTACTTTGATCACTTCACAGGTATATTAACCTCCTAAGATTCCTTCGTTGAGTACTAGCAGCTATGTTTCATTATCGTAATCCAATTGAATCCTCTAAACGTTGACACTACTGCTGTAGGCTCAATAGCCTTCATTTCCGCTAACTTACAACGCTCTACTTAAATACCCTATCTACTTTGCATATCCCGTTCTCCAGTGGTATAACGGAAAATAATTGGGCCCCCCCCGCAAGGTCAGATCTTGGGCCCCAAGCCGGATATATATGCATATATATATATATATATATATATATATATATATATATATATATATATATATATATATATATATATCCATAACATAATGTATCTTTACACATCACGTAAAAATATTTAAATATTAAACTTATAACTGAATATAAAATCAACCTGTGTCTGAGTAAGCAAAGTAAATAACGTTTAACATTAGAGAGTATTTATAGTATTTAAAAAATGGAAAATCTAACAACAGTCGACTGATAACCTGGTAACTTAAATAAAAGCGATACACTAAGAAAAACACTAACGCTGTAAAATAATATTTTCGATTTAAGATCCTTATGATAGAAAAAAGGTATCACACACTTACCAAATTCTTCGTTTATGAATCCCGGGATGAGCTTGACCTTAAGTTCGATAAAATTCTAGCGTAAATTGTCAAAAAGTCAGACACAACTATTGTTACAAATAAGAGAAAGCATGGACACAAAAAAGAATGCACTCGCAGTACTAGTCAGGTTGAACTACAAAAGTAACTAGTTCGTTGGGTTGTTCGCGACACACACTACTAGCTAATATACAGCACTACACTCAAGAAGTAAATCACACAAAAAAGCGATTGACGTCTCACATTTTTCTTAGCAAAGTCGGTTATTAATTCATACAATTCAATTTTTCTTGCTTCTTGTTGTTCAATACTTATCAAAGACAAATAGGAGAGCCTCTCTTCTGACATCGTACAACGTAGATAATTTTTATTTAGAAAATGACCTTTCTGCCATTACAGAAGTAACTGGAAGAGTCAAAAACAATAAAACTGTAATACATACATCTGGTAAACTTGGCGCAGCAAACTTGTTTTGAATCATCAAAAAATGACCTAAATCTTTTATCGAATTCAGCTTAATTAAATCTTCTCTAAAAACTGCTTTTAGAGACAATTTGATTTGGAAATTCACTAGATAGGTTGAGGCTATATACTTTTTGAAGATTACCGGCTTCATTATATGAGAGATCATTTGTAGTGCTTACAATACTTTTGGGAGGAAGAAAACTGAATGATTTGTAAATGTCATTCATACTCTCAAAACGATTTTTTAATTGAGTAGAAATAACATCAACATTGGCCTAAAAAATCCACCTCAAACAATCGTTCTCTGTCTTGCAGTTTTTCACCAGCATTGATATCATCGAAAAACTGTCTAACTTTTCTATGTCTCTTTTCTTCAAACTCCGGGGTGATACCCAATTTTTTAGCCAAACCAATAGCTTCTTCCTTTATATTAGCAAAATTGTAACGAAGATTCTCGATAGACGTTAAGCTAGAATTTAACATGGTCTTAGCGTTTCCCAAATCTATTTTTGGTGATAGTAATGCTTTTAAAGTCAAATTTATGCTTTGTAAAATTTGACATTGAAAAATTAGCAAAAAACAAATTGAAACTTTTCCATATGTTTTTTAATCGCTAAAGCTTCCTGCTTCTCGTCTTGCTGAGTACTGATTAGTAAAATATTTGAAAGTACTTTTAAAATCAAAATATCATTGTAGCGAATTGATATTACAGAGTCAAATCGAAATGACCACCTTGTCGTGCATAATGATTTAATAGTCTGCTGAGTATTCTCGTTATTCTGCACAATTTTCAGATCACTCCACCTTTTAATGCTGAGCCCAAAAAATGTGTAAATTTTTTGACAAAAGTCATAAAATTCTCTTACATGAGGCACGTTATTACATGCATCGTTTAGAACAAGATTGAGGTTGTGTGTTGAACAGTGAACGTAATTTGCTCTTGGTTGTTCGTCCTTAAGAGGACTTGGTACCCTTTGAGCAAACTTCTTTATTTACGTATTTAAAAATTATATTTTAGCATTTTATACAATGTTTCTATTCAAGAAAATGTTACAAGATGAAAATTTTCATATATTATTCACATAATTTTAAAAATTTTAATTTTTTGAAGAAAATTGGGAAAATTTTAAAATCCTACTCCTTTTGTAAAAATTAATTTTTTGACCTGAATTTTTTTTATAATATTTTATGGATGTTCTAAACAACTTTAAGGATCTATTTTAGAATAACTTTATTCGTTTTTGAAAAAAAAATAAAATGTTGATATACAGGCTAAAAATCAACGAAAAAGCCAACATGTCTTACATTTTTTTTTTTAAATTATTCCGTTTATAGCAAAACGGATCCCTAATTTTATTACATGCTTTATTTTTAACACGCAGGAAAAAAATGGAAGTGATTGGCAAATAATTGTCGAAGGAGTAGCATTTTGAATGCACTAAGGTTTCCAAAAACACAAACTGAGAAAAACCACTTTAAAGTTTATAATTCTGAAAAAATAATTATTATAAGCTTAATTAAACTTAAAATACCACTTTAAAATATTAGTTTTACATTTTTCTTTAAAATAATTGCATTTTCATATTTTTTCAACCCACACATTTTTATAAATGATCAACTTTTAGAGAGTACCAATTGCACAAGAAAATTCAAGAAAAACGTTAAAAAAAATTTTTTTCTGTCACGACAGAAATTTTAGCTGCTTTTCTTCTTATAATATTAAAGTATTACATTTGTATGAAAAATATATCAGGAATAAGAACTGAAATTATAAAATTATTAATATAAAATGCCTTAATTTAAAAAATTTACATGCACACATTTCACAAAGAAAAAAATGATTGTATGTATTGCCTCGGAAATATTCTGCTTTTAATACTAGACATTCTTTTTTATAGATATTATTTCTATTTATAAAATAGATTTTTTTTTTATCATAACGCATTTTTTAGCTTTTTTCTCTAAAAAAGGGGTGTGGCTGAATTACCTAATTTGTTTTCAAATGAAGTTTTATTCAACTTCTAACTTTCCGACATGCACAAATGATATATCAATAGAAAGATAATAATGGAAAGAATAAGATTAAATGAAAATAAAAAAAAGACGATAGGATTGTGATTTTGGGGGTACCAAGTCCTCTTAATTAATTTCTGTAATCCCCCCATACGCTCCTCTCATGTTGGCTTCCCCATCATATCCTTGTCCTCGACACTTCGCCAAATTAATGTCCAGTGTATTTAGAAAATTTAACACATCACTTTCCAAAATTTTTGCAGACTGATTTGCCGCCTCAATAAAGCCTAAGAACGTTTCGTTTTAATTCTGATATTATCTGGCTCATTATTATCATTAACATCGGTTGTTATATACCTTTTTATAATACTTAATTGGTCTTTTTTTAAATATCCTGCGTCGTGTCCAGAATAACAGAGAAAAAAGAACATTTCCTTATGTTTTTAATAATATTTTCTTTTATTATAGAGCCTATACTAGCAATAAGTTCATTTTGAATTTTTGGGCTAAGATATTTTTGAATTCTTTTTTCTGACAAATGAACGTTGAGAAGAGGGTCATATTTAGACAAGAGGTCTATTATATTCAAAAAATTTCCCCTTTGAGTTGAATCTCGAGTTTCTCGATGTCCCCAAAAAGGAAGATTGCACATCGCTAGAGTCATTGTAACGTCTATGATTTTTCGTAAGATTTGGCTAACCTTATTAACTTCTTTAAAATTTCATTTCAATAATGAATCCACCGTTTTATTTTGTTTATTATGTGCGACATGCTTGGATATGAATTATAGAATTTTCATGCTCTTTAATTTTTTTTTATATTCCTTGCCAGTCATTCACACCTTTACACCAGGCTTCTTTAAAATACATATTTGCTCTATGAGCGAAAAGCCAACAAACCTGACAGTAAGCAACATGAAGTCGTGTTGAATAGCACAGCCATTTCCTTTCTATCTTTTGTCCTGCCTTGGATATGAAACTATAATAAGATGATGAAAAGCTCCTTCCTTTGGCATCTTTTTGGAAATTACCTTCTGGTTGGTATGGGCCCAATTTTAAAATTTCTTCCCTTAAATCTGCATCTATGGGCGTACTTACATAATGCGCAAAATCATTTCTAATCAATTTTGTTTTTTCGTTTTAATTTTCTCACTCCTTTTCTTTAGATAGAGTATATATCCTTATTAGTTGAAGTGTCCGAAACTGTGTTTTTTTCTTGTGGATTAATTTTCACTTCCAGGATTTGTTCATCAAGTTCCCTGGCATTACTACTACTAGCACTTGCACAAGATGATGAACTTGCGGATATTAAAAAGTAATCCAATTTTGCATATTTGCTATTAATATTATACTTCTTTTCCTTTCGAATTTTTTCTATTTTGAGAACCAATCAAAGTTTTTTTTAACTCCACTCATTTTAGGGCCGCGTTTCTTCTTGTCTTATTAACAAAATAACAGTATAAGAACCAGAATAATTAATTCCGTTTACAAAAAACAGTTCTAATATTACAAGAGAGAAGTGAGATCAAAATGTTTTAACAGTGAAGGAACACTCCCTATATTGAAGTGCATTGAATATAAAAATATAAATGTTCTAAAAATAATTTTGTGAAGCATTTCTCATTATGCTTTATTTGATTGAATACTCATAAATCTACGGAAATTTCTGTGGGCATATGGGTTTCTAAATCATAAATCTAGACCAAATAATCATTTAAAATGCTCTCTATGCGTTTTCAAGTATCGCAATACTATTTTTCATGAAAAAAGCATAACAGATGTACGTTATTTACGAGTTCACTAAATGAAAATAAAATACATATGGGAGGGGGGAGCTAAAGACGTCAATAAGTTACTTTGCTACATCAGTAAAAAATAACATGTCATTTTTTTTTCTCCCTACCTCTAACATGAAGTATACTAAAAAAAAGTGGTGAATTTTTTTATCTTTCTAGCATTTTATCCAATTTTCTGTCTGACTTTCTTTTTATCTGTTAGTAATTTAGAATTGAAAAGAAAACTCACTAAAGAAAAGTATCTCTTTCGTCGCGGGGATTACAGCAAATTAAAATGTTTCTTTTTATTTGGTTATTGGATCTAAGATATCTAATAAGCGATCAAAGTTTTGATTTTGAATAATGTTAGATCGCCAATTTGAAAACCGCTTAAAAATTTAAAAATTGGATTTAAAAAAATGTATAGCTAATTTTGTGAAATTCTACGTTAATGGCGTCAGTCTTGCTTTGGGCCCCCCCCCTCCCGCAATGCGGGGGTGTACGTTACGCCACTGCCGTTCTCCTCTTAGAGTTAACTGGAAATATACGCGAATTTACAATCCCAAAAGACGCCTAAGAATATTAGTATAAAGGCTCGTCACAAGAGGACAATGCAAAGAAAAATATTAAATTAGAAAACTTGAAAATTTTTCTTTTTTTAAGCGTTATCCCTAGAAATGACACACAAAAACATCTCATTGCTCATTAGTTGGCTTTGGAATTCGGTGGTGAGTACATCGCAATGTGAGTAAAAATGAGTGGGTTTAATTCATGTCCCCCCACCCTATTTTAGAATTTTTTTACTAGCTCAATGGCAAATGTGAAAAATAAACTTTTTAACGATGTATATCAAAAACTAAACATAGAAATGGAAATCTGCAAATATTTTGGTATCGCTATATTTTGTATTAAATTCCATTAAGTTCTTGTAAATGTCTTTGTTTCATTGATTTTTTTAAGACATGCATATATACATATCTATGATAAATGAAATGTACTCTAATAAACTTAATTTTGGTGAATATATATATATTTTTAATATCCTTTTGCACGAATTCTTTTAACTCGAAAAATATTTCGTCCCCCCCAGTTTCATGTTGAGCGATATTCACTGTATCTTTTAATTTAAAAACAAAATTGAAAAATGAGAAAAGCAAAGTCATTGTTTCATTTATCTTGTTTTAGTATCAACAAACTTTCGAAATTCACTACTTTAAATTTCTTTTTTTGTTTTTCATAACTTGTATAATGCCGTCTACTTTTTTATTTTTCCTGTCCCGTTTTTGAAAAACTTATACTGAACGTATATTGTTCAAACGTATACTGTTTGAAAACTTGTACTTTGTTGTAAACAAAAGGGATTACGGATCCAAAAAAGGAAAACCCTTCTTACATGAGTATTCTTTGTGAATACATATCTGCATTTCTGATAATATAGCCAAAAACTCTTTAGCAATTACTTTCACAATATACTTACAGCAAGTAATAAGTTTTATAAAAATAGCGTCTTTTTTTGTCCTCTCTCTCTGTCCGCCGTGTTCTAAAATTCATGTAAAATCCCTTTCATCTTCTAGAAAACAATATTTCTAATTACATCTGTTCCACCAAGCAAGCGTGAGCTGTCCTCAAGCAAGCGTGAACAAAATTTAGCGAATGATAAAAGTGGCGAACTAAATTTGTTTTCGTTTTGTTTTCCTTCCAGATGGCCGGGGAGAGAAACATTTTGTTTTCTACCCCCCTCCCCGGTCATTCGTACTCAGAGCAATTTGCAGAGAAGTCGAAAATATACGACAGGCGGCCATATGGCCAATGTTTACGAGATCTGCGTTTCGAATGTAGATATTGCTCCTACACGCCACGGCCCTTAGTGTTCCCGCTTCTGTAAGCTTAGAAGTTCATTTGTTGCCATTTTCGTTGCTATAAATACTGGGTTTCATGAAAGTCAAGACACTTCGCTATTTATTGCTCTGAATCTTTTTATTTTTCTTCCGGTTGTGAATTTTTTAATACTTTTGTCACTACTCAATCATTTAATGATTAAAAGCGTTTAAAGTTTTAAAACGATGTACAGTATATTATAGGGTGGGGATTTCAGATTTTTCAAAATTTCAAACCTTACCTATACGGGAAAAAATGTTCTCTGGCATATAGACAATTAGAAAAACAAAATAACAATTTATTTATTTTGAGAAGTACAACCACACAAGAGAAATGAAGTTTAGATATTTGAACTTTTTTTTATGGTAAAATTTCAACGAAATTTTTATTACAGAAAAATAAGTATTTTAGCATATTTTAACATTTTTTGCAATAAGAAGACATTTACTAAATAGTTACAAAAATAAAATATTGGCTACATTTAACAGATTCTTTAGTATAAAATATTTTAAAAAGTCTACTGTGTCGAAATTGCAGAGGACAATAAAACGGAAAATGGAAGAACGCTTGCTCGGAATGATTCAATGATGTGGGAAGGGAGAAAGCTAGAGTAACAGAAGTTGTAATGTTTATGTGTGTTACCGGTAAGTATGAAATACCGGCATTCTATAGAATGCCGGACGTTTTTAGACAAAGTATGAAATATGAGCTTTCATACTTTGACTAGGCATTGTATAGAATGACCAAAGCTGTTTAGGCAAAGTATGAAATAAGGTCATGATAAGGCTATTATATAAATGACGTACATTTCTAAGAAATACAAATGTTATTCTGACAAAATAATGTTAGTGCCATTAAAAAATTATTTAAAATACGTAAAGGAAAAAGAAAGCTTTTACCAAACAAAATTTATGTCTTTCTTTTATTAAGGAAAGCAAAATTTTTCAAATAAAAAATAAAAACTTAAAATTAACCTGTTTATTGAAACATGGTAGACTTGAATGGCATTTTGAATTACATTTCATTAGATTTTTCACACAAAGACTATTCTTATTTTAGTACTTTGTTTTACACATACATTTGACGAATCCTTCACCGCTTCCTTTGGAATAAGCAATTGAAACTGACAGAAGATTATATTTCATGGTCAGGAACAGTGGCGCACACAAGAATTTTTCAAGAGGGGGTCCGGGATCGAAAGTTCACCATTCTTGTATCATGCTCCTTTTGATTTTGTCGGTTTTCGGGAACAAAACATAGTAAAAAACTAATTATTGAATTAAAAATTAATTTTATTAATTAATTAGCATTAATTAATAAAATTAATCATTAATAACAAATACTTAATTAAATTTTACGTACTATTCGGAAAAAAATCAAGGGCTTGGGGGGAGTTTGGACCCCCAGGACCCCCTCCTTGTGTGCGCCATTGGTCAGGAATATCTTTAATTCCAAGCAAGTTCTTAGGGCACAAAGTAAATTGTGATTTCGCATGTACTTGTTTTAAAATTCCTTCAGAAATTTCTAGTTCATAGAAACCATTCTTTCCCACTCGCTACAAGTGCCAATATATTGGCATTCAGAAAAAAATGACAATCTTCACAACAATGCCTTTTTTAAAAGAATTTTTCTGTTTTTTCTGGCAAGGTTCACAAAGGTGGATGTACTGTTCAATATCATAACGTACAACGTTTTGGTATTTGGTTGAAAGCTCTTTCAGAATTCTATCACGTCCTCCGTGTCCAATAGCCAAATGAGCTTCATGAAGTACGTAAAATAACTTAATACTGTGTGTATAGGAGTGCTTCCCAACCTTTTTATTTCCGTGGACCAGTCACCGTTTGATAATTTTACCGCAGCCCGCTGAGGGTGGAACATTGTTTATATTTTAAATTGTTTTGATTCAATAATTTAATTGCATTTAAAAATGCCTTCAGAATAAAATTCACAATATTCGAAACGAATCGGAGATGTATTTCATACTTTGCAGGTTTCTCATTAGGCATTCTATAGAATACCTAGGCAATGTGTTAAATTTCTTCATGCATTGCCGGCTAGTTTTAGGCATTCTATACAATGCCTAGTCATTCTATAGAAGGCCGGATTTCATACTTTGCCGATAACATATACATTGTACTATTCATTACTCAGTACTCGTTTATAAATAACCGTTGTTCTTAATTATTTATATTATAGAAAAATAGTTTTATTTTGAGTTTAAAATCAACCAACAATCATCGAAAATTGAACCCCTTAGAGCCAATATTAAATTTTGTAATTATTTTTTTAAAAAATTGTTTGTCTCTTTAATCTCCATACCATGGAACATCTTTTCCGCATATGTATAGGTAGATTTCGATTAATAATAATCTTTTTTCTCCACTTTTAAATTAGTAAGATTAAAAACACAGCATGGAGTTTAATCTAAAATTAGTTAATTCAAAGTTGTTAGAATTCTTTCAGTTGAATTATTTTTAAATAAATAAAAGAATAACAAATTCAAAATTTCAATTTAATTGGTGAATAGAATGAATTATATACCTTCTCTTTCATTGCAATTATTCAGTATTTAAATTTCTTGGGAAAATGTTTTAAAAAATATATAAATATCTCTTAATATCGTCCTTTTAAATATTTTTTACATTTACTTATGTGTTGAATTTCAAGTTATTTACATTAATTTAAATTAGCAAAACAAACTAAAGTGAGTCTTTCATTTTATCGTTTTTTGAAACTTGTTTTGAAAGTACAAAACTTTTTTTGAAAAATTATTCGCTCCTGGATGAAAAATATCTCACTTTTTTTGGTGTTTAACTTACTAAATAAAAATTAACTTTATTTAACAATCCGCTTGTTTTAGTCGTAATTGTATAACTTTAATTTTTTTGAATTTCTTATATTATTCTTATTCTTTATTAAAAGTATAGTCTTCATAATTAAAACAAATAATAATGAACATAAATAATGTTGTAATAATGTAATAAAGGATAAATAATGTTGAAAGGAAGATTTTTGAGCAAAACACAATGCTTATATTTATTCTAATGCAAATTAGTTAGAATTTTAATTTACATTTGAGTCTGAAATGAATTTATTTTTAATTTTTAGGGGGTTTTCTTATGGTCTTACGTTTTTTACTTTTTTAGTTTATGCTAAAAATATCTTTTTATTACATTCTCTCTATGATGTCATACTATAATTACCCTGAATATATTTTCAGTGTTGAAGGAATATTAAGATTTCGAATAATTAGATTAGTTTAAAAAATTTAAATACGAAATAGTTTGATGGTGTTAAGGAATTTATGAACTAATGCAATAAAATATTTAAAATATAAATTACTGATATTTTTTTCTAAACTGCAAATTATTTACGATTGCAGATAAATAAAAAAAAAGCTATGGAAATTCGAACATTAAAAAAAATATTTTAATACTTAGTGCAAAGGGTGACATCAGGTGAAAAGAAAAAAGAATAATATTATTATTATCTCTATAATACTTCATTTGCTAACAAGGACGGCACATATTTTGCTTAAAAGTCCTCCAATTGGATCGTTTATATAATTTGCTTATAAAGAATTATTTTAAGGTATCCAAATACGTTAAAATGATCAATTTCGATCAAAACATGCGTTTTTGGTGTTTTTATTTCATTAAATACAGCATTTTTTTGTCTTTACAAAAAATATGTTATTTTTTTTCTATAAGACATACAAAAACACACACAATATTGTTTGTTACAATAAATTACATAAAAAGAAAAATTTAATATTATGGAAGTGGGTTTTTAATCTATCATAAGTGGGCATTTAAATAATTTTAAAACTATGATGTGGTGATTCTGATAAATCAAAATATTATAGATATATTCAGTGGAGCAAACACAATTGGGAGTATTTGTTATTAATGTAATGCTAATTATTTATTCAATAATTAGTTTTTTACTGTGTTTTGCTCCCGAAAATCAACAAAATCAAAAGGGGCATGATACAAGGATGGTGAACTTTAGACCCCGGACCCCCCCCCTTCCCGTGCGCTACTGGATATATTTCTATAAAACTTTTTGTTCCTAATATTTATATTATTTTCTAGGGAATGTAATGATATAATTCTTGCTGTACGAATATTTTTATGGCCTGTTATTTCAATAAGAGTCTCATAAATATGTCATATTTCTTATTTTATTTATTTGATCAGCTCTAAAATTTTTATGTTTTAATAAAACATTTAAAATCTTAGTAAATTTCCTAAATAAATGTGTGTAGTTTATTTTAGTGATACTTTTTATTGATATAATTACTTTTTTCTCTAACTGCTTTAAAGAACATTTTAAAAATTGAAAAAATATCATTTATAATTGTGAATTTAGTAAAATTTAGATTATTTACATTAAATATTGTGCTATATATAGTTAATGATTAGGATTTATTGATACGATACCTAAAAATATTTACAACATTTTAGTATGTTATTTTTAGAAAATTACAATAACGTGTTCAGATGCCTTAATCATCTAGAACAGTGTTTCTTAAACTAGGGGTTGAGTGTCTTGCATGTGGGGTAGCAAAAAAAATTTTTACGTATTTTTGGGGGTAAAATAACTTGTTTGTCATTAATAATAATAATTTAATTGTTTATTTAGATTCTTATTGGAGAAAGCCAATAAAGATAATTTAATTCTTTATTTAGTTTCTCTTTTGGGAGTATTAATCAAATCTAAAGAATATTGTGGAAGTATTTCGTTCGACGATATCAACTTTTTTTCTAAGATTTAATAATATAGTTAAAATTAATCAAGCACGTTCTTCCCAATGATAGGCTGCGAAATCCTAGTCGTCAAGGTAACGGACTCGTGGCTGGCGTGTCAATAGTTCGAGCCTATGCTACCGCTGAAGACCCACCGTGCAGAGAGTGTCGATGCACGTTGTATTTGTCGTGGTTTAAAGGTCCCCCCGTTGGTGTGGTGGGGAAGCTCAGAGAAGAAGCCAGCTCAAATGTCATCCACGTCACTTGACCATGGTTCAAAATGACGTGGTCCGTCACCAAAAGCCCTCGTGCAGCGGAAGAATGCGACACTGATATTCACTCACTCACTCACCATTGATACTTAAATCCTGCATATATCATTGATAATAAGAGGTGATGAAGTCAAAATAACTACACTTATAAACAGATTATAGTTTATTTATAACTAGCTGGTACATCCGTTCTTCGCATGGTTGAATTGAAAAATTAAACAATACAAATTGAAGGATAAAGAAGTTTTTAATGAGTTAATTTTACGTTAACTGCAAATTAAACAAAAAAAAAGCTTTTTGCATGTCTCAGCTGAACAAAAAAAAATCCTACTTGTTAAATTTTAAGTCTGTAGATCTGTTAACTGATAAAAAAGATTTTTCAAAAAAAAATGTATAGCGCCCCGTAACTCTCTTGTGGGCTGATTTTTGAGAACACCTTCCTAAGCTGATCTCTGCTCTACAAAGGTAACACATTTTGTGTAATGAACGCTTAAAATAGTGCAAATAACTTATATCTGGATGTGTAATGCGTTAATATTACTTTCTGTTTGTATTTATTTTATGTTAAAATTGTAATATTCGTAAGCAACGCCATTCCTAACACTATAATGGCGATTCAATGGAAACATAGCGAAATGTTGACGATAGAGCCAAGTTGGCATCATTTTCGGTGACCATGTTGGCAACTTGGTGATTGATTGAATGGTGCAGAAGTTGATATGCCTGATGGGGAGTTGCAGCAAAGGAGATGGCAGGAAAACCTTCTCCACAGAAGAATACATATACATGCCAATTTTCGTTGTTGGAGTGAAACAAGGTCATATATACAAACATCCATTTATATATATACATATAAATTTACCATGTAATTACATTGCATTATGTATTTTTTTATTTTGTTAATAAAAATTTCTATATCGTTATATTGAAATTAAAAACTTATTGTGGATGTCTAATACTATAAAGCAAACTGTACGACAAAAAAACACACACATTTAGAAGTATATCCCAGCTCGTATAAACTTTACGCAATGCTTATGGAGTCGTACAAGATTTTTGTAAAAAACATGGGACCCCGAAAGGCTTAAACATCCTGATCTAAAGATCTGTGACGATCCCTTCAACTCAAGGAATTCTAGTGATATTTTTTTCTTCTACTTTGATTGTTTTTGTAAATTTGTTTTAGAGCTTCTATTATTTTTTTTTGTATTTTTCATTTATTGCTTTAATTTTCTACGTAGATTTACATAAGAGTTATCAAAATTTTTAATAGCACGAATTCCTAACAACTAATAAGAGTGCATACAAATCAGATTTCATTTTTTTCAGTTTAATATTCATTTACAATTTTTAACTAAAAAAAAAAAGAAAAATGAATAATAAAAGTGCCGACTTAAAAATTTTCGTAAGGATGTGTTTATGTTTACTTGTCTAATCTCTTCCTTGATATCTCAGCAAACAAGCAAGCGATTTGAAGTCAACTAAACTGAATCTGCACCAGCATCCGCCATCTTTATCAGACCACTCTCTATCAGTCATGTTGCCATTTTGAGACACATAAATTACGGGCAAATTGCCAGAGATGTCACATTTTGAGAGTCCCGTCCTTTCTCCAAGTCATTGATCAAGATCTCGATAGGGGAATCTGTCGACTCGGAGGTCACGAAGGCAACTCTTCGAAAAGTCGTTTTCTCATAATTTCGGATTTGGTACTGTCCTTTCCCCCCATTCCGAAATCCTCCAGGGACGTTTTATGAGTAGTAAGGAGGTCTTTAAGTACCCTCCGGTGAGTGTTGTTGACAAGGTGTTGCAGTTGCGTTTGATTGTACGTCTTGTAAGCGGCGAGATTAGACTGAGCTTTGAAACCATGGGGGAATGATGAATGCTATGCAGAGATTTGGTGATGGTGTGTACTGATGGTCGATTTCGCCCTCTCGTTTTGCAATGTCAGGTTAAGACTCATTCAAATGATGTATAGCAATCAGGGTAAATGTTAAGCAGTTGAAAAGGATCCAGGAAAGTCAAGCATGGGAGAATAGATATCTGTCGAAATAAAGAAATATGAAATGAAATATATAATTAATATACAAAAATTTTAAGTCAATTCCTATTTAGATCAACAAAGACCAATTTTATTTCAGCTACATTTTATTAAATAAATGCAATTAATTAATATAAATACGTATATACATATAATAGAATCTCAATATTAAATAATAATTAGTTTTTATTAATTATCATTAAAGCATCATATTGTCATCCAAAACAATCGTGTATATAAAATTTCAGTTCAACTGAATGCTTTAAAACGTGAGAAAAAAAAACTTTTTCAAGTTTTGATAGAAGTCGCCGAAAAATGATGCCAACGTGGCTGTATTTGTAATTCTTTAAATAATTAGTTTTAATCATTTGATCTTTATTAATAAAAATTAAATTACTGTATTGTCATCCAAAATAATCATGTACAGTGGCGCACACAAGGGGGGTTCGGACCCCCAAAAGCCCTTGATTTTTTTCCGATTGATTATAATTCTGTGTATATAATACGCAAAATTTAATTAAGTATTTGTTATTAATGATTAATTTTATTAATTAATGCTAATTATTTATTCAATAATTAGTTTTTACTGTATTTTGTTCCCGAAAATAGACAAAATCAAAAGGAGCATGATATTAGAATGAGGATCTTTCGACCTCAACCCCCTTGAAAATTTTTTGTGTGGGCTATTAATCATGTATATAAAATTTCAGCTCAATTGAGCGCTTTAAAGTGTATTTTATTAAGGATTGAAAATTCAACGAAGATAAATAAATAAATAAATATAGAGAGAGTGTGAGCTAATAGTAGGAATTGAAAAATAAATAAGTAATGGAAAATATTCGATAGAAATAATGTTAGTGTATTTGAATTAATTGAATTAACTTCACAATTCCTATTATGAGAAAATTCTTTTGTATGTGTGTGTATGAAATGAGATTGATTAATTCTTAACAGGATAAAACTCTGCATTTAGATCCCGAGGAGTATATAAGTCCCATTATATCTCAATAATATAATAATAATAAAGTTACATTTAATGTAGCGTTCCTCAAACTGTGGAGGACCCTCCCTAGGGGGCGTGATAACTCTACGAGAGGGGCACGAGCATATTGAAAAGTCGAAAACAAAAGATTATTTTAAGAAAATTATTAATTTATTGAAATTAAACAAACAAAATACGTTCTGTCATAATAAAAAATAAAATTCACTTTCACACTGATATAATACACTAATACTGCGCAATGTATTTTATAATAAATAAAACAATACTAAGTTAAAAACAAATGAAATAATTACCAGTGATCCCATGGGCTTATCATATATAAAATTATATACAACAATTAATACTGTTCTTGACAATTTATTCGGCTAATAATTAATTATTTAACTACTGATTAAAAGTTACCTTATTCCCTCCCCAATGCGACTGTTTCTCACGTAAGCGCGCGTAAGTGATGTATGGGGGGGGAGGAATATATAAATAAGCAAATCCTGTGAAACAAGTAAATCCTTGGCAAACACTCTGCCAAGATCCTTTTATTGCATTCCAAAGCCTTCGGAATAATTTTATGTATAGTACTGCATAGAAAAGAATTTACTTTGGTAAGACGTATATATACGTCTGGGCCAGTTAACACTTTGGCTGAAGAAGACGCTAAAAAACGCCGGTGGCACTTAAGAAGTTAAAATCGGATTGTAGCTTTAGCGTCAAATTATAATATTATTGAATTCAATACATTGATATTAAATGGAGGGGGTGCAATAAAAATTAGGATTGAATTTTAGGTCTTAAATACTGAAAGTTTAAGAAGCACTGATTTAATATTATATCAGAAATTGTTATGACAAATTCTATCGACTGAAAGGTATTTTAACAGACATTTCCAGCGGCTCATCTTTTCTTAAAAAGTGTTAGTGTCTTATTTTAACAAATGAGTGCCCTTATTTTCCCAATGGGCTCAATTCATAAAGGTCACATGATAAATACAAACACGTGTTCTTCATTTAATTCAAAACTGACAATATACTTGTACTTGTTTTTTGTTTTTCTTGTAAAATTCAGATAAAATTTCAAATTGGTTAATGTAGCAAAGATTTTCAAATATTAAGATTCTTTAAAAAGTTTCTCAAATTAAAAACAAAAAAAAGTTTTTTATATTATGCGTTTATTCAATTCCTACTATTATAGCTCATGCTCTCTATATATTTATTTATTTGTTTGTTTATTTATCTTGGTGGAATATTCATTCATTAATAAAATACATTTTAAAACATTCAATTGAGCTGGAATTTTATATACATGATTATTTTGGATGACAATACAGTAATTTAATTATAATTAATAAAAATTAATTGATTAAAACTAATTATTTGAAGAATTACAAATACAGCCCCGTTGGCATCATTTTTGTCCACTTGTGTCAAAACTTGAAAAGGTTTTTCTCACTTTTTAAAGCATTCAATTGAACTGAAATTTTATATACACGATTGTTTTGGATGATAATACGATACTTTAATGGTAATTAATAAAAATTAATTACCACTTAATGTTGTGACTCTGTCATATGTATATGCATATTTATATTAATTGTAACTATGTAATAAAAAGTTGCTAAAATAAAATTTTTCTTTGTTGATCTAAGTAGGAATTGACTTAAATTTTTTTTATTATATTACTTTTTTGTTTTTTAAATCAAGTACAGTTTGTTTACCTATGAGCTTTATTATTGTTGATGAAGAAATACTTTTTGAAAGAGAGAGAAAGTATCTGCAAAAAGCAAAAGTTGGCAACAGCGAATCGCATGAATTGATTGTCTAGAAACACGTTATTGAATTAATCATATGAATATGACATCACACGAATTTATGAACTGATTGCATGGAAACACGTGATTACTGTTATCATGTGACTATGAATTTAGCCCATTAAAGTTCATTCATATACTGTAATAAGTTACATGACACAAAAGTTGTATAACTTCATAGAAATCTTATAAATATTTGCTACAGGAATGGGATTCACAGTACTCGTAGGAAAACGTATTGCAATAACAAATATTTCAGTTATATATATACTTAGTTTTAATGATATACTTTATTTTTTATGCATTTTTCATCGCAATTTTTCATGCAATTTACAAAATAGAAGCTCTATAGCTTTTAATATATTAGACTGATAATATATAGACTGCATTTATTTTGCACATGAAGTCTCGTAATTCCAGACAATGACCATTGTGTAATTGAGGTTGATGCATATTAAACCTTTTGAGCCACCGCCCATCCCGTATAGTGGTAAATGACGCTGACTAAGGTTCCATAGGGCTGGTTTCAAATCCCAGAGAAGGCATGGATGTTTGTAAATGTATAGTATCATTGCTGCAAGGGGTACTCTAAATAGCCGTCAAGCTGAAAGTTCTCTCGTGAGGTTGGAGGCAGGAAAAGAGAGTGGGAGACCCCTGACCCTCCTAGGATGTTCTCCGTCAATATTGGGATGGCACCGAGCATGGTGCTCAAAGCTAAGGCTAACGACAGACGTAAAAATCTAGCCCTTTCCAGCGACGAATTTCGTTAAGCTTGACCTGATGTTACTGTCGATCAGATGGCATAAGTAACAACAACAAATCTTTTTGAATCCTCCTTCCTAAAGTCCTCACATAGGTATGGTTTGGATGCAAAAAATAAGTGGATAAAAATCAGTGGACTTCGTCATCTGATCGTGATTCATAATTCTTATTTCTTTTTTTAAGCAGTCCTTAGAATTCGACAGAAACAGCAGGAAATGTTCGTAAGTTAAACAGACAAATCTTGAGTATAACAAGATAATTTTATGCAGGAATTTTAAGAAACAGTGGCTAGAGATCCGCAAATATTTTCCAAGGTACCATTTTTAGAATAAATTATTTCGTTTAAAATAGTTTTAATTTTGATCAATATATTTTGAATTATTCAGCAAATCAGTATTGTCTAAAATTGGGTTAAAATGCTTGTTGTGGGTGTCCATGATGTGCAGATTGATTAAAAAAAAAGCTTTAGATCGCTTCGAACCTCAACAGCTTTATCGAAGAAGATCAAATCGTCTGGGTCTTCTGGGCTGATCTTAAAAAGCCTGCCTTGAATTGCTGGGCAACTGAGGATATGCTGTGGAGACAGTTGATCATTAGGTGTAGTTTGGGCAGTGATTTGTGTAACTTTTTGTCCGTCAGTAGAGATTATCATTCATTTTACGAGCTTTGTTCTAAATCTAGTCATCATCGATGCTATTGCACGGTTACTATTGAGAGCTGGAATGGAATATTTAAAATTATTGTTGATTAGTCTTCTGAAGGCAACTGGATTGATGTCGATGAGGGTCGTGAGATTCGATGATTGGGGTCAAACTCTAGATTCTTTGGCAAATTCATCGGCTTTCTCATTATCGAGGATATTTACTTAGGCTGGTATCCATTGTTGACGTGCAGAATCTCTTTTTGTGATGATTTTGTCGATGGATTGAATGATTTTGTGGCTGAATCGGCACTTTCTCTTCTGGATGGCTTACAGCGCGGATTTTGAGTCTGTGAATATGATAATGCCGCTGGAATCCTGGAAACTTTTTGAAAGGAAAATCTCCAATGCACTACTGATAGTGATGGGAGGCTGGACGGTCCCCTTTTTTCTGGTAATTTCTATATGAGCCCCCTTGATCAGATGTCGTTTAGCTGGGGTTCGTTTCTTGAGCACTTAGCCCACAAGGGCTTTGATCTCTTGTCTGGTGAATTTATACTTGAGAATAACTTAATTACATTGCCCATTTTATTTTAAGGTTTTTAAGAAAATTAATAATTTAATGAAATATAAAGAGAATTTTTGCTTTAAGGTTGAATTTAAAATATTATATAAAAAGAAAAGGAACAGCTTTATTCAAAGCCAATAATACTATTACTGAGATAAGGAATTATACATTAGCTTGAGTTTCCCTCGGCCAATGGGGGCCTCGGGATGGCTGATCGCCTGTCCAATGGGGAAGCAGATTTTCATGTTGTGTTTTGTGGTGTGAAGAAACTGGTGTTCGATTGCTCTCTCCCACGTTTGCGAGAGGGAGCTTTCTGATTGGTAGTTGAGCTAATGTAATGACTTCGGTCCCGGGAGGGGTACCGTCGCCGTGTGCGGGATCGGAGGCTGCCAGAGTCCGTACTGGTCAATGGAGCTCTCCGATTGGTTGATGAGTTTCGTGATGTTTGACTGTGTATTTTTGTTCATGATTTATATGAAATGATTGAAATTGGAGTGATTGAAAAAGTGGTATTATTAATAAAAAGATGGAATATATGTCGAAGGGAAAAATTTAGGGTGTTAATCTCTTAGTATGGTTCTTGGTCTGTGTATGAATCTCAATGGAGTGTATTTCTCGATCTTTTGGAACGAGATACTGTCGGAATTATCTATTTTTGCGAAGAATTTTTTCGCTAGTTTTTTCATGAACTCTCTAATGGTTTTAAATCTAATGGCTTTTCTGAGAGCAGAGTTTCTCATGTACCATTTGGCACATAGAATCTATCTCAGTGCCTTGTTTTGAATTACTTCGAGTTCTTGTATGTGTGTTTTAGCTGCGAAACTCCACATTGGAGAGGCGTAAGTTAAGATTGGTCTTAGAAGCAGAGTATAAATAAGTAACTTATTTGATCTGTTTAATTTGGATCTTTTATTAATTAGCTGGGATAACGTGTGAGCTTTCTTGATGAAGTTCTCACGTATGAGTGTAATATGTTGTTTAAAAGGGAGTTTGTTGTCGTCACATTCCTTCGAAAAGGGTTTGTCAAGATCTTGGGTCCCTTGTTGAGGTCGAAAATCTCATAAATCTTATAGAATGTAACTTTGCGTGATTGCGAATATCCAATTAGGTACTCAGCTTGGAAGACAGTAGTGAGTTCTGCCCAAGAATTTGCAGGTGATTCGGTTCACTATTTAATGAGACGCGCGCCCATTTTGGGGACTTTTTTCCCATCCAACTTCCACCCCATAACACCCTGTAGAGCAAAATCAATTGCTATCCCCATGGACACAGGTCAGCCACGCTCCTTTCTCTCATTCTCATTTAAAGCTAAGTTTTCTATTATTGTATTCTTTTTTGTAAATGAAAATTTTTAAAAGTGCAAAAATAAATTTAATTATAACTTAAATTAATGTTCGTTTAATCTTTGAGTAATTATTCTAGTTAAAAATTGTTGATTTAACATTGGCCATGATGCGATTAATCAAATCTGAAATTGGGTTATTTAGATTGAAAATATAATTTAATGGCCTCGCATCAATAGCTATCAGTTCGCATGTGTAGTTGAATGCGATTTTCCCTACTTGAATTTTATGGTACTCATGCACTTTGTATGGAAAAATAAAGAAGACATCTTCACCTCCTCTACCAAGATTTGAGTCGAATGAGCCTTCAGTGTAGGTGATTGCCAGATTTTGAGTTTGGGTGGTAAGGTTTTCGATGGTGTGGTAGCTTTTTTCTTTCATTTAAAACACTTGTGAATTGTTGATTTATTATTTCATACACTGAACTTAAGTCTAATTAAACACTTTGTATACGTATATAATTTAGTTATATAATAATTATGCTTACTTATATAATTAGGACCGGAATTGAAAATACAAGAGAATAATTAAAAAGCAAATATAGCTAATAATTACTAAACCAAAAGCAAGATTTGGTGATTACCGTTTCAAATTTATCGCTGATTACTAGATGAAATAAAAGACAATGATAAATAAATCACATGCTCGCTCATATATATTATAATTTATTAAATTTTTTTTACTAATCTCAAAGAGTATTCTATATATATATATATATATATATATAGAATACTAACTTCAACTCTAATAGGGTGGAATTCTTGGATTTAGACTTGCATCTTATTAACAATAATGTAGTCAGTAACATTTTTGACAAAAGAGATTCGTTTAAGTTCCATATAATTAAAATTCCTGTATGGAACAGTAATTTTCATATATCAATTTACAGAAATATCATTTTGAATTTTTTATTTAGAAATGATAACTTAACTACCCACAAAATAGATAAATACAATAATATAAAAAAAAATTTTCAATGTTGTTTAGATCTCATGAATACCCTTTTAATTTCTTGAGATCTTATATTCATCACAAATACATTAACCGTCTTGCTACTTCGAATTCCAAATCCACCACACAACAATAGGTTTTCAAAGTCAGCATGTTAGTGGTGTCTTGCTGTGAAGATTATATCATAACACTCATATCACAGTTTACATTTTTTCCACACACATCTTAAACATCTTACACATTTTTGACAACCAACCAAATTAGAGCCTAGCAAATTTACATTTTTGACAATCAACCAATTCAAATTTTACCATATTTGATTGTCGTCATTCTATACTTGTCTTTGCTGGCTGGTTTAAAAGTCAGCTCAAAAGATGTGTTTATGTTTTTTCGAATTTTTTAACTTGGTGAATAATTGACTTTCATTAATGGCAAGATGCTTGTTTCTCTTCGTAAAAGTTTTGTGAGTAAAGAAATTTTGTTAAATTATTTTTTGAAAGATACTTTTCTTATGTAATTGTTCTAGTATTTTTCTACTTTTCTTACATAATTATTTTGTGATTTTTCTGCATTAAGAGTTTGGGAGAGTTTGTTACATAATAGTAGTGATTGGTTTTATCATGCTCTCTGAGTTATACTTTCTCTGAAGTTTTGTTTATTTTATTTGGTTTTCCTACCGAGTTGCAAAGGGGGAAGGTTGGCGCCTTCAAACTAGTTTAACTCCACTTATTCGGTCCTAAGTCCGAAATTGCTTTCTGACTCGCTAGGTTCTTTTTTTGTAGTTCTTTTATTTCTCTATATTTTGTTCTTCATGTTCAGCTTTCATATTTTTATTACGTAATTTCTTGTTATGTTCTTTATCTATTATTTCTTGTTTTTGATAAATAATACATATTTTTTTTATATATATATATATATATATATATATATATATATATATTTAAAAAATACAGTTCTCTTCACTTTCTGAACATTTGCATAAAAACGACATTGGGAAATGAACAAGGACACTGAAAAAACTAGAATCGATTGAAGAAAAAAATGAGTTTGAATTAAACAATAAAAAAAAAGGATTGGAACTTATAAAATGTAAATTATCTAACATATATTTATTTAAACAAAAAAAATATTGAAATGAGAACAGAACTTTAAAAAAAATACACATTTTTTCAACATACAATTGAATGCAACTTACAGTTAAAAACACTTGCGATTTCAACAAAAAAAGAAATAAATAAAAATGGTAAATACAGAGAAAGGTCATGCTCGAGAATTTTTTAAAGGGGGTCCAGGATCAAAAGGCCACTATTCTCGTATCATACCTCAATTAGACGCCAAACGTATTCTTTTGATTAATTAGCATTAATTAATAAAATAAATTGTTAATTTCAAGTACTTAATTAAATTTTACGTATTATATATATAGAATTATCATCAATCGAAAAAAATTCAAGGGCTCTGGGGGGTTTCCGGACCCGGGACCCCCCCTTGTGTACGCCACTGGTAATGCACAATAATATTTACAATATAATATGTTGCATATTTGCTCATTGTACACAAAGTTTATTCCTAGAAATCTTGGAATATAATGTTAAATATACAATTCTAAGAACTAATTTGAATGAAACACTTTTGAAAATATATATTCAACTTGCGACTTAATAGTCAGGCTGAAATTGAATCAAAAGTCAAGGAACTCATGCGTATCTTTCTAATTATATTTCATTAAATCTCCCAGATGGCAAAAATTTAAAATATTGCAATTATATTAGATCATAAATAAATACATAACTTTGACCTCATTAAGATTATAATTAAACGCGCTATTTTTCAACAAGAAAAGTTCCCCTTTCCTTTCATCTACATTAATACAAAAGCTTCAAACGAAAAACTCCCATGAGCCAATTACACGTCAAGCCTGATGCAGGAAAAACCTTAGGTACAAAAGCGAACTTCTTCATTTCGCCATTTCCTCAAGTTCAATTACTAAATTCCATTCCTTTTACATCGAGTTTATGAAGGATGGACGCCTTAATACGGTTGGATTGAATTTCAGCTGTCATATCACTCCCAGAAAACGTCAAGAGGAATAGAGCTGCTCTGAAGTATAAAAAAGCTTTTAGAAGAAAGACGACCAGAAAAGTTCTAGAGTTTGGGGAAGGAAGCATTTAAGGGTTTAATTTCTTGTTCTCGATCTTGCTGCTTCGTTAGGGTGTGGACAGGTGTATTCTTATTGTGTTTTTAAAGCTATTGTTCATTGGAAAGATAGGCAAGAAAAATATAATACATTGAAATATTTTTTTTGTTCTGAAGGTGATTATATTTTAATAACAAGGAAAGATTTCTTGCCCTATTCAGGTGGATGATGAATGCTTAAAACAGAGTTTAAATACCTGTTAGGTGTAATCATGACAATTTTGTGAGGTGCATGCAAAGAAAATAACATAGATTAATCCTTCTAAAGAAATATACTCTGTTATAAAAACATACGATTTGAAATGAGAAAAAAAAAAAAACCAGAACACATCTTGGAACAAGTTTAAAATAACTTGAAATTAGTAATTGAAATATTTCAAATATTCCTTCAAATTTATAATTAGCAAAATAAATTTAATTGCTGAAAAATTAGGTACTAAATAATTAAATTTTCAAATATTTTTGGTTCTCACACACACAGGCATGTCTTATGACAAAAAAATCTTGGAAACAAATAGATGTGTGTGTGTGCATGACTTACAATATTATTTACTAAATTATTGTGCCGCTAATATTTTATAAACTGGTTAAATATGTACTTGCTCCAGTTAGGTTCGGGCCCCCTAGAATCCTGCCCCCACCCGCGATGCGGGGGTGTACGTTACACCACTGTCCAAGGTATGGGTGATCGTCATTACATAATAATGTAGTCTTACTATCATTGATCTTTCGCATGTCCCTTTAAAATCCAGCCTGGCATATTCGTGTTGGAATACTCACCGGTTCGGTGTGTGTGGGGGGTAGAAATTATTATTATTATTTCTTCCGGTGTCATTGGGGTCAGTATAGTGTTAATAACCAGAAGAATGTAAGATTTAAAGATCAAAAAATAATTTCGGGTATTAAATGGATAAGAATGTTTAACACACAATCGTGCGATCTGGCTCTTGAAGGGTTATAGTTCATAATTTCCTGCTTTTTCTGAGTATATATCCAGGAATAACATTCAAATTATTTGGATAATGATCTGATTGAAGCTGAGTCGTAAACGAGGCCCCCCGATGCCGTGGGCTCGGGTCAATTTGGTCCATGCTTTACGACGTCCTTGCACGCAAACTAATTAGTTTTGTTAACAATTTGCAATGTTGGATTTTGTATGAAGTAGCATAGCAATCGAGTCACTCATACAATGTGGTACAAAACTACTGATCATTGAAACACAAGTTTTGTTAAGATTTTTTAGCTATTTCGATTTTCGATCATGATGTATTGGTAGGGTGCAGGTAGATATGTTTTTGTTAAACCATCAGGTGTTGTTCATCAAATAAGATATGATGCTGTAACGTTTTCGTCTCACAACTGTGATCGGCGTTTTGTGAAAATAATCACCACTCGTGCAAAGACATCTGTGAAACTTTGAATTATTGCGAAGTACTATCAAGGGGTAGTCCGTCGACCTTTGACGTCACGAGGGACCCTTTCCCGTCGCTGGAAGGATGTAACGAGACGCTAAAAACGCCACTCCCCAGATCCCCGAGCAGAGAGAGGATGAACCAAAAGGAGATATGCTTGGAACCTATAAGTGAGTGGTCGCCTAAAGAGATCCCTCCTCTCACAAACCACTGTTTTGAACTCTAATAGTTTTTTAATAAGTTTAATAACTTCAATGTATAATTCTGTAAATAATAGCTGTGACGTAAATAAACTAAGTATTTAAATTAATCAATATCACGCTACCGTTATTTATCTTAAACGTCACAGATGCCTTTTGGAAGATTTTTAGTTCAGACTGCATGTCATGATAAAAAAAAAGAAAGTCTCTCGCAGGACTCCTTCAAGATCATTCTAAAACATTAAATGAAGTTTAAGCAAAAGTATACTCTCTTTTTTTTTCTAATGGGCTGCCTATTGGAAACTAAGCCTTTGCAGACGCAGCAAGTCCTCAATTGGGAAAGCCATTTTATGGTGGAACCATCTAGTGGCGCGTGGTCCTCGCTACCAAATTTTTGGATGCTTGAATTAATTTTAATTCAAGCTCTCCTCTCGGATGCTAAATATTTTATTTTTGCCGAACCCAATTGATACTCCAGGGATCTTTTACATACCATATAATCATACGACATGTGTGCATGTGATTTTCCATCCAGAAAATCTATCGACTCCAGCTGGGATTAAACCCACAGTTTTAGGAAGCGGGTATGCTACCTATAAGCCACCGAAGTATTAGAAGTATTAGTACTTAGAAGTATCTAAGTACCGTAAAGTCGAAATACTGTTTATTTTAAAGATCTGACTTACTTCACGAACTTAAAGAGTTGAAATTCTAGAAGTATACTATTTTTTCAAAAACCTGGGGTGTTCCTCGAATACATGACTTAAGAACATAAGAGCACAACATAAGTACATTTCAGATTTCTTCGTAAAAGACAGAGTGCGCGTTATACAGTGAATATGCATCAAAATTAAAAAATGCAGTTTGAAAGTATAAGTGCGCGTTAAACGCCAGATTTTACAGTATATTCTTAGACTTAGTGCTTTTAATCAGTTATACATTTAACCATGTTTCAATTAATTTCATATTTATATTGCAAACCTATTCATAATAAAAATTAAAATGTGTGTAGTGAATTTTATATTTTTTCTTCACTGAACTACATAATGTGTGTTACATACCCTCGTGATACTTTGTGGTGCACGAGGATTATATAAATCTTTTTAATAAAAACAAGCAATATAAAAACAGATTTTAAGTCAATTCCTACTTAGATCAACAAAAAAAAAATTATATTAGTTACTTTTTATGAAATAGTTATAATTAATATAAATATGTATATATATATACATATATATATATATATATATATATTGACTAATTATCTACAAGCAAGAAATAAACATTCATCAATCACATTCGAAAAAAACACATAATAGACAGTAGGAAGATCATACAATGAAGGACACATGAATAGCTGAGATTAAAAATATTATAAAATGTATGTTGTAGTATTATAAACATTGCTGACTTAGGACAGCTAATATGTAAAATAATTTATATAAAAGTGGGGTTGAACAAGCTTTTTTTGGCCAGCCAACCTTCCTCCTTTATGTAAATAATACTGAACAAAAAACCTATTGAAAGTAATGGATAGGAATATCTAAATCCATTACAAGATTATATAAGTATATATAGTAGCGCACAGAGGAATTTTTCAAGGGGGCGGAGTAGAAAGTTCACCATCCTTGCATCATGCTCCTTCTGTTTTTGTCGATTTTCGGGAACAAAACACGGTAAAAAACTAATTATTGAATAAGTAATTAGCATTAATTAATAAAATTAATCATTAATAACAAATACTTAATTAAATTTTACGTACTATATACATAGAATTATAATCAATCGGAAAAAAATCAAGAGTTTTTTTTTTTTTTGGGGGGTCCGGACCCCCATGAACCCCTCCCCCTCCCCTTCTGTGTGCCACTGTATATATAGAATAGAATCACAACATTAAGTGGTAATTAATTTTTATTCATGATCATTAAAGCATCGTATTGTCATCCAAAACAATCGTGTACATAAAATTTCAGTTCAACTGAATGCTTTAAAACGTGAGAAAAAAACCTTTTAAAGTTTTGACCCAAGTCGCTAAAAATGAAACCAACGTGGCCGTATCTGTAATTCTTTAAAAAACTAGTTTCAGTCAATTAATTTTAATTAATTATAATTAAGTTATTGTATTTTTACCCAAAACAATAGTGCATAGAAAATTTCAGCTAAAATGAGAGAAAAAAAACCTTTTCATGTTTTGACGCAAGTTGCCAAAATGGTCGCTAAGTCGCCAAAAATCATGTCAACGTGGCTGTATTTGTGATTCTTTGAATAATTAGTTTTAATCAACTAATTTTTATTGATTGTAACTAAATTACTGTATTGTCAACCAAAATAATCATATATACAAAATTTCGGATAAATTCAGCGCTTTAAAATGTATTTTATTAACGATTGAAAATTCCATGAAGATAAATAAATAAATAAATAAATAGAGAGTCTGAGCTAATAGTAAGAATTAAAAAAAAAACTTCATAGTAGAAATATTGCGTAATTTTGTAAATTATTAAATTATTGTGTAGTTTTTAATTAATAAGTCCAACTGCAACATTTTTTAAAAACTTTATATTCTGATTCTAGTCACTACTCTGCATCAAAATCAACTAGGTATTGTTCAAATTCAAATATTTAAATTAATTATTTATTTATTCATTTGAATGTTAACTTTCAGGAGATATCGTGTTTCATTTCATTAAGCTACCAAACTTTTTCTAAATAATTAATAAGCATTTAATCAAATTCTCCATCTCCATTGAATCATTTAATGAGTATACAATATATTCATGCTCGCCCTATTAATTTGAAATTTCATCAATATATTTAAGTTAGCGTGATGGTATAGTTCTTTTAAATCCTCAATAATTGGTTTGAGTAATAAATAATTAAAAATTGTGTGTATTATTGAGAAATCACAAAGGAAAAGCGAATAGTTGTGTATAAAAGTTGATTTAATGCGAGATAAAATTATTTCACATATTATCACTCAACAGGAATATAAGGTTTTCAGAATTTATGGTAAATTTTAGTAAATCAGTTCAGATCAAATTAAAATTAAAACAGACTTCCATTTCATAATTAGCTGCGAAATATGTGAAACATTTTATAACTACAGAATTATACAGAATGTAACACATGAAAGTATTAATTTTTCTTCACAAACAGATATTCTTTACAAAATGAAGATATTAAATGGACATCAAAGATTTATTCTTTTAAAATATAAGAGGTCTCAGGGGTGTTTAATTTCTCTAGAGGTCTGAAAACATAAACAATTTTCAAACAGGTATAATACTTTTAAATTTAAATTAAATGATTCGAATCTTTTACACATTATTTATAAAAGAATGGGGCTTCAGAAAAGTATTAAATTATTAAAATATAATAACAATTTCAAAAATCATAAACATATGAAAATTTTATAATAAATATTAAGTATTTTTTGCGTTGCGCACGCTATTTTCTAAAATAGTACCCTCTGAAGTATAAAATTTTGTAGAATTATAAAAAATGTATCATACTCTTTAAACCCTACCTAATTTTAGTATTATATATCTTTTGTATTTCAAAATATTTGTAAAATATTGCAATTTTTTAAATATTTTTTAAAAATGTTTTTTTTATTTATTAAAATATTTAAGTTATTATTCTATTTATATAAAAATAGCTGCAGTGTAATAAGAATACATTTAACTTTATAAATCAACTTATAGCTAGTAATTAAAGCTACTATTTTAGAAAATAGCATGCGCGACGCAAAAAACTTATTAAATATTCTTTATAGAAAATTTCTTATTTTCATATGCTTATAATTTTTAAAATTATAATTATATTTTAAACATTTTATACTTTTCTGAAGCCCCATTTCTTTATAAATAATGTATAAAAGATTCGAATTATTTAATTTAAATTTAAAAGAATTATACCTGTTTGATAATTGTTTATATTTTCAGACCTCTAGAGAAATTTAACATCCCTGAGACCCCATAAACCATTTGTGTGAATTTCTGAAACTTTTAAGGAGGGATTTATGTTAATTAACGCTGCACTATAGACTATTGGCGACGGAATTCACAATATTAAACCACGGTTATGTAATGAGGACAATACCTTAGCTAGCAATTCCTCTCCGAACTAATACAGAATACAGCACGGTTTGGGAGGAGGAGGTTGAACCCACGTTAATCTCAAAGAATATCATCCCCTCTACACACGATGGGGCTTCAGTGGTACTAGGCTCGAACTCATGACACTTGAGCCACGAGCTCATAACCATGACCATTAGATTACCACAACCACGAATCTTCTACGGAATAGTCTTTTCGTCGCCAAATCTAGAATTAATCTCTAAATCTAGAAATGGAAAATCGTTAATTTTGAGGATTCTGATCAGGACAATGGAACAAAATTATTAAATTATTGTATTGTCATCGGTCCTTGACAAGTATGAAAAATTTTGAATTAATCTGACCTTTTAAAGTGGTGTGACGTTTGAGATAAATAATGGTAGTGTGATATTGATTACTTTAAATATTTAGTTTATTTGCGTCACACCTATTATTTACAGATTATACAATGAAGTTATTTAACTTATTAAAAGATTATTAGAGTTCAAATGATGTTGTTTGTGAGGGAGGAGTTTTCTTTTGGGGACCCTCTCAACGGAAGTTGTCAGATTATCTCTATTCTCTCTCACACACTTCGCTCTCTTCGGGGATTGGCCGCCGGCGTCTTTTTTTCTTCCAGTTACATCCGGCTAGTGGGAAAAAGGGTCCCTCGTGGTGCCAAAGGTTGTCGGGGTGATCCAAGTCGGGGCCATGCAGTAATTTTAAAGTTGCAGGTGCAAAATGCACGTGGGGTGGTTCACAAAGATACAGATTCACAGTTAGTTCCCACGCCAGGAATCATCACAGTGGGAAAAAATTGAGTTCAAAGATTTCGTTACATACATGTGAAGATAATAAACCTTGTTAAAAAACGGATATTTTTTAGAAACAATATATTTAATCTAAATTTCACCTATTATGTAAATACAGACAAAATGTTACATCCTTTTTCGCGAAGTGTTATTGTAATAATTTGACCCATATTTATTTATAATTATAACAAGTATGATATTGAGCCAAAAACTAAGTTAATCATGTATACTAATATTAAACATTCTTAAAGAGCAAAATGCATTTCTGTAAATCTTTCATGATGCATAATTAACTCTATACTTTGTCGATTAAACACAATTATATTTATTTATTTATATCTAACAGAAATTCAATACAAACTTTTACTACGGAAAAAAAGACGCTTTCATCTCAACTACTTTCTCGATGATAAATGAATCCTTTCTTTAAATATTTCTTGAAATGTGACATCTTTTCGGTTAGTATCTGTCACTTCGGATTAGATGGGTTTCATTCAAACCTTGTCTGTTTTAAGGCCTGTCATTCAATTCTTAGGTTACATTTCCTCGAAGGTTTTATTTCACGTCCTTTTTTTTTTTTTTTTTGTTCACTGGAACCATTATTTTTTTCGCGTTGAAGATAGATAGTCCAACGTGATCGGTATGTCATGTCTATGATGACATCGTTCTAGAATTCTTTGAGTAGGAACTATTTTCGACTAATTTGTAATTTTAAGCAATAACGTTAAGATGAAGAAGACTTCGATTGACCTGGTTGCTCACTCACCTACGTACTATACTAGGGGCGAGCTATTATTTTTGCTCGAGGGCAACGTCATAAAAGTGGCGTATACCAGAGAGGTGGGCTATTATTTTTGCTCGAGGGTAACGTCATAAAAGTGGCGTATACCAGAGGGGTGGGCTATTATTTTTGCTCGAGGGCAACGTCATAAAAGTGGCGTATACCAGAGGGGTGGGCTATTATTTTTGCTCGAGGGTAACGTCATAAAAGTGGCAGATACCAGAGGGGTGGGCTATTATTTTTGCTCGAGGGCAACGTCATAAAAGTGGCAGATACCAGAGGGGTGGGCTATTATTTTTGCTCGAGGGTAACGTCATAAAAGTAGCGGATACCAGAGAGGCGGGCTATTATTTTTGCTCGAGGGCAACGTCATAAAAGTGGCGGATACCAGAGGGGTGGGCTATTATTTTTGCTCGAGGGCAACGTCATAAAAGTGGCGGATACCAGAGAGGCCGGCTATTATTTTTGCTCGAGGGCAACGACATAAAAGTGGCGGATACCAGCGGGCTGCACTTTTTTAAAACGATTCCATTCATTATAGTTAACTTTACATCTCAGAGCTACTGAACTCAGCGGGGCAACCCCTGAAGGTCAAGGCCTATTGTGCCTATCTCAGTTTACGTGACCATAGGCACTAGTCTCATCTCAGAAAAAATATAAATTATTCAATAAAAATTAATTTATACTATGGAGGGGGAGGTACCCTCCATCCGCCTAATGGCGGACCAATCCCATTGGGCAAATTATACAACAGTTCATACCAGGAGAACAAGGGGGGGGTCCTTGGGTCCGGACCCCCCCCTAAAGCCCTTGATTTTTTTTCAATTGATTATAATCCTCTGTATATAGTACGTAAAATTTAATTAAGTATTTGTTAATTATTCATTCAATAGCTCATTTTTTGTTTCCGAAAATCGACAAAATCAACAGAATAAGTTGGGTGGCGTATTGGAGCATGATACGAGAATAGTGGACTTTCAACCTTGAACTTCTCTCTCCCCCCATCCTTGAAAAAGTCCGGAGTACGCTACTGGTTCATACTCATTGCTCAAATTGTAACTATGTCAATTACATGTGTTTTGTAGTATTACTTATTTGTCCTTTTTCGATTCCTGCTATTAGTTCTCCATCTCCCTATATATTTTCAATCGTTAATAAAATACCTTTTTTTCATTCACTAAAGTTCAAATGCAATTTTTTAAACTTGCAGTGGATGATACTTGATGTTAATTCAGTTTTTTCAGATATTAATGCATTCATTAAGTTTTATTTTTTTTAATTTTATTTTGCTTTATTACTGACGTAGTTAGAAATAGCACCAATAGACGGCGCCAGTAATTTTTTCTAACGAATTTTTTCATGGATTCAAAACTATTTTTTTGAACTTGTGGTGGATGACGCTTGATATTGATACAGTTTTTTCAACTATTAATTCATTAATTAAATTTAATTAACTGAAATAATGTTTTTCTTTGTTGACCCAAGTAGAAATTGACTAAAAAATTTTTTTTATAGTACTTGTTTTTGCACAGTTCGTTCTTGGCGCTCATCTTCAATTAAATTCATCACTAAAGCTGCTCCCTTCAACATTGATAGTCTTTGGATTTTGATAAACCTGCTGCTCTTGCAGCTTCCTAGAAAGTTGTGTGATTAGCTCCATCGATTGTTAATAAATCTTCGTAGGAGACTACGCCTTTCTTCTCACGCATCAATTCTAGTGCAGGCAATCGTAGCGATATTTTTCTGCGAGAGCTTGCAATAATGTACTATCGCAAGCGTATTGGCGACATTATATGAAATGAAGCACATGATTACCAATTCAGTGCGTACGACACATATGAAATTGGGGTTGCCAGCTTGGCGAGTTATCTTGAACGTTGGCATTGTTGGGATAGTACGTAATTAATTTATTACAGCATCACGCAATAAACTTTTTTCCCCCACAGAAATTTCGACAGTTTTATTCAATTTATTTACTTTACAAATGTTATATCATCTATAGCTGTAAGCACGTTTAATTTTAGAATCAGATAAATGAAACAAATGTCCTCTATCACATTTTTCTGCAATTTTTTTTTAAATTGCAGAAGGAAATAGCTTGTTGATATTCTCATTGCAGTCTGCAAGCTAATGCAGTTATTCTCGGTTCAAAGCATATATTCTGACTGCTTCTGCTGGCCGCATATGGCAAACGGGTCACCATTTGCCCAAATCTGCACTATACTATTCTCTGTGAGATGTGTATTGAATTTAATATATGGAGAAATTCCTATAATTTCTCATTTATTTTTAATCAAATAAATACTGTGAGTAAAATTTATTCTTATTCATGTTCTGTATGAAAGAATTGTGTAAACAACATATTTGATTTAATTCTTTTTGAGAATATATACTAGAGGAGGGGGGGGACTTTTTTACCATTAGAGGCCGCATGTAAGTTAAGTAGTAATAAAGGAGGCCGCATAGGTTGATGTACCTATAAATGCGACTTTTATGAAATTATTATAGTATTTGTATAGATTCAACAATTTTGTGCATTATATAGAAAAATAATTAAAAAAATTAAATCTTTTTTATTTATTATTTGACATAAAACGCTACAATATATTTTTGTATTCACATATAGGGTTGCCAGATGTCCGGTTTTCGACCGGACAGTCCAGTTTTCTTCATGTTAGTCCGGTCAAGAGAATCTGGGTAAACCGGACAAAAGAATGCCCGGTTTTAAATACATTTTGCGTAATATCTGGTGCTTTGGGCAGACAACCAACACAACGAGTAGGATTGTAGGTACCTAGGTGTATATCTACATGGTTTGGACACGCGTGTGCATGTGGATAGGATTGCGCAGCCAGAGCCACCTTCGGTTCGGACTCTCGACCTTCCTCTTCCGCTCTTCCCCTCCAAGCTCCAACGGGGGAGGAGGAAGGGGGCCGGTAGCGAGGAGTCGCTGTCAGTCCATAATTGTTCTTGTTGTGGGTATATTCGATTCCTATTATTTGTGTCGCTGTCATGGTCGTGTATGTGTGTGCCAAAATGGAAGACAAGGAAGCATCTAACAGCAAGGGAACTCCAACTAAGAAAGCAAGAAGAGTTTGTCATTATAATGTTGATTGGGAATGGCGTTTTGTTTGGTTAAATAAATGCGATGAAGACAACACAAAAGGCTATTGCAAATTGTGCAAAAATTCGTTCACTGTAGCTTATGACGGCTTAAAAGCAGTTACCCACCACGCTGAGGCAAAGAAGCACAAAGAGTGTGAAAGTGCTGAAGCCATGTCTCACCGAATGAAGTCTTTCTTTACACCAAAAGGCAGCGCACAAAGTGAAAAAGTTGGTATTGCCAAATTAACTGAGGTTTACCATAGTATCAAGCACCACATTTCTTATGTTGCTCAAGATTGCTCCTTGAAAGTATTAAAACAAGTGATAAGCGATTCAGATATCGTAAAGCAAATGACAGGAGGACGCACTTAATGTACAGCTTTGGTAAACCAAGTTTTGTTTACGTATTCAATGGAACTTGTGCAGGAAGATTTAAAGAATGATGTTCCCTTTTCGGTAGCGACTGATGCATCAAATAAAGGTAATAGAAAATTTTTTCCAGTTGCTATTCAATATTTCTCACCAAAAAGTGGCATCTGCCATAAAATATTGGAATTTTTACGAAGTCTCATTTGAAGATTCAACATCTATTAAGGAACGTTTATGTAAAGTCATGGATAAATCACGACTCCCATGGAGCAGAGTAACAGCATATGGAGCAGACAACGCATCTGTTAATTTTGGAGTCAATAATTCCGTTTTTCAAAAATTGAAGTCTGAAGAAAACAACGACATAATTGCTGCTCACTGTAATGACCACAGATTTCATAACTGTGCTAAAAATGCATTAAAAGTAATGCCTGTTGATGAAAGTATTTGCAGAGTTCTTTTATTCCGCTAAGAAACGAGAAGATTTGAAGGAGTGCTTTGATTTTTTCGAAAGCGAATGCAGAGAAGTCATTCGTCACGTTCCTACAAGGTGGCTTAGTTTATTTAAAGCTCTTGATAGGATGCTTTCATCATGGGGGCCATTGAAAAGGTACTTCATAGAACGAGGTTCTGATAATTGCCCTACGGCTCTCTGGGCTATCTTATCAGACCAAGAAAACGAAATTTCAGGGGAAGCTAATCCTACTTATAATGAACTATATTTGTATTTCACTCATAACTTTATGGCTTCTTTTCAAGAAATTATTCTGTTGGTAGAGAAACATACCACAGCAGCATTTAATTTACATAACATAATGGTGAAATTTCCCGACACAATTTCAAAGAAAATAAATGACAAATATTTCGGAATTGAAGTCCATGTGGCATTAAAAAAAGGCCATCTTCCAGACTATGAAGTTGAAAATTTTACTAAAAGCGCTACAAATGCGTATCACCGAGCTCTAGCTTACATAGAGAAGTGGTATCCATTTGAAAACCAAAATTATAAAACGTTCAGTTGTTTGAATCTCGAATGCAGAAGATTGCCCACGCCGGATCAACTGCTCGAACTATGGTCAATATCTTTATGGAAGCAGCAAACTCCCCCTGAACAGATTTACGATGAACTGGCTGCACTTCAGAGTGTTTTTCCTTCACTCAAACTCGAAGATAACTCAACTGAAATGTGGTGCAAATTTTTCCAAAAAGAAGAAGCACCGAATCTGCTGAAAATTGTACAGTTTGTGTGCAGTGTTCCTGTATCCAACGCTTTTGTGGAACATATCATCAGTGTCATGGGAAACGTATGGACTGAAGAAAGAAATCGTCTCGCTATAAATACAGTAAAAAGTGAATTGTGCATTTTTTTCAATATAAGCTCTAGTTGCACTGAATTCAAAGATGCCATTTCGACCAATAAACCTTTGTTAAAAGCAGTGTCATCAAATGCCAACTATACAAAGAAATAGATTGTAAGCTTCTTTATCATTTTCAGCAATATTTATGAGATAATAAAAAAATTGAAAAGTTGTCCGGTTTTTTTCTCGAACACATCTGGCAACCCTATTCACATAAGGGTAAAAACCTGTTATTACATTCATCATTTCTATACATGTATTGAAATCATAGATATTGTTGTAACTTTTTATATTTACTATTGGTATTTTTATTTGTGCAAGTATATACTTATATGTATACATATATATATATATATATATATATTTGGATCCAACTGCATAACGGGAAGCCCCTTAGTTATTCCTCTACATGAGCAATTGCGGTAATGTTGCCATGTTGGACTAGGTGGACACATTTGAAATGTTCATTTGGCTATTCCACGAGCAGTAATTGAAACACACGTACATTCATACCGTTATTTATTTAATTCCATTGATTTGCAAATGTTTTAATCTATATAACTAAATATTAATTAATAGAAGTATAAGTTTTTATGAAGATCGCACAACAAACTCATGGAGGCTGCATACAGCCTCAAGGCTACTGGTTCCCTACCTCTGATTTATACTCTAACACCAGGTTAATAAATGTTTTATATAAATGAATGAATATAGCATAATTCCTTTAAACATGTATACTATATATAAGTATATATGTATTTAAAATAATGAGTCTATAGAAATAAATATTTCGATAGCTTCACTCATCCCGTAAGGAAAATAAAAATCGTATCAATAACAAATATTTTATTCTCTGAAATTTATATGGAAAAGGAAATACATAAATATTTCAAAAACTTTTTAAAGGCAATCCACCAAAATGAACTATGAAGTGATGTTAATATGGATAAATGTTTTTGTTATTTTAATGCATATAAAAGATCAGCCAGTTGGAAATATATATAGATAGATAGAAGTTAATCATTTATGAAAAACTGTTTTGCATTCAAAATGTTATCATAATTGTGTAAATAAATCACCTAAATGTGTAAAGGGATTTATTATCTATGGGAATGTTATATCATATACAATTATACACTTATTGCATACTATGTAAGGAGTAGGTTGAATCCCAATTTTCAGGTGTTATCAACTGATTTACATAGGAAGAATTTGTATATAACAGTTGAAAAGAAATTTTATGATTTCAAGTACAATATATGTGATATGCAACAATAAATCTATAGATTAAAATGTATACAAAATGATACATAATTCTAATTTATCTTGCTTTACAATCATGCGAAATTCTAGTGATCGCGTGATCACAGCATTATCCCGATTATGTCGCAGATAAGATGATGTGAGGTTAGTCTGGGCGGCATGGTTGGTTTGTCGCTGGCCTTCTGCACCTAAAGTTGTGGGTTCGACCCCCGCGGAAGTCGGTGGATTTCCATAATGCAGAAAATCCACAGTGGCCATGTTGTATAATTATACGGTATGTAAAAGATCCCTAGAGTGTCTGTTTGGCTTGGATGCTCTCGGCAAAATTAAATCCTGGTACAGGTTTGCATCGTCAGAGCTCAGGTGCCTCCCCCTAGGGATGAAACTAGGCATTAAAATTACCTGCGGGGATTGATATCCGCCTATATGGTGCTGCACTAAAAAGCGATACAATCTTCCGGGAATGTACTAGGTCTGCAATGGTAAAATACCTATCCGCAGCCCATTAGAAATAAAAACAAGTTTGTGTGCGCTTAACGTTTTTAATGTTGATGTAGAGTGAAAATTAGAAAAGGAGTCATTTTGGGTGTGATCCTCAGAACTTGATCGTAGTTTAATCTCTCTATTGCCAATAATCTTCATGTTACTTCTACAGTCAGACCCCGATTTAACGAATTCATCGGGACCAGATATTTTGTTCGTTAAATCGAGTCTATTCGTTATATCAGGGTCCAAACGAAATACAATTTTTTTGCACTTACCTTTTGGAAATTTTACAATAAGCAACTATACAAAAAAAAAATCCACAATTAAAAATTTTGCCCTTTTCATTCAACAGCTAAAAATACCATTAACGAATTATTACGAGACATGTTATAATAAATTTTAAAATATTGACTGATAGATATTTGACGGTCCTTTTGCGTCCTGATTCGAAAGGGTTCTTTTTTTCGACCTTATGTTGAGAAGAAAATATTGAGCCTTTTACATCCCGCTGCGTAAGTTATGTTTTCATTATCTGCAGCGATACTCATCCCGCTGCCCATAAGCCTTTTTAAGTGGTCCAGCCATGGCCCATTGCTCTGAGAAATTTAATTATTTAAGAACAATGCATTAAAAATTTGGTGGAAAATTCTTTGTCAAGAAGTCAAATATATCAATTTTGCTTTTTGCGGTCGGTGTCGTACGTGTACGAATTGATATTCTTTTTTCTATTTGGAATGGTTATGGTTAATGATAACAGACAACAGCCGATTTGCGACGATTTTATGGGTGTAACTAATTTTTAACTCCTTTTCATGTCTTGCAAGCGAAAAATATTCGAAGAAAACATATCGTTTGAAGACGATCGGGAGGTTGACTATTTTGTAGTGAAAAACGAACGTGGATGAGTAATTGTTCGATTTGCCACAAAAGTGCTGTACTTCAACAACAACAACAAAAAAAAAACAATAAACAGGAATTATTCAATGACACTTTTCCTCGAAGATCTCTTTCAAGAGGAGATAAAAAAATAGGATTTTTTGAATAACCTTTGCAACAGCAACAAAGTGTTTTGTCAATGGTAACTAAGACATCCTATGAAGTTTGTAAATTAATTGGTAATCATATGAAACCGTTTACAGATGCAGAAATTGTGAAGGCGTGTTCCTTAAATGCTTCTAATTTAATGTTAGAGACAAAAATATAAAATATAATAACTGAAAAAAGCAAAACAGAAGTTATAATATTTTGATCAATATTTTCCACATTTTAAATTACCAATGTTATCTTGGTTTTAAAGCATTTGTCCCCCTCCACCATTCTCATGTTGCGGAGAAATAACTAACATACTTATGCCGCCCGGGTGAAATAGCTGACATATGTGTGCGCCCCAGCAGAAAAAAATGGCACCTCTGATGTAAAGCATTAGAAAATATAACAGTTTTGGTAAGAGTTTCATTATCAATTTCTGCATCAGAATCGCTACTTATTAGCTCCGACAATTCAACGGTTTCCTGAACTTCAGTTGCCAAGATAGGCAATCCGTCATCAAATGTAACAGAATCTTAATAATCTTAAGATATTCTCTTCATTGTAGATTGGGATGTGACAAGAAAGGAGTTTCCTGTCCTATTCAAAACTCGTATGATTGGTTACACTTATGACTCATCTGCCCCTGTAAATTCTAATAACACTTTGCACCCTTTGCCGTCGAAATTTGAAATTTCCAAGAATTTTTTTTCTTTTTATCTATTCCGGACGAAAAGGACGTCATTTGAAAAAACAAATCCAATATTTTTTAGTAGAAACTAGTAAAAAAAATTTTTTAGCCATTTAAATAATTCGTTAATTCGAGGTTTATTATTCGTTAAATAGGGGGGCTGCCTTCATTTTGTAACAGGTCTATCTGCGAACATTCTACTAATGCTTTTGAAATAAAATTATTCTCTTTAACTGTATGTTCATTTGCAAATTTTCTTTAAAAAAAAAAGACTTGTTTATTCACATGAGTTGTTTTATTAAAGCGTTGAGACATTTAGGTGCGCGATGTTAGTCGACGGATAGTCGCTAGATGGTCGATTATTGTTAATTGGAGAATAAAAGTGATAAAATTGTGCTTGGTTTATTATTAGAGAGATAATTATGGTGAATTTTACCGTAGAGTTCCCGGGTGCTCCATGAGTAAATGGAGAATATTATACTTATAAGTTAAGTATCCTTAAGCCGTTTGATTGCTCTTATAACTATTTACTTAGTGCATTTCCTACCTTTAGTTGTGTCGATTTGGTGAATAAATTTGAATAATAAATTAGGTAAATAAATTTGAATAATAATGTCGATTTGATAAATAAACTTGAATAATAATGTCGGTTTGATAAATAAATTTGAATAATAATGTCGATTTGATAAATAAATTTGAAATTAAAACTTGCTATGGCTGATCTTTGCTCGAACCCCCAAACACCTGCAACCGCTAGTCGGTTGTTAAAATTTGAATCGGAGGAAGAGAAAAATTCGTTGAATCGCAAAATTCGTTAAATACATGTTCGTTAAATCGGGACCCGACTGTATTTGATTTTATTATAATTGGATTAACGTCCCATTCTGAAGCAACTCAAGAGCTTTGGTTAGGAACCTCATAATTTTGAACCGTGATCAAATGACAAGAATGACACCCCAGCTGGCCCCCTCAAACTTTCGCATCATGCCAACGTGTCAATTTTGAACCACGACAGATTTAATACAAATTAGCCCTTCTACACGACGGGTCTACAGTGACACTAGATTTCTAATCGTGACTCGACAACGAGGTCATGATCGTAACCATTCAGCTACTGTGACCACCCATGCTACTTTTAATGTCATTATAGTCGATTGATAAAAAAATTTGGCAAAATCAAAAATTCTCTTTTAGCACAAATATTTTGTAGAAATAATTGCATTTTCTGAAAAGGGATGTATAAACCCCTCCTCATTTTTTTTTTGCTGAAGAGTTATGCTTTTTCTTCTGGGTGTCCTTCAGTTTTTATTTTACCAATTGAGGTTTTTCAATGTATAGCTCAAAAACTCAATTGCTAAAACCAATATTACATTTTAATAAATTATCAATAGTCTATAGAATGTTTTGAAATAGAATAAAAAGGATTTTTCTGTTAATGAAAATATTTTTATCTAGCATCACGAACAGAAACACATTTTTTTAAGAAGACTCGGTAGCAAATTTCTTTATTTACGTATTTATAAATTATATTTTAGCGTTTTATACAATGTTTCTATTCCAGAAAATGATACCAGATGAAAATTTTCATATATTATTCGCACAATTTAAAATTTTTTAATTTTTTGAAGAAAATTGAGAAAATTTTAAAATCCTACTCCTTTTGTAAAAATTAATTTCTTGACCTGAAATTTTTTTATAATATTCTTATGGATGTTTTAAACAACTTTAGCGATCTATTTTAGAATAACTTTATTCGTTTTCGAGAAAAAAAATAAAATGTTGATATACAGGCTAAAAATCAACGAAAAAGCCAACATGTCTTACATTTTATTTTTTTTTAAAAAAAAGTATTCCATTTATAGCAAAACGGATCCCTAATTTTATTACATGCTTTATTTTTAACACGCAGGAAAAAAATGGAAGTGATTGGTAAATAATTGTCGAAGGAGTAGCATTTTGAATGCACTAAGGTTTCCAAAAAACAAACTGAGAAAAACCACTTTAAAGTTTATAATTCTGAAAAAATAATTATTATAAGCTTAATTAAACTTAAAATACCACTTTATGATATTAGTTATACAGTTTTCTTTAAAATAATTGCATTTTCATATTTTTTCAACCCACACATTTTTATAAATGATCAACTTTTAGAGAGTACCAATTGCACAAGAAAATTCAAGAAAAACATTAAAAAAAAAATTTTTCTGTCACGACAGAAATTTTAGCTGTTTTTCTTCTTATAATATTAAAGTATTACATTTGTATGAAAAATATATCAGGAATAAGAACTGAAATTATAAAATTGTTTATATAAAATGCCTTAATTTAAAAAATTTACATGCACACATTTCACAAAGAAAAAAAATGATTGTATGTATTGCCTCGGAAATATTCTGCTTTATATATTGCACATTCTTTTTTTAATGTTATTATTTCCCTTTATAAATTAGATTTTTTTTATCAAAATGCGTTTTTTAGCTTTTTTTTCTAAAAAAGAGGCGTGGCTGAATTGCCTGATTTGTTTTCAAATGAAGTTTTATTCAACTTCTAACATTACGACATGCACAAGTGATATATCAATCGAAAGATAATAATGTAAAGAATAAGATTAAATGAAAATAAAAAAAAACGATAGGTCTGTGATTTTTGGGGTACCAAGTCCTCTTAAATAATATTCAGATAAATGTTTTATCATGGAAGAGGTACGTATGAAAATCATTTCTCAAGAAGTTTATTTATTTATTTTTTGTTCTAAAGATTAAAGTTTTAAAAACTCTTTACATTAGACTCATAAATGAATACATTTTTAAGAATTTTTTTAATTAATTGAAGTATGTATTGAAGTTTCAAAATTATAACTTTAATAAGTGCTATTATAAAATACACTGAAATCTATATTACGCCATCTCTATGTAAATAAAAACAGCTATACTCGTATTTACAAGTAACAACACGAAAGAAAATTACTTATGAACTGCCTTTTATATGATTTTTACCAACCAACTTTTAATGGGATTTCAAATAGTAAATTCAAAGACTATTTTTTTTACTACAAATAGTGCTAATTTTAAAGTAAATTGTGTCAGTTATAGTTGTAAGTAATGTCTCTCCCATTATACTATGTATAAATAACATTTTTCAGAAGCTTTTGTAAGCAATTTAAACCTTTTATTATACTCCGCTGAGAACTTATTTTAGAAAATGTAAAAGGTAGAAAATTCTCTAAACTTCATTTGAATCCTATTCCAAACAAACATATGCTCTCTCAGTTTTTCGAAAATAGCAACTTTATGCGTGAGAATTACGCCGTATTACGACATGACAACAAAAAGTCCCAGTCCCCCCTTGATACAGGTCTCCGAAATTAGAAAAAGAAAAGCAATAATAATCATAAATTCGTTGGAAAATGTAAAAAAGTATATCAAAATACATTTTCTTTCTGTCTCAATGACAACGGAAAAAAATAATGGTAATTTTTTTTTAAAAAAAATAGCTAGAAGAAACTATTTTACCTGACAAGAGCACTGAATAAAAAAATGAAATATGACGAAGTAAAAGAAAAATACACAAATTAAACTTTTTTTTTCCCCTTCCGTGGTCCTCCCCTTTAGAATTTCTTCAGTTTTTGTATTATTTTTTTTTCGTTCTCCGTCGGCCTTTGGTGTATCACTACGCGTGATAAAAAGGTCCATTTATTTATGCCCCGCACTTTTTCGAAGGAAGACTCTCATTAGACTCGCATTCATAGCGTGTCAATCACGAAGCTTTGAGAAAAATGGGAAAATAAAAATATAATTTTTTCCCTCTTTCTCTTTCTCTCAAAAAAAAGTCGTTGTGAGCCAAAAAACTGCCATTGCTTGGTCCTCCTTTTCCGGAATTAGACTTTTACTTCACACTCATCTTCGTGCGTTATTTTTTATGCGAATACAAAAAAAGAGAAAATAAATGAGAGAAAGATAACTAATTTTGGACGTATAAATGGCAAAGAGTACCGCTAAAAATAAATAATCTCTTGAGAATCCACATCTGAAATAAACTCGTAAGAAAATGGAAAATTAAACTTGAAGAATGCAAAGAGCATACTTATTATTTGTTTTTTTAAATTCAAACTTATTTTTTAAAAGTAAAAAATTAAATAAATTGCTTAATTTATAAGTATTATTTATAGTTTTAATTGGCTTTGATAGCTAAGGTAATAGATTCTAATGATATTTAGTTTTCTCTAATGAAAAAGTACAGTTCATGAAGGGACAAAAGTTTTGTTCGTATCACTAATTAAGCCTCGTGTTCGATATCTGATTCTTCTAAAGACTGTCATCTAACAAAGTTAATGTACAATCGTTAAAAAAATTTAACACCTTAAATATGACTTACAATTCTTATCATTGTTAGTTAATATTCATTTCAAAGTTATTAATAAGCCAACCAAAAATAAATTATGATACTAAAGACTTAAATAACTAACTTAATTAACGTTATTAATTTTTGTCATAAACATAATTTTTCCATTGGGTATTCAGTTTTTTAAAAATCTTAGTTTTATAAATCTTATTTTTCATTTTATAAATAGCCTAAATTTTAAACTTTGCAAAAACCTTGACCTGTTTGAAAGTTTCTGATTTGGGAGAAAGGATTTAAAAATGGCTCCTTTTATATTAAATAACAGTCTCAACACATTCAGCAGTAAAATGTTTTCTATTAAAAAAAACTTTCAAAATTTCTCAAATTTATGAACTTAACAGTAAGGTTTAGCTATTTTTTTTTCTTCTATTAAAACGATAAAAAATAACCAAAAGTTTTTTAAAAAATAAATTTTTTTGAATATTTGAATTATTAAGTACAGCCCTACAGAAGAAAAGAATTTTATCATATTAAAAGTGTTATTTTTCTTACGTCACAAAGTGAGTGAGTGAATATATTAACGTCGCACTGTTCAGCTACACGAGGGCTTTTGGCGATGGACCACGTAATTTTGAACCATGGTCAAGTGACGTGGACGACACCTGAGCTGGCACCCCCATCTTCTAACTACCACACCACACCAACGGGAGGACGTTTCAGCTCTCGACAGATTTAACGTACATCGCTGTCCTACACGGCGGGTCTTAAGTGGTACTGTTTCTGATGTCACAAAACCGTTATAAATTCAAAATTTCTTGCAATTCTTCCGAAGTATCCAAGAACTATTTAAGATCAAATCTGTCGTTGTTGTTGCTTGTTGCTTATGCCACCTGATCGACAGTAACCTCAGTCCAAGGTCGACGAAATTCGTCGCAGGTAAGGGCTTGAATTTTACGCCTGTCGTTAGCCTTAAGCTTTGAGCCTTAAGCTTGAGCTATTTGGCTCTATTGCACCCCAATTTTGAGGAAGAACACCCTGGAAGAGGAAGAGAGGGGCCATCCATCTATCTTCCAATAGCACCAACCTCATGAGAGGACTTGCGGCTCGACGGCTATTCAGAGTACCCCCATGCCGCGAAGGCACTATACATTTACAAACATCCATGCCTTCTCCGGGATTCGAAGCCAGTCAGCATCACTAACCACAATACCGGACGGGCGGCAAGATCAAATCTTATGACGAGAAATCTCCTAGACTTAAGGCACAGTGCTCCTCAAACTTTCAATATTCGCGACCCAATATTCAATCATTATTTTCATCAAGCCCCCGTCCATACAATAACAGCGTATTGAATTCAATATTATACTTTGACACTAAACTACAACGCGACTTTAACCTCTTATGTGCCGTAGACGTATATAAACGTCTCGCTAAGCCAACGCATTTATTATCTGGACGTATATATACGTTTTTCCGAAATTTCTCTTCTTTGTGCACTGCTATCCATAAAATTAAACCGAAGGCTTTGGAATGCAATATAAGGACCTTCGCAGTGTTTGAGAAGGATTTACTTATTTCAGAGGATTTTGCTTATTTATTCCTTTTCTCTTCCCCCCCCAAAAAAAACCCATCTAAATATGCGCATCTACGAGGAAAACGATGGCATTGGGGAGCAAATAGCGGCAGTTAAGTAATTAATTATAAATCGTACAAATTATCAAGATAAATGTTAATAAGAGCCCATGAGGTCACTCGTAATTATCAAACTTGTTGTTAGTATTGTTAAATTAATAATAAAATACATTGTACAGTACTGATACGTTTATAAGTGTAATATATCAGTGCAAATGTGTATTTTATATTTTATTATGTCAGAGAAAGTATTTTGTTTGTTTACTTTCAGTAAATCAATAATTTTTTAAATAATTTTCTGTTTTCGACTTTTCAATATTCTCGCGCCCCCCTCGTAGAGTTATCCCGTCCCCCAAGGGGGGGCGCCCCACAGTTTGAGAAACACTGACTTAAGGGAATATTTGCTAATTTAGAATATTTAATAATCGATTAATTTATTAAGTTGTTCTTAAAAACGGGGAAAATTTTATAAAAGATTTTCCCTCGCGTAGTTTTATTATTTTTTTCCAAAATCTTTAAAATAATTAAAATCCATAATGGGGAAAAACTCTGTTTGGAAAGTTAATTAACTATAATATATCTAAAATAATTCGTTAATTCATTCTTATCATAATTCTCTTCCACTGTGTCGTTAAAAATACCAATAGCATTTATACTACACTCATGTCTATAAATTAAGGGTAATGAAGTTCAGGTAAAGAAAGAGACAGAAGCAAAACAAATTTGACTTATTTGTAAAGTCTATTTATTAAACAAAAGGTAAAGAGCAAAAAAAGATGCTATATGTTTGACATAATTAATAAAAATTGCGATTTTTACTCCATGGAGCAAATTTCAAAAAACCTATTTACAAAAAACAGTATAACATGGTTAGTATGATGGTTAATACGGAGTATGTCTCCCGGACGAAGCAATACAGGCCTTACAACGCCTAGGCATGCTGAGTATCAAATTATCATTCTGAGATCTTGGGGAATATTACACAACTCATCAAGCAATGCCCTCCGAAGTTCCGATAACAGGTGGGAGGGGATTGACGGGCTGCAATTCGTCGGTCAAGCATATCCCACACATGCTCTATTGGATTCAAATCCGGTGAATATGCTGGCCAATCCATACGGGTGATATCCTACGATTGAAGGCATTCGTCTACAATGTTTGCATTGTGAGGACGGGCGTTCTCATCCATAAACAGAAATTCAGCACCCATGGCACCCCGAAACAAACGTACATGTTGTTCCAGAATGACATCCCAATAGATGTGGATTGTCATCGTTACAATCTGAACATGCAAGTCAGTTCTGGAACCAAGAATAATACCTCCCCAAACGAGCCATCCTGCACCACCGTAACGATGTCGTTCAATGGTGTTCTCTTGGTGGTAACGGGTACCTGACGCTCTCCATATTAAAGTCCGGCGAGAATCAGACTGCAAACTAAACCTGGACTCGTCGGAAAACATCACACAAGACCACTGTTGTGGTGTCCACAATGCATGCTCTCTACTCCAGGTTAATCGCAGGCGACAGTGGGTTGCGGTAAGTGGAACACATCTGACAGGCCTACGAGCATTTGACCAATGTGCCCTAAGCGTCTGTACACGGTCTGCCTTGAAACTGTCGTACCGGTAGCTGACGAGACAGGTCTGATTCTGTGCTCCGTCTGTTTCTTTTGGCAGTAACTGCCAAATATACCGGTCCTCATTCGGCGTTGTAACTCGGAGGCGACCTGTGTTGTAACATCTACTCACATTACCATCATCTTGGAATCATTGCCAATGCCTGGAGATGACACTCTGGGCGATTCCAAGTTCCTCGGATACTTCCAGCTGGGTACGTCCACATTCCAGTCGTCCAATTGTTATACCACGTAAAAAATCATCCAAATGCTTCCTTTGTGCCATAACTATGCGGTTATTGCACTGAAAGGCTTTTAAAGCGCTTGTGAACAATTTTACTTCTTTGCCACCATTCCTTATATACCCCTCTCTTACACTCTCGTCATTGTGACGTACTATCCGCGCCATCTGGTGGTTTCCTGTAATTTGCATATTCTTCAAGATGTGTGTGATAATTCTACAGGTGAAATTTTTATTTTAGAGTTCAATTTCTGTGTAGTTCTGAATTATCCTTAATTTATGGACATGAGTGTATTTTTATCAGATTATATTGAAATTTATAAATGTTGTGTTACGTCATTTGGATTATACATTAAGTCTAACGGGACTCAAATGCTCTCACGCTGGCGGGATTGGCGAGATTAGGAAATTGAGGTGCGAGTTCAAGCATCATCCTTTTCATTTCACTCAGGTTCAAAGTTGCTAATTTTAATGCCAATACTCCTCGTGCTTTTGTGTATATGTAAATGTGATGTATACAATCAAACCAACGCTAATTAAAATTAATATATTGAAGCATCCAAATGCGTGTTCGGAACCGTGATTTTGGAAAAGTCTACAAATGAATAGTTTTTTTATTATTATTTTGGGTCACTGTATAGAATACACGAATAAAATTGTTTTCAGAATTTTATTAAAATGAAAAATTATTTAAACGCTTTATTTTGGCAAAAAAGTATACATAGAATCATCTTTTTTCAAAACATTCTCCTTTTATGAAAAATGCTTCTATAATAATAATATTTTACTGAGCCATCTCCAGAGAGCCTGAACTAGGATTTTTGAAAATTCACATTACTTTTAGAGTTACTACCAATTCAAATAATAATCGGCGTGTTTTTGCTAAAATTTTATCTTTCTGATGTATTAAAATAAGGATAAATCAACTTCTAAGTTATATATTTCAAAAATCCTAGTTCAGGCTCTGTATAGACGACTGAGATATATATACGCAAAGCATTATTATTGTAGAAGCATTCTTCAAAAAAGAAAAATGTTTTGAAAATAAGTAATTCTCTTAGTTCTTTCTTTGCCAAAATATTGCATTTAAATAATATTCTATTGCAATAACATTCTGAAAACAATCTGATATGTGTATTCTAATCTAAGTGACATTAATATTTTTGAAAAATTTGTTTGTAGACTTCTGCAAAATCACGGTTCCAAACGTAGTCGGATTCCTTAAACTAAACTACTGAGTGACACAACAGCCCATGTGGGCCAATGCCTACTGTGCCCATCTCAGTTTTCATGACCTTGGGCACTGAGGTGTATGAGCAGATATTCTGGTTAGGTGGTCAGTCTGTCTTCCCGAGTAAGCTTGGTACTCATTTATCGACTTACTGAAGGGATGAAAGTCTGAGTCGATCTTGCCCGGCTCGGAAATAGAACCCGGACCTGTGGCGTGGAGGCGCTATACGCTACCACTTGACCACTGGGCATACCACAAATTATACATTAATTTTTATAAAATGACAATCCAAATTTATTTTAAAAAGTGTATTTCCAGTTAGCTATGCTAAAAAAAAAAAAAAAAAAAAAAGAGAATTTTCCGCAAAACATATTAAATATGACATTTTTTTTCAAAAAATTACTTCAATTTTGTGTTGCTAATTATTTTCAATTTTATAGCAACTCTTAAGTAATTCTTTGACATCAGAAGTTCCTTATTTTTTAAAAAAATCGAAATTAAAGGAATTTAGTTTACTTTCACGAAGAAACATTTAATTTCATTAAAACTAATTGTTGCTCTTTGCAAAAATGATAAATTCAGTGCGAAATATACTGCTTATCTGATAAATTTAAGAGATCTAACGGTTTTGCATGCAATAAAAAGATATAAAAGTTTTAAAAAAATAATAGTGCCAAAGTAAGATAAGAAGAGATTCTCCATTGAATTCTACTGGAAATATTAAAAATCAGATCAGTTGGATATGTGGGCCTTTTTTCCAGAAGAAACAAAATTCAAGAAAGGTAGCAAAACGTTGACTTTGCGTTTGCAAAATCTAGTATAAACAAGCCTTTATCCTATTGAGATAAAGTAACCTTTGTCGATGAAAATAAATTCGATATTTTCGACAGAGTTGGTGAGATAAGGAATTGGTAGAGAAAAATGATGAACTAAATCTAAAATATATTCTCGGAATTTTCGAGTATGGGGTACATATAAACGAAACGAGGTTGAATTTTTGGATGTAATCGTGTCGCAAGGATTCAGGAAAGCATGTTAATGACACATTCTCTTATAGTCTTTGATATTTTAGAGGTGGCATGCATGCAATATGTAGAAGAAATATATGCAACAAAACATAAAAAACACACCAATAGCACGAACATACGCGAGAAAAGTATAAGACGGGCAAAAGCGTTTTGCTTTTAATCCCCCCCAAAAAAAAAACCACTTTACCTTATTCAAATTTAACCCATTAAGCGGTCAACTTTTTTGCCCAAAATGTTCCAAAAAAGGGCACATTTTTTATTGTATATAATTAAGCATAGTACCTAATAGAATGTGAAAATTTTAATCTTATTTTAATTTTCAATTTGAAAGTTTTCACACTATTTATTATTTTATAATTGCGGAACACAAAAAAACCCTAACGTTTGCTTTTTATAAGCACACTCTGCGTGCTATGAAGAATGTTTCGTAAATCTTAAAAGAATTTCTCTCACACTTACAAAAAAATTTCATGTCCGTCCCTCTTTTTCAAACGGTTGAAGATTTTGTGTGCGTGTGTATATGATTGCAGACACAATTTGAAGATGGTTTAAATCTAAGTCTTAATTCAATGGGACAGAGATAATATCAGTTTTTTTATTATCTTTCGCTTTTCATTTCTTCTCAAGCAACAAATTGCACTCGTCCATCCCTGTTCTATATAGAATAGTCTCAGGAATCTAAATTCCTACCTTCATCACAAAGAAAATTCTGAATGATTATTTCAGGACTATGAACAAACTGCTGTGTGTGTGTGCATCTCGTAAAATCACTAGCACTAATAATCTCACTATAGGAATTAAAAATATCTGCCAATCAAAGAAAGAAAGAAGAAAATATCAGTGCCCGTACAGCGTACGGGCAAATTAGTTATAGCCAGCTCCCGGTAGCCGTAAGGTCATCACCTCCCTGGTACGGTGCACGGGCAAACCAATTGAATATCACATGATTTAAACTTTGCACGCTAATTGGTCTATATCGGTAGATGTTGATAATTTAGTTTTGGTATATATTTAGTATTCTTCTTCTAGTGTTGTAATTATATTATTTTTAGTATTTTTAGAAACACATTTTTCTTAGAAACTTATTCAAAATAACATACTTAACGTAACATTTCGATTTTTTCATCTCATAAAATTATTTATTCATCTAAAAAGTGTGCTTATTTTTTATTCTCAAGTTATTATTCTAGACAAAAATCAAGAATAAATTATTAACAGTAACTATTAATAGTAAATATTAACAGTACTCTCTCAGATTAGATTTTCAGAACTAAGAAAAGAAATAAGCTTATCTTTGAAAATAATATTTTACACCATCGTATAAAGAGAACTGCTACAAAATTAATAAACACAACAATTAAATTATGCAAAATAAAGGTAGTTTAGAATCAGATCAGAGGACTTTATATCAAGTTCTCATTTGTAAATACTTTTTACTTAGCCATATCATGGCTATTTGATTAAATAATTTTGAATAAAGAAAGATGTTATTTAAATAAGGTATTACTCGTATATCAGCACAGAATACAAAATTTTTAACAATTCGAAAATAAACCCGACAGATGGAAATATTTTGTTTATATTTCCTTTCAATTTTCTACATGGATTGTTTTCAAGATTTTTTGGTATGTTTTATAAGAATGCAAAAAAAGAAGAAAATAAAATACTTTTATTAAGTTGATATTATCAAGACTTTTTAAAACTTATCTGGTAAATTTCTGAAGAAAATGTCAGAACCTAAATGGAAATACAGTTATGTAAAAATATAATAAATTAATATTTACTATATTTTTCAAGAGAATATCAGAATATAAAACAGTATCATTTATGTATTCAAATAATGCACGCAAGCTTAAGCGTGAACAACAGATATTTTAAATTCCTTCTTAAGCTCGATCTCATTAGATTAGAAATTGTGTCTGAATGTATGTGTGTGTGACATCCATTCTATACATAATAAAAACTTTTATTATTTAAAATACATATTTATTTTAATATAGAATAAATTTAATGCTCTTATCGAAACACTAATACACTTTATTTTATGTAACGATATTTTTCTATTTTCTTCTTGAATAAAGGAAAATATAATTTTAAACATCAGTAATAAATAAAAGTATTACATCTTTTTTTAAAAACCAGTTCACTCGCAAAAAGGAACATTTATTTGTTAAAACAGATGTTCCTTCAAAATTCGAAGAAACAGTTTTAGTTTTTGTGTGATTTATACGGAATTTAATATTCCTATTTTCCTGATGCTTATATGAATCGAGAGAGAAAGTTTTGTAAGCTGATAGTATTGTAAAAATGAACGAATTTTTTTTTTTGAGTTGGATAATCCAATAATAGATTATTTCTGTAAAATTCGCCTAGACACATTTTGCTTATTTTGGAGTCAAATATTTAAAACAAACATTTTCAGTTTAAGTGTGTTTGATGGATTATTTACATCAAATAAGTTTGAATTTTTGCCACACATTCCCATACGCACATTAACAAACACACGCACTTATGCATTTTATTTTCTAGATACCTATAAATAAGTTATTACATGCTTCATCTTCAGGGGACACATTACCCGAAAAAGGACCAAATTATCGAATTTTTTTATATTTAATTTTAATTGTGAGACTTTTCTAAATATGTGTACAAATTTCACAGCTTACCTGAGTTATTTAGACAATTATTTAAATTTTTTAACAGTATGGGGGAAGAGAAAAGTGAAATTAGAACTGCGTGTACCTCTTTTATTTGTTTTACTGACCTTTAAATCGTTAAATACTTTTTTCTAAGGTTTTTATTTTTCACAAAATTATGTATTTAAAATATTAAGGTTTTTTTTAAACATAGTTTTGAATCTTTTTCTGGTTATTTTGTATAATGTATTTGACGATTCTCGGTATACGGAAAAAGGATTTACCTGAATAGTTACTTTTTTAAAAAAAAGATAGATATAGCTTTTTTAGATATAGCTTTTTATATTTTTTATAGTGTCCGACACGAAAAAAAATTTCTAAAATATATTATATATATATATATATATATATATATATATAAAACTGTCACTCATAACACAAATACGATATACCAGACTGTGAAAACGCTTCTAAGATTATTAGAAAAAAAATTAGTAAAACATATTAAAGTTTTTATGAGAAGTAAAATTTTAAAATTTTGAAATATTTTTTTAAATTTTAAATTGTTTTTTCTTTAAAAGTGGTGCTTTTTTTCTAAAATGCATATTTTAAATGCATGTTTAAATAGGGTACATGTAAATATTTTTGTATAAATATATACATAAAAAATAGTGCACAAGGTACCGTATATAACCTTAAAATATCTTTAAAATGCTTTTAAATGGTACTAAATATATTCTGAAATAAATTTTAATACTAATACACTCAAAATTTCACATATCGCTAAAGTTTTAAATATTAATTCCTTTTTTTTAAGTATTAGAAAACATACTTAACTTATTTAATTATTTCAAAAAAAGGAGAATTCGATAAAATTATCAAAATAAGAAACTAAAAAAAACAACTAAAGAATATATTAATTTACTTTAAATGTTTATTTTTAATCAGACGTCACGTAAACGGGAAAACAAATAAATTATTTAAATAATTGAATAATCCCAAGAAGATTTAAATTCATTGACGGAGAATCAATTTTTCAGTCTCACCAACTGTTCAGGGATGTATTACGGCACAGAAAATCTTTAAAAAGTAGAATCCGATTAAAAATATTCCTTTTCTACAGCCAATTCTTTGCATAATCTTTTTATACGAGAATTCTTATTCGTTATCTTTATGAATTTTTTAAAAAAATTTATCCATATAATTAATTTATTTTGGTTATAATTCAAATTCTTTTAGATTTAATTTTACTTCAATGTTAAAAAAACTTAAGTGTATTCAATTATAAATCTTGAAGTTTTTACAAATAATTCATTATTCAATGTAATCTGATTGTTACGTGTAATATATTCTGAACTGTTGCAACTAACGAATGTCCCTAATTAAAATTATTTAATTAATACGCTTTTGAACTTTTTACTCTTAAAATTATAAATCTTACTTTTTTCATTTAAAATAATCAGCATCGTAAAAATCGTATTTCATTTCTAAGTCAAAATGATAAACATACAAAATTTCAGAAAAAAACGTTCTAATTTAAATATAAACTTAATTTCAAGTTATTTGCGCATCAAATTTTTTGAAATATGAATAGGTTAATTATAGTTTAAGCAAATTAAAAGAATGAAATTATAAAAAATAGCAATTATAAAAACATAACATTTTTTACAAATAAATACCTTTTTTCTACTTCTATAAAAACAAATATTTAATGTGGATTTTTAAGAATTATTTATTTGCAGATAACAGTTGAATATGTATACTATTTTTCTAGATTATGACATTTAATTAAGTACTTTAGATTTTAACCGAAATTCATTACAAATAAGTGCTATCAAAGGAAGAATAAAATGGGATCCAAAAGTGTCAAGTAACATAGTCATAGTTAAGCATAAAAAACTAATTTTCTTTAATTACGATTCGAAGAAGTTTATATATTTTTTTATCTGAAGCAACCCTTTAAAATATTTGATAAAACGGTTTTTACAAAAACTTTTGTAAAGAAAGTGCAAATTTTGTCTATTTTATTCATTTTAGATGCAAATATTTTATTTTGTGTTCCTAATGTCATTGGAAAATTTAAATTTTTGTTAACATTTTAATAAGAGTTTTTACAACTTTCTCTCATTTCGGAGTATATTACTGTATTTTAGATTTATATTTTATTTTATATACTGCATTTTCACTAATAAATACTTGAAATATTTCATTATCACATAATTTAACTATTTTTTTTATTTTCTGCTTTGTGTAATTTAAAAAGTTTAATACTTTATTACTTAACTGTAACTTTATAAACTTTTTTACGAAATAAAAGTTACATTATCAATTTTATCCCGTACGTAATTTATTACACAAAAGCTATTGTGCATTAAGATGCAAATCAGACAGTCATAATTATAAATTCCATGTCCAGAATCAAAAAGTGGAATAAATATTTTTCACATATCATATTTCACAAATTAGCTACGAAAACAGTCATTAGTTCGATAGCAGACGACTATTTATGTAAACAAATATATTAAGATTATATATTTATAACCACCGAACGATTTATTAGAACATGTAAAATTAAAAACAAGCAAAAAAGGTATTTCAATAAATTGAAAAATAAATGAAAATCGCAGGGAAATAGTGATAACAGTTATTAAGAAGCACATGAATTAAAATGACAAATAAAAGTAGAAACTTTTAGATTTAAGGAATTCAAGATCAAAAATAAAGTTTTTCAAAAGCTATGGCAACTGATGCGCAACTATACATTGCAATACATGATAGTGAATAAAAAAGAATAGATATATATATATATAGTTAAACTAGAAATGAGAGAGAGTTAAAATTATGGTATTTTTATTTTTGTTTTAAAAGATTTTTTTAATGAACATGGTAGCTAGTTACACCTGTGCAAAACTTAAGCAAGAGGTGTTCTTTTTGCCCCAACTACACGAGAAATCATCTGAGAGACATAAAATTCAGAAATGAAAGACGGTGTTTTGCACTTAAACGATGACGAAAGCATAGCCGAGCAAAAATGGATACAATGCATATAGTATGGAATCAAACAAAAAATGCTTCATTGAACATTGTATCGTTACACATGATTGTCTGTCCAAGAGAAAGAACAACAAGCACAGATGTTCCTTATTATAGGAAATACCCTCCCCTTACTCTAATGGTTGCTTCGCACCTCCTCTCCATACTTAGCACCAGATTGTCCAACAGTTCTTGAGGTAAGAGTTATCATTCCTCAATCAGCGTCTGTTTCAGTTGTTGGGTGTTGCCCGGAAGGTATAATTGTACCACGAGCTGTCTCCCCATAGCATCCCATACATATGTTCTATGGAATTTAAATTAGGAGAGAATGTGGCCTATTCATTCGAGTAATATCTTCTCTTTCAAGTAGCTGCTGACCATCATCAGTCTGGTGTGGTCATACATTGCCATCCATAAAAATGAAGTCTGATCCAATAGCACCTGAGAATAGACACACAGGGGGAAGGACCATCTCCTTAAAACAGTGCTCTCGGGTTACAGAGCCCCTGTCGAAAACATGGAGCTCAGTCCTCCAGCATAATGCTTTCCCAAGACGACAACTCCAGGATCACCGTAACGGTCTTTTTCCGTGATGTTACTGGGATGGAACCATGTCCCGACCTCCCTCCAAATCAACTGGCTTTGAGAATCTCTTGTGGAACCTAAACGACTCTCATCCGTAAAGAGGACACGATTCCATAGGGGAGATGGTGGTGTCCAGTTTTTGTGCTCTTTACAACACTCTAAGCGGCACCAACTTTCCAAGGGATTCAGCTTTCCGGAGCGAATAGGCCACCTTCGTGAAGGCCATAGCCAAAGTAAACCGCGACACTTGTTGCACTGTTGATGTACACAGTTGCTGAGCAATGGTACTTGCTGACTGGTATCGGGCTCTATTCACCTGCAGGTCAATATATTGGTCATTCCCTGCTGTTGTTTTCCTAGGGATGCCACCAACAACCTTTCTAACAGCTGCCCCTGTAGTTTGGAAAGCTTTCCAAGAGTGCGAAACGAAATATTCGTTGATTTCGAACTCTTCAGCGACATCGGTCAACTTCTAAACCGCTCCTAATGGTTTCCGATTATTCTTCCTCGTGTGAATTCATCCAGGTGATGTCTTTTAGCCATATTTCACGAAAGAATTCACTTGCATTTGTAGCGAATGTCTTTAATTGAGCCTCCGCTCTTCCTTTGAGTCTTGAGCTGCGAGCGCCGACCACACGTGTTCTTTTTACACTCACGTCATCTATGAATTTTTTACCTGGCATTTGCATACGTATGACCTTTCTATGGAATTGTGAATTCATCGCACAGATCGCAGTAACCCCTTTTCTGCAATTCCATGGCTTTATGCTTTAAATTTACCATATTACTTAAGCTTTGCACACCAGTGTATTAAGATTACAAAATTCATTAGCAATTTGGAGTTAATTATGTGAGTTCAAGTTGTGAACTCATTAAGCACTATCAATTGGAATAGCAGAGGCTGCTACTTGTTAAACTCTTTTAGATTTCAAAGTCTTTACTTGTTGTGGTGGTTCGTCGGAAACATCAACTCAAATTTAATTTTCAGCATCTTATCGAAGATCAAATTACGCAAAAAAGTTTTATAGTACATTTTGTTTCTATAGTAAAGCGTTAATACTGTGCGTTCCCTAAAAATACCCGTACTCTAACTTTAAAATAAAATCATTGCATGTGTGTGGGAGTGTCATCTATTTTTTATAATGTGTTGTTCCTTTAATTTTTATCGGGTGAGTTTTCTCGCTCTCATACCGTGCTATAATAAAATGTCACGCTATTTCATTATTTGTACAATAATAATCATAATAATTTTATAACACATTTAGAGAAATGCACTGCTTCAACTTATTTTGATTCTGTAAATTATATCAAGATATATATATATATATATATATATATATATATATATATATAATTAATATAAAAAAAATTTAAGTCAATTCCTACTTAGACCAACAAAGAAAAATTTTATTTTAGCTACTTTTTACTAAATAGTTACAGTTAATATAAATATGTATTTACATATGACAGAATCACAGCATTAAGTGGTAATTAATTTTATTAATTATCATTAAAGTATCCTATTGTCATACAAATCAATCGTGTATATAAGATTTTAGTTCAACTGAATGCTTTAAAATGTGAGGGAAAAAAACCTTTTCAAGTTTTGACACACAAGTCGCCAAAAATGATGCCAACGTGGCTGTATTTGTAATTCTTTAAATAATTAGTTTTAGTCGATTAATTTTTATTAATTATAATTCAATTATTGTATTGTCATCCAAAATAATCATGTATATAAAATTTCAGTTCAATTGAGCGCTTTAAAATGTATTTTATTAACGATTGAAAATTCCACCAAGATAAATAAATAAGTAAATAGAGAGTGGAGCTAATAGTAGGAATTGAATTAAGAACTTTGTACAAAAAATCATGAAATGAAATCACAATCTCTGCATAAAATCCTCTTGGTGCTTGTCTCAATATAATGTGGGTCATCTCGTAAGATATTAAGAGCTTTGCATGTTCATATTTCTAGTTAAAAATGTTACAGGAACTCTAACTTTGGAAATTAAGAAAGGTTATATTGGTAGTAGTGTGCTACCAAAATAATGTTTGTTTTCAATGTTTTCAGAGATTTATTTACAATAAAATCCACATTGGATGAAACATTTTATATCATGAGGCCAGATATCATTTAAACAGTTTCTTTGTGACAGGTTCTACCCGCGGGCCTTCAACTAAGCCTCTTTGGGGATGGGGGGATTATTCTTTAACTGTGGTTTGAGTTTAAAACCGCCTTCCGTAGAGGTAACCTAATTTTATACTAATGTAAATGCTATTAAAACTATAGCAAGAGGTGTGGAAGAGTTAATCATGAAGGGTTAATTGTGAATGGTTGGTCATGAATCATTAATCGGGAATCGTTAACCATTAATAGTGAGCCATTTAAATTAGAACTGCTGCTCAGAGAAATGGAAATAATAGAGAAGCTGATCTGAAGAGGAGAGTAGAAGTTTAGGAAACAGCTGACTAATGATCGACAAGCTAATCCAGAGATAAGTGTACATTTCATAACCTTATTAGATAAGGAAACTAATTAAAATTGCTCTCAATGTTATTAAACTGGAATCAATTATAATATACCAATAAGAAATATAAGGAATCAATACGAAATAAAAAGAAACTGTTTTTATAACAACGTCTGGGTCTTCGTTGTCTTTAACTACACCTGCAACCTCCAAGTTGCAACGCCTTAAAATTTAAGTATCTTGCAAATATTTGACTATAATCCTCATTCATTAATGTGAAAATTTTTTAATTCTCAAAAAAAATGGCGTGATGTGTGCCGTATTACCCAAACGGATTGCTAAGTCTCTTTTTCTCTATTCAGTTCTTAATGATACTTTATACAGAGAACTTATCCAGCAGTTTTTTGCAATATTATCAAGGAATAGAACCTTGGTAGTGGTTTTAACAAGATACAAGCAACGTTTTAAACAAACTATAAAATCATTCATATGTTTCAATATTATTTAGCGATAAACTCATTTCAAAAATTTTAGCCACCTCTTTACTCTGAATTGAAAATCGCTGATGGTTTTTGTTTGATTTAAGGAACAAAGTTTGTGTAGGCAATACCAAAACAACAGTTGAACTAAAAATTTCCAATGGTAAATATATATATATATATATATATATATATATATATATATATATATATATATATATATATATACACAAATACAAGGGTTAATTCCAGCATCTTAAAACCTGTCTTTCAAAATGCGTACAAACGAAATCAATTTTACGTCAAAAAAAGAAGAGGATATTTTGAACTTTTAATACAAATGTAAGTTCAGAATTTTATTCTGGTTTATGTTACAAATGCTTTTCCACATTAGCAGAAAAATAATTGCTTAGACATTTTTGTTATTGTGATATAATTTCACAAATCATATATCAGCGAAGAAACTTTTAAGGCACCCGGAACTAAATATCAAATCAAATATATACCACCTCTGACAATAAAGTTCAATGAATGAAGTCAAAATGAGAGATCTGAAAACACTGGCGAGACAAAACGCTGCACATTTGTGGCGCAGGTGTTGACCACCTATTCCCACCGTTGCTCAGTTGAGCGTCGCTTGTGTTCCGTGTAAGACTTGTTTTACAAAGAGCTTGTTTAGTGCTTTGGTTCTTAACTAAGAACAGAAAAATGAACGAACCAAAGTCCAATTTAAATTTTTTTGTTTTAAGCTTCGCAAGACACCGAAAGAAATGTATGAAATGTTGCTACTTGCTTACGAAGATCAAGCACTGTCCATGAAGTGTATGTACGAGAGGTTCGCCCGTTTTCGTGAAGGCCCGGAAAGTGTTTTTGACAACCCCCGTGGCGGAACCTCTATCAGTGATGAAAACACTAAAAAGAAAGCGAGGAAATTAATCACGAAAGATCGTCAATCAACTGTGTGCATTAAAGCTGATGAACTGCAGATTAACCGTGAATCCGTGCGACAAATTGCTACCCAGAATTTAGTAATGACGAAAACGTGTTGTGGTCTTCTACCTAATCTTTTGACTGACGATCAGAAGCAGATAAGTTTAGAGGCTTCCCAGAATTTCATAGAAACGGCGGATGCGACACCTAATTTCTTGAACTATATTGTCTCTAAGGATGAGTCCTGGTCTCAAGTAAGTCCTTGAAATGAAACTGCAAAGCATGGAATGGCGTTTTCTTGCATCACCTCGTCAGAAAAAGGTTAGAGCAGACAAATCACGCATCCAAATGATGCTCATCACCTTTTTTGACAGTCAAGGCATTATCCCCAAAGAGTTTCAACCTGAGGGAACGAGATAAATGCTGCAAAGTACATTGAGATTTTGACCCGTTTCATGAAACGTCTACGCAGAGTACGACCCCAGTACGCACAACAAGGTTCATGGTTTTTTGTTCACGATAATGCTCTCCTTCACACAGCCAGTATCGCCAAACAGCTCCTGGCAAAAAAGAGGGTGGTGCAAATTGAATATCCACCATACTCACCAGACCTCAAACCTCCAGACTTCTTTCTACTCCCACGACTCAAACTCACTTTGAAAGGAAAGAGATTTGAAGATATTCCAGACATCCGACGAAACGTGACGAGGTTTTTGAACTCCATCCTAAAAAAAGACTTCTTGCAAAATTTCCAGGACATGTATAGCAGATCTCAGCAGCGCGTAGTTAAGGGAGGTGACTATTTCGAAGGCCAGTTAGGTAGCTATCAATAATATTTCATCTGCGTTATTGTTACAGAACTATTCACCGAACTTTATTGTCAGAGGTTTTATATTGTCATATGTATCTTTTTTGAAGTGTTTCCTTAAATATTTGTTAACAAGGTTTAAAATGAAGAATTTGTTTATTGGTATTTATGCAATATTCTTTTAGGTGTGTGTGAAACAAATTCTTCAATTGTTAATTTCTGTATTGGAAATTAATTATTTTTCTTTTTACCTTCAAACTGCTTTTGTGATGGATTCTTTTTTCATAAGGTAGGTTGTAGAAATCTGGTGAATTTTATCCACAGGCTCAAAATTTACTTCATTACCGAACTTTGAGTGAGAATTATAAGATGTGTGAAAAATTTGAAGCTACATAGATTCAGTTAAATATTTTAAAAGTCTTTCTTTAGGGATTAATACCTTTAAAAACAGTTTCAGAAATAAGTACATCGTTATGAATTCAATTTATCCCGTCATTTATGTCAAAGATACACAAATATGTTTTCAATATCATAACAAAAACACTCTCAATTCATTGATTGAAACTATATTTAAATTCCTTTCTAAAATCATATGAATAACTATTATAGCTACATTTGGACACAAACCAGTTGTTTATCTTGTAAAAAATAATTGGTTCGTAGAGTTTTTTTATATGACGTGACATATCTAATCAAATCGAGTCTTTTTTTCGATGCTATTTAAATAGTTATGACCAGTTATTCAATTTCTTGTATTTGGCATAAGAAAATGCATTCCAAATAGTTAACATGATATATTGTTTTTACAACTTTATTTCGATGCTTTCCGACTTTTTTTCAATAAAAATAAAAGGACTTGTACACATATAATTACGTCTATTTCCTAATGAAGTGCTTCTCTAACTTTCAGTATTCGTGACCCAATTTTCAAACATCATTTCCATCGCCCCCCACATACAAAAGCAGTGCGCTGAATGCAATAATAATGTACTTTAATGCTAAAGCTACAATAAGTCATTAATTATAAACCGTACAAATTATCGTTATAAGTATTAATTTATGTACATGTTACTTTTAAGTAACTGATATTTTAAGTTGTTTTTAAGTAATAAGATAAGTATTTTTTTATGCTACTTTTCCTTTCTAATTTTTTAAACTCTAACATATTGCAGTAAACATGCCAAGGTGTATTTTATTTCTTTTTGTCTCTGAATGTATTTTATTTTGCTTCATTCCAGTAAATAAGTATTTTTTTTTTAAAGATAATCCTTTATTTTCTACTTTTCAATATCCTTGCGCCCCACAATTTGAAAATCACTGTCCTAATGTATTCTTTTATTTTCCCATAATTCTTGTCATTATTTACAATGAAATGATTCATACTTTCAGAGCGTTTCATTAACCCTCCAACGAGCAACGTTCATTCCCAGTTTAACTTTTTCTATATATATCTCGGGTCACCCCCCCCCACACACACATGTTGTTGGGACATTAAACATAATTTTAAGAATTTTTAATCTAGTCCCTACCAGCTATTTCTTTAAATAGCGAAATAAGTATTCCGTCACTTCCTGAAAATATATAATAATAATAAATAAATAAATAAAATATCGCAATGGTCAGAGAATAAAATATTGAATTCCTTTAGACATTCTCCGGTATCTTTGCACTGTAACTTTTTCTTTTCCTTCAAATTCTAGATTTATATACTTGCAGTGGCACACATAAGGGGGGTCCTGGGGACTGGTCTCCCCCAAAGCCCTTGATTTTGTTCCGATTGCTCATAATTCTAAGTATATAGTACGTAAAATTTAATTAAGTATTTGTTGGTAATGAATAATTTTATCAACTAATGCTAATTATTTATTCAATAATTAGTCTTTTACTGTGTTTTGTTCCCTAAAATCGACAAAATCAAAAGGAGCATGATACAAGAATGGTGAACTTTAGACCCCCCTCCCTTGAAAAATTCCTGTGTGCGCTGCTGTACACATGTATATATTTTTAAAGATGCAGCATCAAAAAAATTGTTCATGCATAGTAAAAACTGTTTCTTTCGATTCGATTTTATAGTATTAAATCAATTGTATTAGATAAAAATATTACATACGGTGTTCACATGTACCTCACTGACATCTAATATGCGTAAAATTTTTCCTTAAATAATTTTATAATTCCTTAAAACACCCCCTACTTAGTTTTTCGATAAATTGCAAAATTGTAAATAATATTTGACTAAAATCAAAATTCTTTTAATTTATGATTCTACATTAAGGGGTCATGGTGCGATTTACACAAAAATTTCTAATTTAATGATTTTCATAATTCTTTTAGTTGCTTCCTATGTGTACGTATGATGTAAAACAGATTTTGTGCTCAAAATTTCATAAAATACTAGCCATTGAATTTTTTGAGGGAAAAACTTGAAACTTATGGCTTTAAAATGCTACTTCTACAAAAACTGGCGTACATATGTGAAATTTGATTTACAAGTACGTCAAACTATGTATAACAAAAGTTGGTATGTGTTTTGTGATAACATAATTGCAATTCGTACAATACTTTTTATGAATGCTTATTGAAAATTCCTTAAAAAATGTGTAAATTCTAAATTCAATTATTTTTAAAAAAATAAGTATCGCTTTGATTGAAAAATACATACCAATTTTGTTCCATGTACTAGTAGTTACAAGTGAAAAATTTCCAAGTAATAGGCTCGATAGAAAAAAAATAGCCTTAGCATTTAAAATGAAGACAAACTAGTTATTTCTTCTTTCTGATATAAGTTAGTTTAAAGTTTTGATTTGCCATTGAGATGCTAATAAAAATAATTGTAAAAATTTTCAGAACTCAGCGTTTTTTAAATTTGAAGCTTTCAAATTTTGTGAGTTTGTAGAAAAGTATATAAAAATAACTTAAGCTAAAATAATTAGATTTGATTTGTTTACCAATTTTTGTCAATTGAATCGCACTTTGTCCCTCAATATTAGAAATACTAATTACATTTTTAGTTATTTTTCTTCTTTAGCCTGCAATTTACTCGATCCCATATTTCTTTATATAACATATTAATAGCAGAAAGGGAGGTGGCAGCTCAGGTAACGTCCTTGTCATTCGACCGTTGTTCAAAATTACCAGGTCTGGGATCAATAATCCCTGTAAGCATCAGTATACAACCCTAATTCTTCAAAGAGTTTGATCAATTTGACAGATATTCATTTTTTATTAATCCTAATTCCTTAATTTTTTAAATTGGAGATATTTTTCAATTCCTATTATTAGTTCACTCTCTGCCTATATTTATTTATTTATTTGTATATATATATATATATATATTATGTTCAATTTTTCAATCATTAATAAAATACTTTTTTTCATCCACTCAAGTTCAAAAAAAAATTTTTAAACTTGTCGTGGATGATACTTGATGTTAATACAGTTTTTTCAAATATTAATTCATTAAGTAAATTAATTAATTTTATTTCTGAAAAAAGTTATTTTTGTTCCGAATGATGGCAATAGATGACAATAGTATACATTGATTATTAAAATAAATTCGCTTTCTATTTTGCCGTTTAATATTGTGGTTCTGTCACATGTAAAAACATATTTATATTAATTGTAATTATTTAATAAAAAGTAACAAAAATAAACTTTTCTTTGTTGACCTAAGTAGGAATTGACTTTTAAAAAAATATATGACTTGTTTATATGGCATTTATCATGTGGGTCCACTTAATAACGTTATTGTATATGGGAATGTCCCCCTCAATATTCACACCTTTCCGCTATTTCCCCATCTACTGGGGACTAATAATTTGGATGTGACAGGCTGCAATCAGACGAATCGCAACGCGTCAAACGAAATGGTCAGGTGCGAGATCAAAACTCATCAGGAGCACGACTACTCTCAAAATCGACAGAAATGTAAGCACGCACATGTTATATGCAACAGCATATCTAGTAGCAGGGTGTTGCCATGTTGCTGAGGTCAGCCTATTCATTCTAAGCAAGTTAGCTTTGGTTGTACTAAAAACTTAACTAACACTAAAGGTTACTATTTAACCTTTATCCAGTACTATATTATAAATAGAAAGGGATTTAAGTGTTAAATAAATAAAATGCAATCAGTTTTAATTTTTATATGTATTTTCTAAAATGAAAATATTGATAAAGAAGTAATTCAAACTGTGGTATTATGATAGAGGGGTTAGTTAATCAAAAATCACACACACATGTGAAAATTAAACAATGGATGTTTTTACCGTAATGATGATAAATTAAACTATATTTGTATTATATTTTGAGAATAATCCGTAAAATAGTTCATTGAGAGATTCTATAGGACGTATTTGAGAGGGTATTAAGGTATCCGACTACTTGCGAAAAATGTTTTTTAAAAAAATAGAAATATGGGAATTTTTTTTCTTTTTTGTGGTTTTAGATTTATGTAGTAAATTTTAAGAAAAATATGCTAAAATGCTAAGAGAAAAAGAAATTTTTATTACTAAATTAGGAAAAAATGGGTAAAAATGTACAAAAAATTACATAAACGGGGCCCATTTTGTACAAAAAATTTACAAACAAATTTTAAATTTTTCAGCTTTATGTGTTGTTTTGCTATTCAGTTTTGAAATGACATTCAGGATAAGAGACATTTTAATTTTTACAAAAACTAGGGCACTTTATCTTAGCTATTATATGAAATTGTTTCAGCAAACAGTGATTATATTCACTTAAGGCACTGTAAATTTTGTAATAAAACAGCAATTGATAAATCTGAAGGTTCAGAACATACACAAAAAATTTCAGTTAATTATTTTCAAAACCTTTTATGCAATCGCTGTCCCGATTGAGCATTTTCAAAAACACATTTCGAGTAAAACGCATTTTGAAGTATGGCATCTTGCTAAAAGTGGTGGCATATGCTTTTACTATAACACTTGTAGTTTTTGTTCTAATGAATGCAAAATAATAAACGGGGTATTTTCATAAAGCTAATAAAATAGCCTATAAAATAAAATCATAAAAAAATTATCAATTTTTGACAAAATTCACAATCTAAGGGTAGTCGAATACCTTAAAGACTAATACAAATCCTCCGTTAACAGTTAAAAATATCAGCAAAAATTGATGCCAAATATTTGCAATTCAATAGGAGCTTTGCTGAGTAGAATATATACGGGGAATCAAGCTACAGATACACCAACGAAATATTAGAATTTCCGCAACTTGGAAGACCAGGCATTGCAGTAGTTTAACATTAGTTGACCACTCATTATTTATATTTTTTAATAATTTTATCGTCTGCATAAAATATGAGTGAAATTTGTAAGCATTTTTAGAAAACATTAATATGATAAGTAAAAGGTCACAAATATTTATCCTTTTAATGAATTTAAAAAAAAAGAAAGTGCTCAGATAATATTCAAAATATCTATTTTTATGTGAAAAATACTATTTTATTTTATTATGAAAATTTAATGAATATAAAAATTTAATTGATTTGATTCGGTTGCATATTTAACATGAACTCATAACACTGCTTTCTGTTATTTATTTTTTAATTTTAAAGTAGTACTTATTAAGTCTAAAATTTTCGTTAAGTTATTGTGTTAATCTAAATGGAAGTTTATATTTCTCAAATATTAAAATTTTCATTTAAAATTTTTGTTTAGTTTCTTGCAAGTTAAAAGTGTACGGGAAAAAAACAATTTCCTAAATTGATAAAACAACTTTCCAGAAAGTTTAAGGGAAAAATAAATTATTAAAAGTTCAATCGAAGCTGAAGGAATTTCTTTTTCTTAATAATCTTGAACAAAATAAGATAAAAAACTTTTCAAAATTTTTTCTTTTAATCAGTGAAGCAGACCGACACATCTTTTATGTCTGGTTATTTATACATACCTCATCTTTACAAAATAAAAGTTTCTTGTCTGCAATGTTTTTTAGATGCATCCATTGTGATTTTGCTAATTATTTCTAGTTTTATAGTTATTTACAGCATTCTTGTTCTAATTTTTTTTTAAATCATGAAAACAAGTGCTGGAAATATTGATTGTGAGTTCCTAGATAATTAATTCCTAAGATCGCGATTTCTTTTTAAAAATAACATTAATATATTCATGTTACACTTCTGCATTCTTATTTATATTGATTTATTCTACTAATATAAACAAAAAATAAATCAAACATGTTTTATAAAATTTCTACACCTTTTACTCACCGTGAAATGACGTAAAAACCGTGGGACAGGGCACAAATAACAACCTTCAAATATTAGAAGCTAATGATTTTTCTAAAATTTATGGGAGAAAGAAAATTACACACTTCTATACTCACATTATGGTACTGCCTCTGGAACAGCCTTCACGGCGAGCTCCAAAACAAATACGAGGAAATGGAATGTACTGAAAATCAGGAGATAGAGGTTTAAGGGAGCATTTCCTTGTTTCTAAATGCAAGATGGAAACAAAAACAAGGTATAATATAGAATAAAATGAAGTTATGAAGTAATCCAAAATTAGTTCAGATAACTGTGAAATGTAATTACTATTATTAAATGTTACTTTAACCCTTTATCGACCGCATTATGATTTATTGTAGTTTTTTTCATGCAATATTCTTTTTGGATCACTCCATCGAAAATTAAGGGATATACATAAACAAAATACTCAACTTTGGAAATTTAATCCATTACAGCTAATTAATTAATTAAAGATATTCAACTGTAAAATTAATTATATACAGTGTTCACTTAAAACAAACAGTCAAATCGTTTTCTAAGGCCTTCATTAACATACAAAAATAAGACACTTAAATTTTGACATTAACTATTTTTCGGGACAAAAATGATAATCTTCACAATCCGGTGAAAACGCCTTTAGCTGAAAACGCACTTTCTGCTATAAAACTATTCGCCTTCCCCGCTAAAATACCCATCATAGAGCCAGTGCTGCCATATATCTTAAAAAAGTGGATTTTATAGAATATTCCTGCTAAGTATCATCAGAATATTCGTAAAAATGGTTATTCTATGTAATTTTAAAGTGAGTGGTACTTATAAGTACCGTCGGTCGATAAAGGGTTAAAGCGTATGGGTGCATTTTTTTATACCGCTTGACACTTCATTATATTTAAACCATATTTAAAGGAAAATAGATATTTTGATTCCTAATGTTTATTTGAGATAATAAAAAGAAAACTTGCAATCTAAATGCAAATAACGCATTTACCATACTATTTTCTTCCTCTCGAACGATCACTTAAGAGTTTGAATCTACCGCAAAATCCGCGGCGAATAATGCGGCCCCTATACTTTCAAACTGATTTTTTTAATTTTTAGGTATATTCGCCGTGTAACGCACACCCTCTTTTTTTACGAAGGAGCCTGGAAAGTACATATACAATGCTCTTACATTTTGAAGTTATTTAGTCTAGGTATTATCCAGCATTTAGAAAAAGAAAAGTATATTTATATTATTTCAGCCCTGTAAGTTCATTAAGTATGCCATTTCTTTTAAACAAACTGTATTCGATGTAGTAAAACTATGTAGAAATCTAATTTTTTGCTATGCTCATCTTTTATTATTATTATTATTATTATTGAAGCTCTCAATTTTATACCCGGCGTATAACGCGCACCCGTAAATTTTGACCTTATTTTTTGAGTTAAAAGTGAGCGTTATTCCCCGAATTCTACAGTAAGTAAACTATGATTTTTAAGTACTCTTTTAAAAACTGTTTCATTCGTTTTGCTTGTTCATAAAATAAATCAATCGATCGATGTTCTTTTAAAGCATTTGTCTAATCAAAGGAAAGTTTAGATGGAAGTTGTTGGACTTAGCATGAATGTTTTTGTTTGAACCACCAACCTATCGTTCAGCTGCCGGAGTGAACGCATTAGACCATTGTTCCGCAACCCCCGGTCCGCGGACCGGTACCGGTCTATGGATCAAATGGTGCCGGGCCACGTAAAGAACATTAAACAATTGCCATTTTATTTAAAGTAGTGCATTTCTCTCGGATTTGAGAAACTTTCCACAGAAATCTCTTTATATTCCTCGTTAAATCACTTTTATTGATTTTTGGTGTAACTATATTTTATTATGAAGGCATATTTAAATGTAACTAAATTAAAATTGTTAAATGAAAACAGTCGAAGATATAAACAATCTGCGTGTCCCACCCTCAGCGGGCCGTGGTAAAATTATCAAACGTTGACCGGTCCGCAGCCATAAAAAGGTTGAGGAGCACTGCATTAGACGACCGGGACAAAAAGGAATTCCTATCCGAGCCAGTCGTTAGCTGCTTTTCTTCCTACCCTTTGTTAGTTGTGCCGGAGAAGAGTAGCTGTCCCCCACCCCTACTTTAACAAAAGTTGTTTTTGCTGTTGTTGGACTTTTTTGAGAGATAGTTTAAAAAGTTGTTTTTCCAGCCATTACTGCCATTGAGTAAGTTTGAGTATCGTTGGTACATTTTCCTGTTGTTGTGGGCAGTCTCTAGTTGAGATGACGAGTCAGGTTGATGTATGTACCGATGCCATTTGAATCGGTAGTTGTGATTCATTGGAATTTCTTAGACTCTTCATAGAAATGTACAATCAATCAGTTGTATTAGTCTGTGTTGCCATCTAGTGTTCAATTCCTGGGTCACCTGGAAGTAGTTGGGGAGGAAGGGTGACCCATTGGGAGGGTCCAAAGTACACGAGTTAGATGACTGGGGCAAAAAGGAATTCCTATTCGGGCCAATCCATAAGTGCTTTTATTCCTGAACTTTGTTGACTGAGATAAGGGATCGTGCAAGATATTTAATTTTGCTTATAAAGTTTTCATATTCTCATTAATCCAAGAAATTTGAAATTGGATGAATTACATTTCTTTCTTTTTACTTTCTTTTAAACTAGCCACTTCCATTTCAGCTAATTTGAAAATATTATGATTCTTTAAAATTGTATTTTTTCTTCGAAGATCTCAATTAAAATAACAAAACATGAAAAGTAAAATGGTTTTTTAAATTAATCTCAATTATGTAAATATAATCAAACAGTTTGAAATCACAATATTTAAAACATCACTATAATTATGTATGCTTGTATTATGTATGCAAATATATATATTATGTATGCAAATATGTATATATTATCTATGCAAATATATATAATCACTATAATTATGTATGCAAACGTTTTATAATTATGTATGCATCTATAAAGTGTAACGACATTTTGAGATCTTCAAACTGCCGCATAATTGCATAAATTTACATATAAATTAACTTGAATCTGTATATCTCTTTTAATAATTAAAAAATTAAAAAGTTATAATTTTCGATTAATTAATATTAAATTTAGTATTTTTTTATCATGCTACAATTAGATTCTCAACTAAACAATTAGGAAATGTCTCCATGTATTGCTAAACCGTATTTTTTTGTTCTACGTAAGAGTTTACTCTTTCTATTCTTTATCTTAGTCAAAGCTAAATATACAAACGGGAAGAGAAAATGAAAGAAAGTTACTTGCAAATAAATAAGTGCAGAAGCTTATTATTTTGAAAGAAATGAAATATTTTTAGTGCCTGTTTTCTTTCTATATTTTTAAGTATAAAAATATTTTGATTAGAAGGGGAAAAAAATAAATTTTATTCAATGTGTGACAAATCTATACGGAACTTTATCACTAACCTTCTGAGTCGTCCTTTTTAGGGAAATTTAATTCCCTACCTATTTCCAATCAACTCCAAAAAGAGGACAGGATTCCTTGTCATGCAGATTAGATAAAGTATTTAAGTCAAACGGAATAGTAAAGTTGAAGCAATAGGAGAGAGAGATTGAAGCAGAAAGTTATAGTGAAGTTAAATTGAAGATTTCTTGTTAGATAAATTAATCTCAGAGAAAAGCTGAGCTGAATTGCCGTGTGGTATATATTAATTAAATTTTTATTATTGCGAGTGAAATTAAAATTAAATGTTCAATAAGAACATTGAATATAAATCTGGGATCTCTTATCGTGGTAACCTCTGCGTGATCGTTATTTAATTGTTAATTAATTGGATCATTAATTAATTAAGTTAATTTAAAGGATGTTACCTTTAAAACCTCATAATACTAGTTAGATATATTTGTTAATAAGTCTTTGATTCTATTTGGATAAGATAACCAAATAAAGAAAGTTGTTTATAAAAATGGCTACTGGTTCTTATATGACTCCTATTTATTCTCGTTCTCAAAGTGAGGTCCAAGGAGATCATCACAAATGCTGCAAAACATCAAACTTTTCTTAAAAATTCCTTAAATATTTTTTTTTTTTTTCAATCGTCTATAAAATTTAGATGCATCGAGACAAGTACGATTCTGTCTAGATTTCTAAAAAAATATTCAACTTTGGCGATATTAGTTGATCTGTAAACAGAAAAATACCAACCTGTACATCTACACCACTACAATTTGGGTTGAATCTAGCTATTTTCTATTACACTGTCATACTTCTAATAAATAATACGTCTAAAAATTTTATCAATGGAGAAAAAAAAAGCCTAAATAATATCATATTCACAGCTAGAAGTTGCTATTATTATTTAATATTATCGTAGTGTCTAGCTGCAATACTATTGTATTCATGATTTCATAGCTTAACATTGAATATAATAGTATTGCAATGTTCTTAAAAGTATAGTTTGAGTTCCTCAAAAAATAATTAAAATCAAGAAAACATCTGATCAGTCACAAAAGAGAAAAATTAATCTTCTTCAATAATTTTCTTTTTAAAAAAAAGAAAATTAACGTGTAGTACTAAAAGAATCTGAGCTAATAATTATACTTCAAGGTTATTCAGAGTGGGAAAAAGGTTGAATTTATTTTATATTTTCAAGGCCGAAAGTTGAATTAAAATTTTAAAAAAAGAACTTTAGGGTTTTCTTGAAAGTCGGGGGAAAAATAATCTACCTATAACTTTTTAAATAATACCTATATTGAGATAGAATATTTTCCCACACTAATAAATTTGAATCAAATGTGATGTATTTCTATCTTCCATTCTGTGGATGAATGTTTGAGTGTTTATTTAGTGCACTTTAAAGCAACATGAAGGCTACTGGCGATGAATCTCGTCTCATTTTGATCTTAAGTCAATTGAAGAGGACGACACCTGAGCAAGGACGTTTTAAGGCACGGGCCAACCGGGCACAGGTTCTCGACCGCAATGGGGGCCTTGTCTCGGTTCTCAACTCAACCTTAGTAAGATCATGATTCGAAAAATTTCTACGGTCAGTTGCATCCCTTTAAGGTATCCGACTACGTACGAAACCGTGATTTTAAAAAAGCGCATAAATGGATAATTTTCATGATATTTAGTGTCACTTAGATTAGAATACATGTATAAAATTGTTTTAAGGACATTTTGACAAAAAAATTATTTAAATACAATATTTCGGCAAAAAAATAACTTAGAATAACCTTTTTTTAAAATGTTCCCCTTTTGTGAAAAATGCTTCTATTATAATAATATTTTGCCTGTATATAGCTCAGACCTCTGTACAGAGGCAATTTGTAAATCTACAAATTGTAGATTTACACCGAGAAAAAATTTTAACTACCAATCGGACATGAAATGCAAAAAAAGGCATCATGCTGCCATCCGTAGTAATTTTTATGTGTTTTAGCTTCAAATAACGCAAATGGATAGACTAAATATCCACCACCCGCTTGGAGAAAAAATTTTTAATGTGTGGCTAGACCTATTAGCCACTGCCCGCTAAAGGTGTACTTTCCGAAAACTGGGAATTTTCGACGATATGTCAATTGGCTACATGTGATGACCGTCGTCTACGTACATGCTTTGTCCTACATTCAGTCAAAGTGGCAGTCAGTCGAACCGGTTTATGCGATTGTAGTCCTGCACAGGGACGTCTTAAGACTCTTTGAGGCCCCGGGCCCCAGAGAAATCTTAAAATTTTTTGAGACCCTGAGCTCCTATGCAAAAGTAGACCCTACTGAGATATTTAAAAGTAGATAGTATATAGCATGCATTGTCAAATACTCGTTCAAACGGTAATTTGAAACAAATAAATGTTCACGACTCGCAATCTCAAAATACAAGGCACAAACCGGATAAACCAATAACCGCATTTCGACTAAATGAGTTTAATAATTGCATGCGGTGTTAGGCCTAGGCCTACTTATATATAGGCAACGGTCATCACATAATAATAGTCTTACCACTTTTGCCAGTTGACAAGCAGTTTGAAATTCGTTTTTTTTCCGAAGAATATGTTCGGGAACAATATTTGACTATTAAAATTAACCGGATCGTGATCTTATTAAGACAAAGTCGAGAATGAAACGAGCCCCCCAGGGAGAGGCCTTGGGCCCGGGCCAAGTTGGTTTACGCCTTAAGACGTCCCTGGTCTTGCACCTTTATTAGTTTCGGGTTATTGTCTGTACGCGTATTTAACAACGTATGTTACGTACTGTCTCCTTTTAAGGATCATAGGTGAGGCCTACATTCATGAAGGGACCCAGGGCCTCAAGAAGTTTTAAGACGTCTCTTCACCTGAGCTGGCACTGCTTCTCTAAACTACCACATGATGGCAATGGGAGGACTTTGAGGCTCGACAGATTTAATGCGCATCAGTCCCTTTACTAGTAAGGGTAACCGCGGTAGTTTAGTAGTTATGGTCACGAACTCGCAGCCGGAGTGTCCCGGGTTTGAGTCCTGAATCCACTGAAAATCCGCAGTGTAGAATACCTCCTATTGGTGTGATGTGATGTAGTAGTTGGGAGAGGGAGTTGCCAGCTCAGGTGTCATCTTCGTCACTTGACCGAGGTTTAAAATTACGAGGTCCGTCTCCAAAAAACCGTCGTGTTGCTTTGTAATGGAACGTTAATATGTAAATATACCTCTCACTCTTTATTTGGCGGGACTTCAGTGGCACTAGGGCTCGAACTCAAGACGGGCCGACTACGAGTTCGTGTCCATAACCTCTTAACTACGGCGGTCTATGCAAAGACGTCTTAAGGCATAGGCCAACTGGGCCCGGCCCAGGGCTTTGGACTAAATTAGAAACTCTTCTTTTTCTCGACTCAGCCTTAATAAGATAATAATTCGAATAATTTCAATGGTCAAATTCTGTGACGAATCTATTCACGCACCTTCCTCTAACCCTCTTGGGATATCTTTGGGCTATGAATTCGCGTTATTCTGAACCAACCCTTCTGAAGACGAAATCGCGATATGTAAATTAAGTTTACTATACATAGTCGAGGTTTTCTAGCTAGATAGAAAATAAGTGGATGTAAACTAGGAGTCCCAGGTGAAACTGTTACTGACGGGTATCATTATTGAAGTATTGTAATTTAAGTACTTTTAGGGGAAAGATTTAAAAGTTACATTTGATCACTGTGGTTAAATTAATATTAGATTGAATCGGATAATAGATTAGATCCGATATAAAGTAAGGATCGAGTTTGATAGTCTCCTAATCATTCGTGTATTTCGTCGTTGTTTCACTTTCGCGGTTATCACCGAGACATTCTCTTTCTGTTATTAATTGAATTTGCGTCGTTATTTTATGTGATCTATAAATAGATTGATTGAATCATGGCTAGTGTTTCTTCCCTATCTCCTAGGTGCACATACATAGGTGCCTTCCCTACATACCTAAATGCCCAAGAGAGAGGTGAAGACCTTTCCCAAATGTTATTTCCGGTTGTATTCTTCGAAAAACTGGGAATTTCGGACAATATGTCAACTGGCTACATGTGATGACCATCGTCCTTCTATAGTCCTAGGGCCCTCCATGTACTGTTAGTACTAATTTATTTAAAAGGCAGCAACCGATCGAGATTGTTTGTGCGGTTGTAAATCATGCACATTTATTTGTCTCGGGTTATTGTTTGTGCGAGTATTGACACATATGCTATGTACTGTCTACTTTTAAGGGTCATGGGGGCCTGCATTTGTGTAGGAGCCCAGAACCTACTCTTGCCCAGGGCCTCAAGAAGTTTTAAGGTGTCCCTGGTTCTATGCTGGTATTATAAAGCGATATAAAAATATTGCCGGCATCGGTAAATTGAATGAATTTTTGTAAATTTTCTTTTAACTTGTATCCAATTAACTCCCATTCTATTTTATTATACAAAATTTATTGCATTCCTCCATGCTTGTTTTTAAAAAATCTAAAAATGCGAGATAAACAATCCCATGTATACATTCCTCCTACAATCCTACTATCCCATGACAATGAATAAAATTAACTCTTTCCCCGCCATATGGTTCGAAATGTGACATTCGACGGAAGTACGTATGCAAGAAAAAAATTAAGATATCGTAGTTTACAGCAAAGCCTGGTCGTCACGAATTGCTCGTAAAGTATCTTTTTATGCTCTCAGAACGCTTACATTTAAGTCCGTTGAGGCGTAAACTGCAGTCAGAATGTGCGCATAGGAAATGATAGAAAAGCGGTGGTTCTTTTCCATGTACTCGTATCTTCGGGAGTCATGTGTAGTTTTCGTTCCCTTTTTTTCGCTCCCTTTGTCTTGCTTTTCCATATTCCTTAATAGTCCAGGGAGGCAATCAAGCGAAACTACAAAATGGGCTCCTTGGATGAGAAACTTAATTCATCTCCCCTCTTTTCCCTTTGGGGAACATTCCTCCCCTCTGCAGAAATGGGAGGGGAGGAAGAAATAAGAACATTCGGCATTCAGATATCGATAGAGATCGTGCATTCATTTGAGGGTCTTTTGGTTTTTATTGCGGAAAGTTAGAGACTGCTTTGAATGGGAAAGTACCAGTTTTATTGCTTTTCATGTTCTTCATATATGTACGCTCGTGTAGGAGCTTATGCCTTCGTTATGCATATATGGATTCTTGCACGAAATATTAAAGAAAATTCGGGGAAAATGCATATAATATTTTATATGCATTTTTCCGTGTGACATAATTTTAGTTTAGTATACTTAGTAAAAGAAAACAGATTCCTCTTCTCTTAAAAACAACAATTATATCAGTGGCGTGTGTGAGTGAGTGTTTATTAATGACACCCTAAAAGCCAACGTGAGGGTGTGACGTTTGAGATAAATAACGGTAGGGTGATATTGATTAAATTAAGCCTTTAGTTTATTTACGTCACTGCCATTATTTTCAGATTATACATTGAAGTTATTAAACTTATTAAAAGATTATTAGAGTTCAAATGATGTGGTTTGTGAGAGAGGAGTTCTCTTTCGGGATCCGCTCTCAGGGAAGGTTTCAGATCATCTCGATCTCTCACCACTTCGAGGATCAGCAGCCGGCGTCTCTTTTTAGCAACCGGTTACATACTGCTAGTTGAGAAAAAGGGTCCCTCGTGGTGTCAAAGGTTGCTGGGGCGATACGAGATGGAACTACGCAATAATTTAAAGTTGCACAGGTGTCTTTGCACGTGTGGTGACTATTTCCTCAAAGAAGCCGATTTACAGCTGTGTGGCGGGAATTGCCACAGAGGGCATTGGTGACGGACCTCGTAATTCTGAGCCTCGGGCAAGCCCCTGAACTGCCCATCTCCAAACTATTAAACTGCAGTAATGGCAGGACATTGAGCCACGACATATTTAGCATACATGAGTCCATCTGCAGTGGTCTTCAGTGACACTAGGGTTCGAACTCATGACACGTCGACCACGAGTTCGTGACCATGATCACAAGGCTGCCACGGCCTTTTATCAGTGGCATTCAACGAGTGAAAATGGTAATCTTAAAAGGATGCCATCGCTAAATGTACCACACCCTGAACTAAACACGTGAAACACATTTTCAGACAAAAGGATGTCTCAATTTTCATGAAAATTCGCAAAATAATAATTGATACACCTGTTTAAACCTAGCGTTTCGTAATATCTCAAAATATTCCATAATTAACTATTTTTTCGTTTTAGCATTTAAAAGGATAGCTCATTGACATCACGGTGCAGGAGGAAAAAATGCGAAATACATTTTACATCGGAAAAAAAGAGGAAAAACTCAGATAATAATGAGTAGTATGATAAAATATGCTGATCTAGATAGCAAAACCAGAATATAAAATTAATGTTGGAATTGTTTTTTAACTAAAAAAATATTCCTGTATCATCTTCTTTATTGTTTCGCAAAGACAACCTTAACTTACAGTAAGTGCTATTATTTCATTTCCAGGTAGAAAAATAAGTGTGCAAATGTTTCCAAACGTTTAAAGAGTCATTTAAGATTATCGGCACTTTCCCAACTTTTTTTTAAAGAAATTTACTTAAAAAAATATAGAAGTAAAAAATATATATTTTAAAATATATATATTGTTTTGGACTGTAGAAAAATAATTTTTTAAGAATACGAGCGTGCATGTGGGTATCTTTATATAGACAAATAAATACAATGCTCCAACATCAGCTCTGGTATAAAGAAAATACGTTTTTTTTTTTCATGTATTCTGATTTAATCATCATTTTACTCATCCCTGCAAAATAAAAATCGACGGGAAATATGGGTCCTTTTGTGCAGAAGTTACAAGATCCATAGAACCTTAACGATTTCGTGAGTTTACGTGAGAAGATAAAAATATAAACTCTCGTTATTTAAATGTTCTTTGACAACTCGACGTATCTTATATCTTTGTTTACATGCTTCTTCATTTTTTCAATTCCTACTCTATCAGTTCACTCTCTCCCTATATATATATCATGTTCAAATTTTAAATCACTATTAAAATACTTTTTATTCATCCGCATTAAAATAGGTTTTTTAAACTTGTAGTGGGTGACACTTGATGTAAAAAACAGTTTTTTCAAATATTAATTCATTAATTAAATTTTATTTTTTAATTTTAAATTTATTCTGCGTTATTTCTGCCGAAGTTAGATTTAACTGCAAAAGATGGCTCCAGTAAGTTTTTCTAACGAAGTAGGAATTGATATAAATTTTTTTTATATTACTTGTTTTTTGAGAAATATATAGCACGTCTTTTTAAGCAAATGTTAACAAAATGTAATGTAAAATTTTAATTATGTAGTTGAGAAATTAGCCGTTACTCGCTCGCTTGGCTGAATATTTCATAATGTGTTATTATATAATGTTTATAAATTACTGATGTCTAAGTCATAGCAATAAGCAAGTTTTTGTAGCCCTGTCCTCGTGATTTAAAAAGAACAGGACACACGGAAGTATAATTATCTTTTAATCTCCTGTAATATCCTAGTTCAAAGTGAAATCCCACAAAACCTACTTTTAGTGGATCTCTACTCAACAAAAAATATGCTTACCAAATTTCAAGTCTTTAGGTTTAATGATTGAAGAACAATTCTTTTTTTACCTAGAGGCATCCGTAACTCCCTTGGGAGTCAATTCCCTCAAAACCCCCTTTAGTGGATCTCTACTCAACAAAAAAATATGCTTACTAAATTTTAAGTATGTGGGTCTAACAGTTTGAAAACGGGTATTTAAATCAGTTCCCCTTTGAAGCCCCTCTTGGAAAACCGCATTTTTAATTTATCTCTGCTCAATGAAAGAAACATGCTTACTAAATCTTAAGTCTGCGTGTGGAGGGGAGGGGGAACCTAAGGATTCCGGAGATCTCGTGATGAGTGAGTGAATGAATGGGTGAGTGAGTGTGAATCTCTTTTCTACATTTTTATAGACCTACATTTATTTATATAATTTAACCAGCAATAAATTTTGAGAACCGAGATTTTTCTGTTAATTGATATTCATTGATATTTAAAATACCTCAAAGATTAATATTATAAATTAAAACAAGTATGATTTTTCACTATAAAACACAGTTCTCATTATACAGATGCTATTGACACGTGAAACGCGATATGAATAATAGATTCAATCAGCTACATTGAAGTGAATACATCATAATTCAGAGTATGATTTACCTATCAGATATGAAACTTCATTAAACTTCCAGCAGTTAATTAATTATTTTCACGATGCATTGGTGTAGATGACAAGCCTATGACGTGGTGATTGGAAGTGTGATTGACATCGTATAGGATCATCAAAATTGCTTTCCTCTTCTCAATTTAAAGACAATTTCTGCATTAATTTATTCATTCTTTTAACATTCAAAGTGTTTCCTCAAAATGCAATTCTACAAATATTTTTTAAATAGATCCAATCGGATACAGATGTTTAATGGTTATTTTTCTAAATTGATACTTTCTATGAATTTTAATTTGTTTTCATTCGGAGATTCAGATTTCTTTGTTTTGTAAAATTGGTTTTCAATCATTTTATGAATCATGATTCGGATTCCTAGGTATGTTATTTGCGATTTGAACAATTACACTTTTTTAAACTTATTAAACAGTTAAAAACTATCAAATGTTATTTAATGCGCTTGATATTTTTCGAAATGTTTGTTTTATATTTTAAACGTTTATATATGTTACCGTTAACGTGTATAATTCAGTTATTTTATATAATAACTAGGTATTTCATGAAATAACTAGACAAGTCAGTTAAAGTACATAATGGATGAAACATTTCCTTCTTTATCTATTTATTCTATGAAATAACTAATGATAGACCGTTGAAGCTTTTCATAATAATATAGAGATAAACAATTTCAATGTTATTGTATAAATTAATTGATCGTAAATAGCTAAAACCTCTCGAAAAATACATTTTATCCCCATTTCAGATGATTAATTGATAAATAATAAGGAAAAGCAGATATAAGTTATTATTGCTCATATTGCTAATTTAAGTTAAACAAAAAGAAGAAAAAATGTTTTGCATCTGTTATAATGCACAATTAATTTTTCCAGTCCTTGAACTTTAAAGATATCATAATGCTAGAGTAATTAATAGTCACAAGGTACTATTTTCTGTGCTGTTTTAGTTTTCCTTTGTCCCACGCTTATTTAACCCTTTAACGGGCCCAAAGGTAAAATACGCTTTTCTGTGATAAAGTACTTGATAAATGTAATGTTCTCACCCTCTATAAGCATTATTTAGTCAGAAAAAAAACACCTGATAAGTAGTTTTTTCCCTGAGTGGTGGCTAGACGTAATAGCCACTGCGTATTTAAGACATTTAACTTACTTTTCAGGACAGAAATAATGAATCATATTACAATCAACTTTTTATGAAAAATTAACATTTATGCTGATAACTATTTCAATAACAATTAAATAAAATAAAATGTAATAAAATAATAATAGAGAATAATTGTACAATATAGAATACTTACTAAAACATACATTGAAATTGGTATATATCGCCATTTTATATTTTATTTAATTTTGGTAGTTTGTTAAAATTATCACTGCCCTTCTTTGGCTGCAAGGAATTATCATTAATATGCAAATGTGTGAAAGAATATATGCGAAACGTTTCACTGACTTTTGTTGAAATATATACTCATCAAGCAAATCAGGAGAATTTGATCAGTAGTCCCTATAGCTAGGCAAGCGCTTGTTTCACATGATCTTCATCATTCTATCATTAGAACATAATCTTCATCATTCTTCTATTATTAGAAGCATCTGGTAAGATCTGATGGCAATTCTTCAAATATAGCTGGAACCTCTTGAACAGATACGTTTTTTCTAGGCATTGTTGCACAAATATACTCAAATTCTACTTTACGTTGATAATAATAATAAAAATTAATGTTCAATAATCTTATAAAACAGAAATGCTAGTTAAAAATATACACACATCTATATGTAAAAAGTATTCAAAGTATTTTAGGCGCCTCAATATAATGCAAAAGTTTTCTCAGAGCAGAAAAGCTATAATGAAAAATTTATAGTAATCAAAATATAATTTGTAGATTTAAACCAAGAAAAACTGTTTTTAACTACCCATCAGAGGACATGAAATCTAAAAAAAATGTATCGCGCTGTCATCTGTATTGATGTTTATGCGTTTTAGATTCAATTAATGCATGTGGATAGACTAAATATCCACCACCCGCTTGGAGAAAAAAATTTTAATATGTGGCTAGACCTATTAGCCACTGCCCGCTAAAGGGTTAATAAGGATTCAAATCTATCTTGCGTTAAATCTTTCTTATTTACGGGTTGATCTCCCATTCCTGCGGAAGTCACACAGTGCTGATAAACACAGGTTGCAAAAATATTTGTTAATAATCTAAAATGTTAAACGCTAACATATGTATACTGCCTAAATTCTACATTTAAGAGCAACGGAATGAAGAGTACACACACACATGTCATTACAAAGCAACTAGAATCGGTTCAAAAAGCTTTCGAGTGCTGCATTTCATACTTTAACAATCAAGTAATCGTTATTCTATAGAATACCTAGTTAAATCATAGAATTTAATAATTGTATATACTTTAACTGACTTTGTGATGACCCCCTGGGACTCACCTTGAACACCAAAATTAATTTGAGGCAAGGAACCACTAAGAGCCATTTTGAATAATAATAATATTGATTTATTATTATAATTTTCTCAAAAAAATCTCTGATGACATATAATAATACTATGTTACGTCACTTAAAGGGATTTGCCTTTATATTAAATTAAATTACTAATAATGCAATTAATTAATAATTAAGCTCAAGATCAAGCAAGGTCTACCGAAATAGGAGATCCGAGAAATACACGTACTCGAATTCTTAACTTTCATTAACTTTAACTAAGTCACTTAAACTGACGTTTATTTTAAGCGTACGTAAATTATATTTACCGCTGGCTTATATCAGCTTTCTGGTACGTCTAGCAGCACGACGTCTTGACGAATCTAATCTGCTTGAACCTTCTGAAAATGCGATTAAAGTTGCTGGCTCAATAGCCTTCCATCATCTCTCTTGCTCTCTCGCAACGCTGGACTTACATACCTTATCTAATTTAAATATCCCGTTGATCTTTTTGGAGTTGATTGGAAATAAACGCGAATTTATATTCCCCAAAAAGACGCCTAAGAAGATTAGTGGAAAGGTTTTCCGTACAGATTCGTCACAACTTGTCTAGTTATTTCGTGAATTACCTAGTTATTCTATGAAATAACTGATTTCTCACTTTAACGGTAACACATATAACGGCTGCTCCAGTTTAAGAAAATTTATATTATTATTCATAGATATCGTTTAATGTGTATTGAAGCTATACTCAACAAATATTAACTTAATGCTTAAGGTAGTGTTTCTCAAACTATGGGAACTATATTGAAAATTCGAGAACAAAAGATTATTTAAACAAATTATTAACTTACTGAAAGTAAACAATTACATATTCTAACATAATAAAAAATAAAATACTCATTTACAGTGGAATGCAAATATAAATGTATCAGTACTGCACAATGTATTTTATAATTAATTTAACAATACAAAGCTAAGGACAAGTAATCCCATGGATTTGTCATATATAAAATTATATGCCAACATTATCACTTATCTGAATAATTTGTACGGTTTGTATAATTAATCACTTAGATGCCAATTAAAAATTACGCGATTCGTTCCCCAATGCCACCGTTTAACACGTAGGCAAGCGTATGTAGTATATCGGGGGGAGGGGGGATAGAAAAGGAATAAATAAGCAAATCCTTTGAAATATAAGTAAATCCTCCATAAACATTATCAAGGTCATTTTATTGCTTTCCAAAGCTTTCGGAATAATTTTATTAATAGCATTTAAAAAAAAAGATAGTACTTCGAAAAGACATATACATACGTCTGGGACAATTAACACACTGGCTGAGCGAGACGTCGAAGGGATTTAAAAGGTTAAAGTCGTATTGTGGGCTTAGCGTCAAAGTATAGTTTGATTGAATGTAATACATCGTTATTGCATAAAAGGGAGCGCGATGCAAATGATGATAGAATAGTGGGTCGCAAACATAGAAAGTTTGAGAAGCACTGGCTTATTGTCAATTTTATCATAGGAGTTTAATTTTAATGCATCTGATTTTAGTATCAAAAAACACAATTTTTATTGCGAATTTATCCTTTCTCCATTCGCTAAGAATATTTAGAATATTTATTCAACAGAACAAAATTTCGAAGTCAGTTTTGTGGAATTCGTTTCTTTTCCCATCACTGAGGGGTTGAATTCCTCGGCAAGGGTGTGCCGAGAAGGCTCCCGCGCCTGGGGGTCAATGGACCCATAAATTGTGGGGTGCGTTAACAAATTTCGCGCGTTTCCAAGTTCATCAACCCTCGGGGTTTCAAAGAGTGTATCTCTGCGCTGGTTCTGGACCAATCAGCGATAATTACGTGGACAAGACAAAGAGTCCGCTCTAGAATTTCTAGGTGAAGAGGGGCTGAATAAAAACGGGACGCACCCCGATTTTGCAGAACCAGACTCTGATCGAGACTTGTAGAGACAAAAGAGCAGATCTCTGAGCTATAGACTATCCGCGGGGCTCCGGGCGTCGATCATGCCCATCCTCCCACTCCGTGCAACCTCTCTCAAGGTAAGTTAATTTTTGATTTTGTATTAAAGTAAATTGTGTTAAGAAATAAATTTAATAATGTTTAAAATCTATACGATCAGTGTATAATTTATTGTGAGATGAGTTTCATTAATTTATTTTATTTAGAATTAATTTTAACTTAAGCCATGATTCGATGTTAAATTAAGAAATTGGGTTTTTAAAGAAATAGAATTTAAACGAAGATAAAAGAGCGTTGCATCACTAGATATAATTGATTATCTTTTCTTAAATTACAATAAGATGCTTTTTTTAAAAAGGGTAAAATGTTCATTTATTTTTATTTATCAGTGTAAAAAATTATTCGAACTATGAAACTAAAAGAGAGATTGCAGACTTCTACTTAATTATTGAAAGATCTTGTGTTATTTCTAATGCCACCTGTCTGACGTAGTCAGATCGAGGCCCACGAAATTCATCGTGACAGGGGCTAGATGTACGCCTGTGGTTAGCCTTGGTCTTGAGCACCATGCAGGTGACAGTATGATTTGGCTCGGTGAAATTCCCGAAGGGACGATAGATGGTGACACCATCTATCTCCACCTCCACAATTCAGGCATGGAACTGAAGGGGAGGAAAATATTCTTCTCCCTGCACTCGTGAATCAGTGAATAAGGCCTTAGGACCCACTGATTTAACGAGAACGTACTCCGTGTGAACTCGGAGGGTATTTGGTGGCATCGAGCATCGAACCCAGGCCTTTCGGTCTGGAGTCTGATGCTCTAAACACTAGGCTACACACGGCAAGTGTAAACAACGTAATATGGTCTCGTGTACCGAAGAAATTATTAGCCCAAATATTAGTATTATCATTTGATATATATGATGTAATTTCATCTTTTAATATATGAAATATATCAAAACCAAAAATTTTGAGAAAACTTAATATGGAGCCTGGTGATTACACGCAATGGAGATTCAGACAATGGAGCGGTAACAGATGTTCTATTTATAAATTTTTAATCACAGGATTGACCCGGTTACCCATTTTCGGCCAAAAGCGTGTTAAGATATCTGAATCAAGTCCATGGATAACGGGTGTGATGCGCTGTTTCAGCTCCACTAGAAAAGGAAGAGAAAGGAAAAAACTTTGTCCTTTGCATACCTTCCCCACCCCCAGGAAAAAATCTCAAGATAATCAGTCAAGACTTTTGGGTAGCCATTGGATAAGTGGCATGTTGTAATATGTCGCTCGTCCAATTCATATTGGTGAGAGAGATGTTCATCGAGGTAATCTCATACGTTGCCCGACCGTTGTGGTGGTACACCATACAATTGGAGAATGAAATTATCAATGTCGTCCTGCAACTGTAGTATCACCCAAAGAGTTAACATAACTAAACAAGTGGCAGCGTGACAGTTTACTAAATTCAGGAACGTAAAAGGCTTTTTCCCCTGTAGACACTACCATTTCGACTGAATAATCACTTGAACACGCAATGCTATTGCATACATCAGTGTTCCACAACTTTTTTTTATCACCGTGGACCGGTCATCGTTGGATAATTTTACCGCGGCCCGCTGAGGGGGTGGACGTTGGTTGTTTATATTTTATATTGCTTTGTTTTAATAATTTTATTTTAATTGTGTTTAAACGTGCTTCAGAATAAAATATAGCTGCACCAAAAATGAATATAAAGTGATTTAACAAAGAATATAAAGTGATTTTCATAAAAAATAGCCCAAACCCAAGAAAAATATGCCGCAATAAATAAAATGGAAATAATTTAATGTTTCTTGTGCTGAGACCAATAGTATTGATCCACGGACCGCTCCGCGGATCAGGGGTTGGAGACCACTGGTATACATCACTTCCGTCAGGGGTGAGAAGCAGACTTTAAGAGTATATCAAACCATACGGTTCGCTGAGGTGATGTGTGTCTTTGAACCTTACTGTTCTACAGCATATGGAAAATATATATTTAATTACGGGCTATCATCGATGTGTAGGATAAAAGTGATTCCTTCACTCATCACGAGATCTCCGGAACTATCAGATATACAGGCTGGAAATTTGCAGGCGAGTTTCTTTTGTTGAATGAAGATCTTTAACACCGGGTTTTCTGGGAATCGACTCTCAAGGGATATTTCGGATGCGCTATAGACAAAAATTGCAGTATTTGATTTATATGATCTACTGTGAGAAATTTGGGAAGGATGTTTCTTTTGATGAGTAGAGATACACTAAGAATGGAGTTTTTGGAAGTAGAGTTTCCGGTAGCGTAGGAAAGGTGGCGGAGACATATAGATAAAAATTTCCCGTTTTTCAACTATTAGACCTACAGGCTCGAAATTTGGCACAGGCATGTTTCTTTCTCATTAAGTATAGATCCGCTTAGAATGGTTTTAACGGAAATTAACTCACAACTACACGTGCGGATTTCAGAGGTGTAATACATTAATATGCAGCGGCACCTCGGTCAGCAAGTCTCAAACAACAAAGGAGAGGAATGAGAAGCTCATAATACCCGAATAATGTTCTTCTCGGTCGTCTAAGTCAGTGTTCCGCAACCCTCGGTCCGCGGACCGGTACTGGTCCGTGGATCAAATACTACCGGTCCACACAAGAAACATTAAATTATTTCTTTTTTATTTACTGAGGAATATTTTTCTTAGGTATGGACTACTTTTCATGAAAATCACTTAATATTCTTTGTTAAATCACTTTATACTCATTTTTTGGTGTAGCTATATTTTATTCAGAAGTCACGATTAAATACAAATAAATTAAAATTATTAAATCAAAACAGTCTAAAATATAAACAATCAACATCCTCCCCCGCAGCGGGACGCAATAAAATTAACAAACGTTGACCGGTTCGCGGAGATAAAAAGGTTGCGGAGCACTGGTTTAAGGCGTGCACTTCGGACCCGAAGGTGGCTAGATCAAATAACACTGCACTCAAGGTCACCATGAGGTCTTCCACCCTACCATCACCAACAGCTTGTCGCCGGTGGTGGTGGCCCGACGTGATCACTAGATTGCAGCATAGTGTAACGGTACTGGTTGATTATACATTCATTCCCCAGAGAATCTAAGACATTCTCAAAAAATCACTACTAGTGATTCAAAACGGCAACGGCGCACATGTCAACAAGGCCCACCATCTCAACAAGAGATTGCCCACAACGTCAACGGAGAAACGTTCCAATGACTCCCAAACCTACTGGAGATGTATAGCAATTGCAGTAATTGGCTGGAAAAACAAACTTCTCTCAGTATCGTTCAGGAAACCAAACAGAAAAAACAACTTTCTTTTCTAGGGAGGGGATATACAATGGTGCCTCCTTCTGCAAGTCGCAAACAACAAAGTACAGGAATAAAAAAGACCTTAATGACTGGCCCGAAAAGGATTCCTTTTGTCTCAGTTGTCTAAGGCAGTGGTCTCCAACCCCCAGTCCGTGGATCAAATACTACTGGTCCGCACAAGAAACATTAAATTATTTCCATTTTATTGCCTACGGCATATTTTTCATGGGTTTGGGCTACTTTTTATGAAAATCACTTTATAATCCTTGTTAAATCAGTTTATATTCATTTTTGGTGTAGCTATATTTTATTCTGAAGCACGTTTAAACACAATTAAAATAAAATTATTAAAACAAAACAATCTAAAATATAAACAATCAACGTCCTCCCCCTCAGCGGGCCGTGGTAATATTATCCAACGTTGACCAGTCCGCGGCTATAAAAAGGTTGGGAAACACTGGTGTAAGTCGTGTACTTCGGACCCGAAGGTTTCTAGTTCAAATAACACTGCACCCAAGCAGCACACAAGGTCACCATGGGGTATTCCTCCCCATCAAGCTCAATTCTTGGATTTAGAAATATCTCTTTCCTATATAATAAAAACCATATATGTTCATGCAATGTAATGAAATGCCGAGCGAAGAGGGTTGGTAACGGCTATTAATTTTATAATGCAAAAATTAACTGTAAATTTCTATTTAATTTTAATTTTCGTCAAGAGAAAAAAAAGAAAAGGTATTTTTTTTAAACTTTAAAACATTAATTCTAATTTGTTCCAACAGTCATTCATTTCACACAACTAAAAAAATTCGAATATAATTTCATTTTACATTTTTAAGAAACTAACTTGCATGTTACAATAATCTACACCTGAATTCAAAATGGGAAAATATATTATTATACCTCCTTTGATCAAATGAACGATGTTTTATTTTATGCATTTGAACTTAACTATACCTTATGTGTTCTACAATGTTACATCTTCTCTTCGGAAAAAGACAGAACGGCAGACGGATTCGCACTAAATCCAGTTGATTACAGTTCTTGCATTCATAAGGAAATAAATGAATACTTATTTCCTTCTCTATCATGGTAGTAATTAATTGGTAAGGTTACATCCAAAACTACAAAGAAGTAAGTCAAGATTACTGAGATTAATCGAATAAGGCTATCACTCCTAACATATTACAAGCAAAATTATATGCTTAGTCATAGAATCTGATCTGAAACGTGTCTATTTTTTCTTCAGAGGAGTATAATTTCCTGTGTGGATCATTCAAATACTATTCTCAACACCTGTAGGATTCACTTCGCTGAACTTCCGATCACTATCAGAGTCGCTTGTGAATGTTCTTCGGGCTGTTGAATCATTTTATAGTGTGAAAAGTTACGAGTGAGCAAATGACTTAATTCTATGTGTCTAGACGCGTAATGTTGCTTTCAGAAAAAAAATGGTGCGCTTTCTTTTATTTTATTTTAGTCTCGGAATTTTTGTGAGTAATGCGCTTTTAAAGTGTAGGAAAAATATTCCAACAATCATTGAATAAAAATTTAATGATCTCTGATATGTGTGAACATTTCAGTAATTTCATACTGATTAAAAAATACTTAATATTGTACTATTAACGTTTTGCAATAAATAACTTATGTTTTGTTATAAGTATATAAGGCATATATATATACGAGGGTTGGAGCATAAGCCATAGCAACTATTTTTTTCTTGTATATATGTGAATGCGTCACAAACGTATATGTATCGTGTGGAAGTTCTGCAGGCATAGTGTGTATACAAAAGAACAGATGGCTCTGTGATAGCTGATAGTAGCGCAGCGAGAATGTGGAATCAGTCAGTTGGTGAGTATCGTGTGATGGAATTAACCCGTGTTGAGCATCGTTCTTTCATCAAAATAGCCGTTCACCGAGGGAAAAATGCGATGGAATATCACAGTGAATTAGTGGAATCCCTTGTAAATAATGTCTTACTATACAGTACAGTAGCACGGTGGGTGTACTGTGTTGTCATTCTTTTGCAATGTGAAGACTATATTGCCCTGTATATTACCGTAATAAATTAGTATGTTACGATATTTCAGTGCTATTCATTGTCCACACTTGTAGTTAACACCTTGTCCTTTCGTCTGTATCTGTCACATTTTCCAACCGGACTGGTATCTTCAAGAAAAAAACAGTAAGGTTCGCCTAATGATATACCGCGTGTCCGAAAAAAGTGTGTGCCTTTTTTAAAAAATTTCTGTAGTTTCTCTGAAGTACTATTAGAATGTTTTATTATACCAGAAGTTAGATAATATATCAAAGGTTTTTTTTGTAGCAAAGTTGTACCTTACAAAGATTCAATATGGGAGCCCTTCGTAACACGGCAGACATCCGGCGATACTCTATTTCCATCCATACTCCCACCAACATGTCTCTTGTAACGGCAGCAAATTCATTCCTGATCCGCCTTGGCAGTTCCAACAAATCTCGAGATAATGGGGGGACAATGGTGGACTCATGTTTTTATTCAAGTTTTATAGTACTTTGAATAGTTCTTTTCATTTTGAGAACTGTTTCGAGCTTTCTAGTAGTTCTAAGAACTCTACTTGTTTCCTGTGCAGCTAATTTGCGTGGGTATAATGTAAACAAATTTTTCTTGTAGTATGCTCTTGGTGTGCTCTTTTTTTGCTTCAAATTAGTTTGAATAAAGTCTATGTTAACTGACCACTTATAAGGTATCCGACTACGTTCGGAACCATGATTTTGCAAAAGCGTATAAACGGATAATATTTATGATATTTAGTGTCACTTAGATTAGAAAATGTACATAAAATTGTTTTAAGAATATTATTACAGGAAAAAAATTATTTAAGTACAATACTTTGACAAAAAATTAACATAAAGTGACCCATTTTCAAAATATTCTCCTTTTGTGAAAAATGCTTCTATTATAATAATATGTTGCCTGTATATAGCTCAGAACTCTGTACAGAAGCTCAACTAGAATTTTTGAAATATATAAATTAAAAGTGGGTTTATCCGTGTTTTACGACAAAAGAGGGGGAAGTTTTAAGAAAAGAAACGCCGATAGTTATTTCAATGGGTTGTAACTCTGAAAATAATGTGAATTTTTTTAAAAAAAATAGTTCAGACTCTCTGGAGAAGTCTTTACTTTATATACCGTATTTTCCTGTATATAATCCGCGGATTATGTGTTAAAAAGTTTCAAATTTCGTTGTGCGTATTATACGCCGCCGCGGATTATCTGAGAAAAAACATTCTCCATCAGAAAAGCGAACAATAAAGTTTTGGAAGAAATGCCGTTTATGTTTTATAAAATAAATAACAGATGGCGCTTTCATGACTCGGATGACGTATTTCAGCTATAACTAGTTTTTGTCCAATTACATTCAAAAACGAATTCGATTCCTCGGAAGGAAAAAATAGTTATTAGACGCTGGCGCCATTTCAAATTTTCTCTCTTGACTAGAGCTATTAGGTTCTTCGAAAGTTTTCATCGAGTTGAAGCGAAAGTGTTAAGTTACACTACAAACTTAAAAGGCTACCAAAATCGGGAAGCTGCAAGCTTTTTCAACGTTGACGAATTGAATATTCGTTTGTGGAGAAAAAACAAGACAAACTTCGAAAATTGTGATTGACGTTAAAGTGCCGATCATTTTGGTAAACCTCACTGGCCAGAATTAGAGGAAGAAATAAATAAAAGGATTTTAAACGAAAGAGACAGTGGGGAAGCAGTCTCGATCTAAATTTTTTTGCTGTTAACTTGCTAAATTAAAAAAAAAAAAGATTTTTTCCGCATGGAATGTTTTGTTTAACAACTCAAAACATAGATGGCAGTAGCAAAGAATTTTTTTGTTTTATTGAGATTATCGTAAAAAATATTATCATACATATTTGAAAAGACATTTCGTAATAAATTTTTTTCCTGTACAATTTCTTACTTCTATTTTCAATTATATTGTGTATTTTTGTCTTTATGACATTCATTATCAGCAGTTTATATTTTGGATTATTCGGCCTAAAAACTGCCGTGGATTATACGCCGCTGCGGATTATATACAGGAAAATACGGTAAGCAAAAAATTATTATTTTAGAAGCATTTTTTATTAAAAGAGAACATTTTGAAAAAAGGTTATTCTAAGTTAATTTTTTGCCAAAATATTGTATTTAAATAATTTTTTTTGTCAAAATGTCCTTAAAACAATTTTATACACGTATTCTAACCTAAGTGACACTAAGTACCATAAAAATTATCTATTTATGTGCTTTTTAAAATCACGGTTCCAAACGTAGTCGGATACCTTAAGGAACTAAAATAAAACGAGCAACTCGTGGATATGTTCTTCCTTACTCACTTTTCTTTATATGGTAATACAAAATACACAAATAATGCAATTTAATAAAAAAGACACAGAAAAACTGTAGAGGGAGAGAATAATATTTTCATTTTATTTTCAACAATGCTAATTATTTTACTCTTATAAATTCATACTATAGTTATTATTTATCCTCAAGCATAACATATCATAATTTTAATATTGTTCTTAAGAACGCACAACACTTTTTATTCGAAGAGTATTGAAATTAAAATATTTTACTTAACATTTTAATTACTGTGTTAAATATATTTATTTTTGATTATTTATGTATTATTATTTAACGTTCTAAGAAAAATGCGTATACTATAATGTTATTATTAGTTGTTCAAAACTATAATTGATTTATTTAGTGAAATTGTTTTACGCGTGTATGTTTACACATATTGTGCACATTTATAAAAGTTGGAATCTGAGAAAGTCTAAACGATGAAGGGTCTCTTGAATACTAAAAGGGTTTATGGAATAGAAAAAAATGTGCTCCATATTAGGCAGGAGAAAGTGAGATTAAAAGAGATTTAAAAATATGCTTTAAAAGAAGCGTCTTCCGCTATCTTCTATTATATGCAAATCCCTATAATCAGATCAAACTCTTAAAGTCAATATTGCAAGTAGCTGGATAATTAAGCATCTAACATTAGCTGTCTTACAAAGTCTAGGTTCCGTTAAAGAATTTTGAGTTTAAACTATAATTAAAAGTAATTATATAATAGCATTATATATTTAAAATATTTAACAAAACTAATTATCGTAAACTATTAACCAAACTATATCCGGTTTTTTATTACCATACACGAGCTATAATTCATGAGATATATTATATTAGAGAACATAAAAGATATATACTGAAATTTATTAAATGATAGAAGTCTTGTTATCGTTATTTTCAGATTTTTCGTATGCGTTCGATAATCCAGCAAGGCTTAATTCTGTTTACATTACAACAGTATAATTTAATATTCTAAGACGAGGTCTAAGCGTATCGTTGTCTTAAAATTTTGAAACTTCGCAACTGACTAAATTTTAAAATAAAAGAAATATTAGTTACTATATACATATAAGCTACAAAGCGTCGCATTATACTTACGTGATGATGTAGAACACCGTTGAAGTACATAAACACACTTCTTTGAGCTAAAAATTATTCTTTTCATTCGATTCGTTTTTATTTTGAAATTCTTAATGATATTTTCCTAACGCCCTACTTCTCTCTCTTCTCTTTTGGTCTTTTATTCTGTCCTAACATATAATTCTATACTGATTCCTTTGTAAATATTACTATAATTTTTTAACAGAAAATAATTTTAGCAAACAAAAGAACAGATTTGTTTCCAAGCTTTTCAAATAATTTTCACTGTTTTGTGTTTCATGCCGTAATTTCATGTCATTACCATTAAAATATACTAGAAAATAAAGCACACACTCAATTCTTCTGTAGGTTCAACATTACTCTAATATTTTGTATTGGATAAAGAGAATAAATTGAAAAATAAATGGAACACACAAAGTAAACTCATTACAATATTTAAATTGTTTGATTTTAGAATATTCCAAGAAAAAAAGGAAATTTAAGAAAATATATCTTGAGAATTCAAAATAAAAATGGTGCTTCTTAATCATCTTTGAAAAACTGAAAATGTTAATTTTACTTTAAATTGCTTCTTGTATTCTTGATAACATATAAATTATAATAAATAAATCCGGAAGTAAAAAAATACTTTGCTTTCCTATATGATTTTTATTTCAACACAATTTTTAAATCCTATAATATAATTTTGAAAATTATGCTCACACATCACTGGTGAAAGCACTCACACGAACTGTGATACAAGGAAACATACTTACAGAAACGGGCGATTTTAAATATTATATTTTAAAAGAGAAAAAAATTAATAGATAAATTTCTGAAACTGTATTGCTGATAAATTTCTGTAAAGGGTGATTCTGTAATATGTGATTTTTATAATAGATTTACTTCATTCCTTCAAAGAATTTCTCTATTTTACAACTTAGAATTTACTACACAGTAGACTTCAAAAAAGTGAAACACAGCTTTGCATTTTTGATTCTTTTCCCCCTGAAAATTGATTTTGATCTGCAAATTATCCTTCTAGAAGTTACACAAATAGTTGCACATGATAATAAATTTATCTTACATAGTAACATTCCATATGAGTAACTGTATATTTTCCCACGAAAAATCATAAAACGACATTATAAAAGTTGTCTCTAATGTAATCTTTTCAAAATACTTTATAAAGACCCTAATAAAAATTGTCCGCATAAAGAAATCTGTAAAGATTAAAAATGTTTAACATAGAACTAAATGAATCGGGGGGTAGACCAAAAATTCTCTATCACCAAGGGAAAACGGGAAGGTTGAGGCTACAAAAGGGAACTCGAATCTTTTCTAAGAACATTTTGCGAGAAATAGTCCTCTATTTAGGTTGATTTGTGGGCCAGGGGATCTCGTAACTTCGTGTAGAAAATAGAACGTGCCTTTTAGACCTTTATGCTTAATTAAGTGTTTCGGATTTATGGCCTCAATTTAACTGAAAAAGATTCGTCTTGTGCGACTCTGGAGAGAATTTTCAAAGGAAAAGGCGAGAAAGCTGGTTTAGCTACACTTGAGTCAGAGATACTTTTAACAAGGTGTAGACCCGACAGAATAATCCCTTTCTTGTACTGGCTGAAGGGAATTGGAGAAAGATCTTTAAGGCTGTCTTTGTTTTAAGGTTGCTTTGAATGGAAGATAAATGTTGCCTATTTTTGTCTTCGTGAAAATGCAGCAAAGTTAATAATAATATAACTGATTATACAAGCTTATGAAAAGAACTGTATTGTATTACACGACTCATTTCAGTTTAAATTCAATCCTTTCTTTTTCTGGTACAAATTATTCCTTAAATTGATTTTTAACTTTATATGCTAATGTAAAAATCGGCATTTATAAAGCATTTAAAAATTTCAAGGACATTATATGACTAATGGATAGACCAGTGCTTCTCAAAGTTTCAATATTCGCGACCCAATATTCAATCATAATTTTCATCGCCCCCCCTCATACAATAACAACCTATTGAATTCAATAATACTATACTTTGATGCTAAAACTACGATACGACTTAAAACCTCTTAAGTGTCACCGGCGTATATAAATGTCTCGTTTATCCAAAGCATTAATTTCCCTGGATGCATATATACGTCTTTCCGAAGTAAGGTTTTTTCTGTGCACTGCTATCCGTAAAATTATTCCGAAGGCTTTGCAATGCAATAAAATTACCTTCACAGTGTTTACGGAGGATTTTCTTTTTATTCAGATTATATACTTCATTATTTCTTCCCCTCCAATACATCAATACGTGGGCCTACGTTGAAAACGCCTGGAATTGCGAAGCGAATCACGTAACTTTTAATCGGCAGTTAAGAGATTTATTAAAAACCGTACAAATTTTCAAGATTATTGTGTTAATTTTTGTGTATAATTTTTATATATGACAATCCCATGGGGTCACTAGTAATTATTAAACTTGTTCTTAATTTAGTATTGTTAAATTAATTATAAAATACATTGTGTAGCACTGATACATTTAAAAGTGTAATATATCAGTGTAAATGTGTATTTTATTTTTTATTACGTCAGAATGTATTTGATTTGTTTACTTTCAGTAAATTAATAATTTTTTTAAATAATCTTTTGTTTCCGACTTTTCAATAGGTTCGTGCCCCCCTTAGGGGGCGTGCCCCACAGTTTGAGAGACGCTGGGATAGACATATTGCCATCACTCGAGTTTGTATTAATATTATGTTGTATGCTAGTAAACATAAGCAGTCTAGCTTATTCACAGTTCCCGTAAATTGATATATTTGTGCTTGACTTATTCATCTGTTATAGTGCTGTTGGCTATAGCTTAGAACAGGGATCGATAATCTATGGTACGTGTGCCACATGGGGCACGCACTGCAATTCTCTGTGGTACTTTGAACTACTCTACAAATTTGTCAATTTTTCAGTGTTTGCAAGTTGATAAATTTGTAATGGACCTTCTTGAAAAACATCTTCAGAATTATGGACATTTAGGAATTCCGAAAAAATGTGAAAGATAAATTTACTGCAATTTTGTAAATTGTTGAATGTTATTGCTGGAGAGATTTGTGATTGTTGTTACCTATGCCACCTGATCGACAGTAACATCAGATCAAAGTCCACGAAATTCATCGTGGCTAAGGGCTAGATTTTTATGCCTATCGTTATCCTTGGCTTTGAGCACCCTGCAGGTGACAGTGCGGTTTTCGCTCGGTTCCACCCCAATTTTGAGGGAGAACACCCTGAAGGTGGTCAGGGGCCTCCCACATCTCTTCACCTTCTACCAACTTCACGAGAGGACTTGCGGCCCGACGGCTATTTAAAGTTCCTTCATGCCGCGAAGGCAATATGCATTTACAAACATCCGTGCCTTCTCCGGGATTCGAACCCAGGCCCTACAGCCCCGCTTTCAGCATCACTAACCACTATCCTGGATGGGTTTGCTGGAGAGATTTAATTGTTTGAAGAGAGAAAATTGCAAGCACTCTGCTTTCCACTCTTGGTTCTACATGCCAAAGTAAAAATTCTCATATGAACATTTTTCGAGGCCACAAAGAAATTGTTTAAGAACTGCATGCTCATAATAGGGCCGAATTGAAATTTGACCCTTAATATTGCGGTATGGAAGAAGAACGGCGTTAACACTAGGTTCGCATTAAAATTTTTATTTGCAATTTTTATTAAATTATAATGAAGGGAAATACTTATATATTTTTAAAAATAGGTTTAAAAATGCATATTATACATACAATTAAATTTTTTTTAATTTATTTTTGCTGCAGAAGTAGTTACATTTTATACTGTTTATTTTTACGTTAAGAAATATCTTTAAATGAGGCAAAATTAATGTATAATAAAATTGTAAATCTATGCTATTGTCCTATATTTTCTAATTCTGTATGCATCAGCACAGGAATCAAATTGTTTCAAAATCGTCCTATTGTGTGGCATGCTCAATCATATTGGTAGATTGGTTTGGCACACCACAACTAATCAATTGCCGACCCCTGGTTTAGCATCTACTTTTTTTTTTATTGTAGCAGGAAATTTGCCTTCTTTTTAGTTGCATAAATTATAACCACATTTTAAGAAGGAGAAAAGCAATCAAGCCTCGATCAGAAAAAAATTCATCGTTTCTTTCCACAATAAGTTCAAGAAACTAAACAAAACAAAAAAAAAGTAATATAAAAAAAAAATTTAAGTCAATTCCTACTTAGATCAACAAAGAAAAAACTTATTTTAGCTACATTTTTATTAAATAGTTACAAATAATATAAATATGTATGCACATATGACAGAATCACAGCATTAAGTGGTAATTAATTTGTATTAATTATTATTAAAGTATCGTATTGTCATCCAAAACAATCGTGTATATAAAATTTCAGTTCAACTGAATGCTTTAAAAAGTGAGGAAAAAATCTTTTCAAGTTTTGACACAAATCGCCAAAAAGGTCGCTAAGTCACCCAAAATGATACCAACGTGGCTGTTCATATAATTCTTTAAATAATTAGTTTTAATAATTAGTTTTTATTAATTATAATTAAATTATTGTATTGTCATCCAAAATAATCATGTATATAAAATTTCAGCTCAGTTGAGCGGTTTAAAATGTATTTTATTAACGATTAAAAATTCCACCAAGATAAACAAATAAATAAATACATAGAGAGTATGAGCTAATAGTAGGAATTAAAAAATCATGTATAAATATATTAACACATGTGTAAAACTTTTAGAAATATACGTGTAAAAAGGCATTAATACCTTTTAATATACACAGAATCTGAAAGGTCCTGGGCCTCTATGTAAATGAAGGGCCACCTATGACCCTTTTAAGTAAGCAGGATATATAGCATACGTTGTCAGATACTCGTACAAACATAACCGTAACAAATAAATGTGTGTGGCTCATAATCTCACAAATCTAGAACCGACTTGAAAGACTACAACCTTTCGACTAAATGCGTAACGATGGTAGGCCTAGACCAGGCGTAACCAACCTAAATGACCTTGCGGGCTATTTCGGAAAAACGTTATAACCTCGCGGGCCGCACATAAAAATATGTAGCTTTATATCAGATTTGAAAACAAAAAAAAAAACATTTATTGGAGTGAAAATTTAAAACAGAATGAATTATTATTATTGTTTTCATTACTTTTCATGTATACAGACATAGATAATATAATAATGTTTTTATAATATAATAATAAAATGATCAAATAATGTTTAAAACATTACTCTGTTGCCGTTTTCTTGAATAATTACGGTGTTCCTTTTGAATTGATCTTTCGTTACTCATTGTTGAAATTTGATTGGGCTGTCATTCGCAAACGATTAAGTATACATTGCTCTTTATCTTAACCGTCCTGAATATTTTTTTAAAACTTTAAAAAGCGTTTCGGAATTTATTAAAAAAGTAATTTATTATAGTAAAATCAAATGTATACATAACTCTTTGATAAAATATAAATCTATTTTAATCTAAAGGACATTTCTATTATCAAAAAGGATTTATTTTAAAACAAGAACAAGTAACAGGTAAATACACTGTAGATTTATTTATATATATAAATTTCTCCTCAAATAAATTTCAAAATGAAAAAACTTTAAAAACCTGATATTTAAAATTTTTTGAAATAACAGTCGGGGTGGGCCGCAACTTACGTACTGGCGGGCCACATGCGGAACGCGAGCCGCGTGATGGACATCCCTAGACTAGACCAAGATATGGACGATGGATGGACATGATATAATAATGCAGTCCAGCCACTGTTGCCAGTTAGTATTTAGTTCGAAATTTAAAATTTTTCGGAGAATATGCCTGGGAATAACATTTGACGATTAAAATTATTTGGATCAGGATCTTATTCAAGTAATGTCGAGAAAGAGACAAGGCTCTGTACCCGGGCCTAGTTGCCCTATGCCTTAAAACAGCTCTACACAGAATATTTTTTGTTTGCAGTACATGTTAAAATTCCTAATATAACAGTTCCAATATGGGTTGTGAAAGTATATCACCATTTGATTGAGCACTTAAGAGTAATTTTGGACATCATTCGAAATTTTATTTAGAAAATACATCTATGCAAAACCATTTAATGATAAACCTGTATTCCATTCTGTCTCATTTTGACCATCGTTATGATCTGATTTACTGTGATTTTTCATGGCGATTTAATTTTCAGCGAAGTTAAGTCGTTTGAAAATTCTAATCATCATTCATAATTATTTTCGCACATTATAAATTGTTAAATTCCTTAAATCAGCACAAAATTTCACAGCAAATGTTTATAATCAATCATACTTGCCAATTACTTTCTTTATTATTAACTTTTCTATAGAATTAAATTGACCATAATTCCATTAAATCTCTGCTAAAGTTTAATTATTTTACTACAAGTTAGCGATAGCATAACATGGTCCCGATCTCATCATCGACACCAATAAATGAACCAAATTGCTACTTCATCTGGTGGAATTCTCTACCAGTTGTATAAAACAATACCAATTAGATCCTGAACCAGTAGAATTCCATTTGGTGTCTTGCCATAAATTACCTGGTGCGTGTAAAAGCGAAATAAAGGGACACACGAGCGTTATAAATCACGTGAAACCATCTTAACCCCCTCTAAAAAGAACAGTAATTGAGGCTCCTAAGTGCTTATTTTCATGTGGAAAGTGGGCGGCATATATTCATTACAGGGGCGTCCGTGTCATACATCAGAAGGCCATATATGCATTGTGATATTATTAGGGGGGATTTCGAGAAAAAAGTAGAGAGTGTTTGCCAAAAAGAAAATACCAGAAATTTGAATAATTTTCCCACAAGGCATTTTTTTAATGTTAAGTCAAAAAAACTGGAGAAGCAGACTTTATTTGAAAAGATGGTTTGAATGCAAGCATTATTTATTTATTTTTTTAAAATAATTGTGATTTTAGTTTCTCTTAATAGAGTGGTATAGACATATATATATATATATATATATATATATATATTTCGGTTTAATTCTTATTATTCCATTGCCTTGAATTTTACTTATTCCGCGTGAGCAGAGCCTTAAATTTTGTATTCGTGTGGTTCTTTGTGTTGTGTATTATTTAGAAAATTTAATTCAGAACTGATTATTTCCTATATTCTCGAAATTATTAACGTTGAAGTGTTTGTTTTGCAAATCTAGGGTAGTTCCACGCAGCCTTTAATGATTTTTGTCCATACTGAGTTAATAGATTCTTATTCATACAGTGTAAACTAAAATATGTATAAATTTAAAATGTCTTCCTTTCATGTCGATGACAAATTTAATTCATTTACTGCATTTAAAAACTCATTTCAGGTTATCATTTAAGACATTTATGGGAAAACTAAGACCCTCGTCATTGCAAGTTTTAAAACAACAATATAGATATTCTCATTTTTAATGTTTCAAAATAATCCTTCACAGTATGTTCCGTATTCTACATGCATGAACACTTCCCCAGAAATTTGAATATTTTTTTTTATTTATGGAAAACAGTGTTGAGAGAATTAATACAGAAATTTAAATAAAAAGGTTTGCGGGAATTAAAATTGGACTCCATCTTAATTAATACGAATAAAATTATTAAAATATAATTACCTGCTATTATATTTAGTTTAATAAATACTTATTTTACATATTATTTTAGTTCTAAAAAAATTGAAAAACAAAAAATACTTGGTCACAGCTACTTTCATTTCGTCAGAGAGAGTATTAAAGAACTTTTTTAATATACTATTTCCTAATCCGTATTGTACATTGTTTTTAAATAGTAATAAATTACTCTCCACAAAAGTTATCTTGTAACACCACGAAGGAATACGAGTAGGAAAGGAAGAAGAAAGATCAGTGGTGTAATGTACACTCTAGGGCTAGGTGTAATGTACCTCTAGAGCCTAGGTTTTAGAGATCCCCCAAAGCCTGACTGCCGCCAAGTACCTACCCTTTGTAAAATCCAACTTTTGGGCCCTAAACCTGACTTTGCAGGAGGGCCCAAATGTTCTCCATTACGCCACTAGGAAAGATGAATGGTACACTCATATGCAAAGGATTAAAGATACAAGCAAAAGTATGTGTTAAAGAGCCTTTTTTTTTTAGCATTTAATATGTAGCAATACAAGCCATTAGGTGTAGAAGAATACTGTCAGTCTCATCATTAAGGATATCTTGAGATATTCCTTACCAAAGCTGGCCTACTGCACAGATCTCAATTCGTTATAACGAATTTAAGTCAAATTCTAGAACACTAGATGGCAACGAATCTAACATGAGGAACTGCGCTTAAGCGAGAACCACACTGGAGAATATTAGGTGACTGTGTATCAAGGGCAGAGGTTGGTGAGCTCCACCAGCGAGCTAAGTGTGGAAATCTGGGATATTCTGTGATTGAACATCAAAGAGAGAAATTGGTGAGCTCTGCCAGCGAGTTTTGTGGGAAGGTTTTGTATTTACCGAATCAGATGTGTTGGATGCCACCCTGACCCATGTTTTTGCTTTTCTCTAAGAGTCAACAATTCGGAAGATTTATTAATTACCTAAAACGTGTAAGTAAAATATGTAAATTTTTGTGTGAGTGTTAGTAGTCCTAAGTGTTTTTAATTCAATAAATCATTAAAGCATCATCATTTAAAATACTATGATACTGTATCATCTAGGATATGGACCTACTGTTCTGGCTCACTGCGCTTCGAATAAGAGCTCACACATGTTGGATAGGAAAGAGATCGGAAAAGCTATCGGTCTACGAAGGATATCCTTTTTATTCAAACTATTGAAAGTTGGTCGTGTAATATGAGGTTAGTTGTTGTCCCACTATAATAACGTATCTGAAGTGAACACGTTAAAGTGAACTAAACGTGTTGCAAACCGGTCTTATGTTAAATTACCGGTAATTTGACCAAGGGACGCCCATCGTTCTAACATAATGACATTCCAAACCGTGAAACCTTGTGTCATACTCGATGAAATGGGTTGGCAATGACGTTTCCCGGAAAATCCCTACAATCATCCATAAACATCATTTTCTCTATAAGCAAATTCGAAACTCATCTGAAAACAGCACCCCATGCCCTTCATCAGTCCAGTAACATAATCTTTAGCACCAATTCAGGCATGCAAGCTTATGCTACTTAAAGGAACTTCAATGACTGTCTACCATGAACGCAGCCTCCCTATCTACATCCAATTACGAATGCTTTCGTTACTGAAAAATACATCACTTGATGATGGCAAGTGGTACTGAACACCACATGCAGTGACAAACAAGTCTTGGTAAACCATTCTGTAAATCTGCTTAATTCATTGTTGCAATGGTCATCACATAGTTACTACGGTTAGCAGTGGTGTAACGGAGAATATAAGGATCTCCCTGTGAAGTTAGGTTTGGGGCTCCCTAGAACCCTGGGGCCCCCGTGATGCGAGGGTTACGGGGGTGTACTTTACCGTTAGTGTGGTCTGTTGTGCATCAGTGAAGTTCACTGCCTCGGCTCCATGTTCTCAGATGATCATAAGTCCATCACTGAATTGTATTCGCATCCTATCAAACACGAGTAACGACAGCGTGCATTGAAAAACTATTGTCACACAGCTTCAGGATACAATTTTGTTCCAAATGCGATAACTGACAGTATTCAACTCACTGACATATATTCGAGATTTATACTACACTCCTTTAATAATTCCGTATCTAGCAACCTATTGTTGACAGCATTTTACGGAGTGAGCCAGCCGGTGGTCTTCATAACCAGAAGATGCGTATGTAAATTCATTCATTTTTTCATCTCTATCCATTCCATTATCTGCATTGAGATACACGCATTTTGTCATGGTGTTGCAATTCCACTTTTGAAAAGTGTATTGAGCTCCCCCAAACATTTTCCTTTTTCTTCTGGTCCACACCTAAAAAGGTATTCCAGTGTCACTTATTTACAGAATTACTGGAAATTTTCAATGGGATATTTTTCCTTTGAACATTTTGGTATTACATGACACGACATACCCCATTAACATATATATTAATCTCTTGAATTGTTTCATGAAACAAACAGTGAGTTAAGGAGAGATTCTAAGACAAATTAAATGTTCTATCATTAAAAATAATTTCTTTTTACATAGTTTAATCGCAACATTCATATTTGTGTTTCATATACTTATTTCAACTAATGATTGTTTACACATTGTAATGATTTGTTTCGCACGAAATTGAAGTTTGTTTTCTGTAAATTATTTGAAGGTTTCTGCTAGTTTTAATATTAAATTGAAATAAAATATTTTTAGAAATTTTTTTCTAAGGAATAACAATTCCTCGTGATTGTTTACTTAAAAAATAAAACTAAATTTGGGAAATACTTTCAGCATTTTTTTAAAAATTAAAGTATCTCATAACCATTCTCTTACATAGATATAATAAAGAAATATACTTTTGATCGTTGATTTCAATAACTGATCTTATGTAAATCAATCGTATAACGAGCGTTGAGATCTTACTGGTGAAATAATTAACAAAAGTGTTCAACGAAGGATAAATTATTTCGAATGCAACATGAAAAATCTCGGAGAGCCCGTTTGATTAACCGTGCGGAATCTTTCATTATTTCACACGACTTGCCTTTAATAAAAAAGTGATTAAAATTCATGACACGCAGTTACAAAGTCCGTAATTCTATAATTAAGCTAGCACGTCTTTTTTTCAGTCTTATTTTGCAATCTACCCTTTCTGTAACAAATCTGTCGACACAAAGACCTATTTCTTTTTTTTAATGTACAAGTGTGTATGTGTGTGCGTGTGTGTGTATTCGCGGATGGCGTAACGTACACCCCGCATTGCGGGGGACCCAGGTGTCTTAGAGGGCTCTAAGCCTGATTAACATTAAGTACGTATTTGGGCTTTGGGTCCAAAACCTTTATTTTGCAGGGGTGGGGCTCGTCGTAATCTTCGTTACGCCGCAGTGTGTGTGTGTGTGTGTCATTCTTAAAAAAGTGGGATATTTCGACCAATTGCATGATTTGTAAAAAAGTGAATCTCAAATAAGATATATGAAATGTTAATATATTTATCCAAGCTCCATAGATTATATATTATCATGGAATTTTAAGGTATCCGACTACGTTTGGAACCATGATTTTGCAAAAGCGTATAACTGGATAATATTTATGATATTTAGTGTCACTTAGATTAGAAAATATATATAAATTTGTTTTAGGAATATTATTACAAGAAAAAATTATTTAAGTACAGTATTTTGACAGAACATGAACATAGAATGACCCATTTTCAAAATATTCTCCTTTTGAGAAAAATGCTTCGATTATAATATTATCTTGCCTGTATATAGCTCAGACATCTGTACAGAGGCTCAACTAGAAATTTTGAAATATATAAATTAGAGGTGGGTTTATCCATGTTTTACGACAACAGAGGGGAGAAATTTTAAGAAAAAAAACGCCGATAATTATTTCAATTGGTTGTAACTCTGAAAATAATGTGAATTTTTCAAAAAAAAAATAGTTCAGACTCTCTGAAGAAGTCTTTATATAAGCAAAGTATTATTTTAGAAGCATTTTTTTTTATAAAAGGAGAACATTTTGGAAAAAGGTTATTCTTAGTTACTTTTTTGCCAAAATATTGTATTTAAATAATTTCTTTTTGTCAAAATGTCTTTAAAACACTTTTATGCATGTATTCTATTCTAAGTGACACTAAATATCATGAAAATTATCTATTTATGCGCCTTTTTAAAATCATGGTTCCGAACGTAGTCGGATACCTTAATTAAGAACTCTACTCTGTATCAAATATAGCTAATAAAAAAAGCCTCAAGAAAAGGTGAATTACATTTAAATCTCTACGTGCCAGTTATTCAAAAATTGCCTAGCAAAAAAAAAGATCTTTATCATTATCCATCCAATCTCTTCTGCCCTTTATTTATTTTTTTCCATGATAGCCATTCTCTTGCGACCTTTCCAAGAAAAGCCCCAGCTCTGTATGCGAATTTCTACGACGCAACAGAACAATGGATATGATCATCCCATCAATCCTTCGAACAAGATTGTTGAAACTCCAAACTTGTTCATAATCACCTAAAAGCATGGTGAAAGATTCCCTATGAAATACGACTCCGTTTTACCTATCCATACAGAACAATAACGGAGCATATTTTATGTTCTGGGCGTGGTGTCATAAAAGAAGACATATTTCCAGTGTAATGAAACCATATTAAAGCACTCTGTAGAGATTGTATCAGGGAGGGGACTGAAAAAAAGTGTAATAAGAATTCTCCTGCATGCGTGTTTATAGGAGATAACATTTCGCCAAGGCATTTTAGGTGCTGTTTTCTTTTCCTTTCCCTTCTTTCTTTTTTCTTGTTCTCTGGTATCCGATGTCTTTAGAAGATGCGGAGACGGTATCACGTGATGAACGAACGATTGTGTCACGTGACTTTGGCGGGGGAAATGGAAGGACCATGTAAAACGAAACGGTAAATTTCGCAGACGGGAACCCCTCCAGATTTTTTTTTTTGGTTGATAGTGAATCATGAGTGGGCTTACGACGGACAATGGTTTCAGTACGGCATATATTATCATCAATGTTCCATATGAATGTAATGAGTCTTGAGAATGCAATGGGAATTAATGGAACAAGAAATTTCTCATTGAAGGAATTGGAACTGCAAAAGAATTGTTCTTTTTCTTTTGTTGATAAAAAGAAAATATTTTTATTTCTTTGAAAGAACATCACCATATATTGTTTTTCTTAAGTACAGTCAGTACAAGACCTGCTTTTGCGCGTTAAACTATTCTTTAAAAAAAATTTAAAAATTCGTTCGATAAATGCATTAATTTTACGAAGAAATCAAAGGGAAAAAATTCTTTTGTATGTGATTTGAAAAAAAATAAAAAATAAATAAAAAAGATTATTACAAAAATATTATTTCTTCTAAGCCATAATATTCCATATGAATGTAATAAGTCTTAAGAATGCAATGGAATTAATGGAACAAAAAATTTCACATTGAAGGAATTGGAACTGCAAAAGAATTGTTCTGTTTCTTTTGTTGATAAAAAGAAAATATTTGTATTTCTTTGAAAGAACATTACCATATGTTGTTTTTGATCCGGTCGCGGGACGCCATCCCTCTTACGTGTGCCACTGCTGCCATCTTTTTACAGTTTAGAATTCATTGATGGAAACATTCTGGACAAAATATGTCTATTTGTGTGTGACAAAAATACCACATTGACACATACTTTTATGTCATGGCTTAAATAATTAATAGATTTTATTAACTATAACAGATATTCTTAATCCTAGACAGCTTCGTATCTTTTGAAAACTAACTAAAATCTTACATTTCTTGCTATTGAATCGGACATCTCTTTTTCTTGTAAAAGAACATAATAAATTACAACAGTGGTGTCCAACACGCGGCCTGCCAGTACGTAAGTTGCGGCTCACCAACTCTTTTCAAAATATTTTTAACTATCAGGTTTTTAAAATTTTTTTCATTTTGAAATTTATTTGAGGGAAAATTTATATACATATAAATCTACAATGTATTTGCCTGTTACCTGTTCTTGTTTTAAAATAAATCCTTTTTTATAATAGAAATGTCCTTTAGATTAAAATGGATTTATATTTTATCAAACAGTAACACTTGATTTTTGAATAATAAATTACTTTTTTAATAAATTCCGAATTGCATTATGCATATCCTTTACTATGGATGGTACATGATTCTCTGTGTATGCCACTTTCGTTTCTCCTCCTTTTCAGGACGGTTAAGATAAAGGGCAACGTATACTTAATCGTTTGCGAATGACAGCACTATCAAATTTCAACAATGACTAACGAAATAATTAATTAATTCAATTCAAAAGGAACACCGTAATTTTCAAGAAAATGGCAATTGAAATATTTAAAACAGTATTCGATCATTGCATTATTATATTATATAAACATTATTATATTATCTATGTCTGTATACATGAAAAATAATGAAAACAATAATAATAATTTATTCTGTTTTAAATTTTCACTCAACAAATTTTGTTTGTTTCCAAATCTGATATTAAGGTACATATTTTTATGTGCGGCCCGCGAGATAATAATATTTTTCCGAAGTGGCCCACAAGGTAATTTGGGTTGGACACCCCTGAATTACAATATGTCATTGATTACGTTTATAAGAATATTCCACGGTTTATATACTTATTCTAGAAAAATCGTTTCCGTTTCGTCATAATAATAAATTCTTTTCCAGAAAATGGTTTATATATTCAATGAATGTACATGTTGTTAGGATACAGGATGTTATATGTACTATATTTGTATTACTATTACTATTATTTAAGCACTATTTAGAAAACAAAAAAGCACGCAGTTAACTTGATAAAAAATATTTTATCCAGTGGACCATTTATCATTTCAACCACTGGATTCTTTGTTTATGTTTATTCAGCATGTATAGCTGCTATTATACAATGTTACGTATGTTATATATTTTGTTATATGTTTTATACATCACCACAAATGGGAAATAACTCACAACAGAAAGAAGGTCCATGTCATTTATTTTACTGGAGAAAGAACCCACAAAATAAATAAGAAGAAATCGAATCTCCCTAAAACAGTCATAAAAGTTTCTTAAGTTTTTGATGCGGCAAAAAAATATTAAAGAAAGGAGGGTGAAGAGGAACGTTCAAATTGTGTAATTGTTTAAAAAATATGCATGAGAAATACACTGCTCAAAACAATTAAAGGATATTGTAAGTTTTATATAAAATAAAGATGTAAGCGAAATTTTTTTTTGCCGAAAATGGAAGAAGATAATCACAAATGCAAATTTTTCTGATTTTCAAACTGTGGAGTATGCTAATTTTGAGATCGACATCAAAAACGTCGCTTCAGCGGCAGCGAATGAAATGTGACTTTCGACTGAAATGAAGACAAGGATGATCGGCATTCAGTGACTGCTTTGTTTCGATGAGTACGATGTCTCAGCGAAGTCATTTAACCGATTCAGAAGCTTGGAGAGTTGTAGGTAGGTTAGAAGGGGGCCAAATTCAAGCCGAAGTAACGCAAGCCATTGGAGTGTCACAAAGTGTGATTTCCAGGATCTGGAACCGTTTCTTGGAGACTGGAAGTGCAGGCCGAAGGCCAAGACAAGGTCGTAGACGGGCAACAACGCTCAATGAAGATCGTTATTTAGTGTTAACGGCTCGGAGACACCGAAATATGAACGCTACTTTTCCCCAACAACACCTTCGCTAGGCTACTGGCACCACGGAGACTGTCCGAAACCGGCTCCATGGTGTACATCTGTATGCTCGCCGACCGATGGTATGTGTTAGACTAACATCAAAGGTATCGTCGTGACCGCAAGGAGTGGGCAACAGAGCATGTGAACTGGAGGAGAAATGAATGGAGCAATGTTCTTTTTTCTGACGAGTCCCGTTTTTCTGTTCATCCGAATAATAGGCGTATTTTCATCTGGAGGGAGTGTGGCAGTAGGAATAACCCTGCGTCCGTGCACGAAAGTGTCAGATTTGGCGGTGGGGGAGTGTTGGTGTATGGTAGCATCTCCATTGACGGGCGCACAGACCTCTACATCATTCGAGATGGACCTCTGACTGCTCGCCGATATAGTGATGAGATCCTCAGACCTATTTTAGTCCCTTACGCTCCAGCAATCGGAGATGACTTCATTTTAATGGACGATAACTGCAGGCCACATCGTGCTAACCTGGTGGAGGATTTCCTTTTCGAGGAAGGAATCGTACGAATGGAATGGCCAGCGAGTTCTCCAGACATGAATCCGATAGAGCACGTTTGAGACGCTCTAAGAAGACGAGTTGCTGGCCACCAACCACCCCCACAAACTCTCCAAGAACTGGAAAGAGCTTTTCTGGAAGAGTGGAACAGAATACCCCAACTCGTGATTAATAGCCTCATTGACTCCATGCCTCAAAGGTGTTCAGCGTTGCTGGCAGTCCGTGGAAACCATACCCCCTACTGAAAATGATTTCCTTTGCAGAAAACACCTTTTCTTATTCTTTTTTTCTCATATGCACAAATTGTGTGTGTTTTTTCCTTTTGTACACAAATGCGCAATAAAATGCATTTTTTTCTGCCAAACATGTGTAATTTATTCTCATATAACCTACTACGTCTGTCGACCATGTATCAATCAGCTAAAATGTTTCCCAGCCACAAGATCCACCTAAAACCGCAATATCCTTTAATTATTTTGAGCAGTGTATGTAACTTTTCGTTAAAAAACTTTATAACCGAAGATAAAGCACCAGTAAAACTTATTGTCATTAATACTTGTTGTTGTCGTGACCTTCCCGAAGGGAAGGAAGGGAAGTTGCCAGAGCGTGAAGCAGGTTAGGTTGTGAAGATCCCCTTGGATCTCACTTTGAGAACGAGAATGATTTAGAGTAAAAGAAGAACCAGTAGCCATTTTAATGAATAACTTTCTTTATATTTGGTTATCTTTCCCAAATAGAATCAAAGACTTTTAATAACAAATCATTCAAATTAGCTATATGAGGTTTAAAGGGACTTTCCTTTATATTAACTTAAATATTTAATGATCCAATTAATTAACAATTAGAATATCGATCACGCAGAGATTACCGCGATAAGAGATCCCAGAATTTTATTCGATGATATTCCTATTGAACATTTAACTTTAATCTCACTCCTAATATAAAGCTTTAATGAAACTTTAATTATAAATCAATATTTACCACACTGCAGCTCAGCTCTTCCTGAGATTTATCCACCTAGAAATCTTCAATAATAAATCTCTAACTTCACTATTATACCTTTCTGCTTCAATCTCTCTCTCCTACTGCTTTTTACTTTACTATTCCGTTTGACTTAAATACTTTATCTAATCTGCATAACAAGGAATCCTGTCCTCTTTTTGGAGCTGATTGGAAATAGGTAGGGGAATTAAATTTCCCTAAAAAGACGACTCAGAAGGTTAGTGATAAAGTTCCGTATAGGTTTGTCACAAGGTTTCTACACTATGTGGAAGGTGACAACATCATCTCCACAATTTAGGCATGGGCTAGAGGGGAGGGAAATATTCACCAGCACCCCGTGCCCGTGGTTTCTGCTGCGACCACCCTCAGGACTTTCAGACCCTTTGGTTTTATGAGCACGCACTCCGGGTGTAATCGAAAGGTATTTTGTAGGATATTGAATGCTTGCGTATTACACCATTAACCCATTTTGCCAAATTAAAAGACATTGCCAATTCAAAATATGTCACCCCAAAGGCTATCACCGTTATTATTATTGTATTCAAACATACACCGGAATGATTTCTATTGTTGGCTGCATATCGCAACATTTGTCGGCTCCTTATTTGATGAAATGGGTCGATGGTATAATACACAAGTACCAAATGTTGGGTATTTGAGAAAATTAGCGGTAGCGTGAGAGTTAGAAAATTAAATATTTGACTTATTTACGTCCACAGGTATTAATTACTGTATATACATTTCTATTGCTTCATTAGTTTTCAGAAAATGTTGTTTGTGAGGGAGGAGGCAACACAACCGTTCTCCTTGGTGTTTTTCAGAGAATCCCCTTTCCACTTCAAGTTCTTGGGATGGGAGCGCTTTCTTTCTGATACCTCGAATTACACTCGGAGTTTCCAGCTCGCAAGTGCCTTGCCGTAGGTTTTTCTCACTGTCATAGGTTGCTGGGGCGATGTCAGATGACAAGACTCCAAAACATTTAAGGATGCATGTGTGCATAGAAACGGTGTTATCCTATCAACGAAAAGAAGCCAATATTTCAGATGTGTGACGCGAAAACAACGTAATATTTTTTTTAATCAAAACAGTAAATACATCCAATTTCATTTTTGTATTTTTCTAAAAGTAGGTGAAAGCAGTTGAAAGCATCAACATTTTATTTTATGAATTGCAGTTACTTATTGACCGTTGTAGAGTAGGTGTATATATAATGTAAAAAACATTCTTTTTATTATGTTTTATGGTTTGTTATGACATTGTAACACGCTTATTATTTATTATTTCATGAATCAAATATCACTTTAGGAGATTTTGAGAATTCATTAAAATAGCTTATGGCAGGGCTTCTCAAACTTTCTGTACTTGCGACCCAATTTTCAATCATAATTTTCATCACGTCCCCCTCCATACAATAACAATGTATTGAATTCAATATTAATATACTTTGACGTAAAGCTACAATACGACTTTAATTATAAACCGCACAAATTATCAAGATAAGTATTAAATTTTGTATAGAAAATTATGACATGTCCATAGGGTCATTGGCAATTTTTAAACTTGTTCTTAACTTAGTGCTGTTAAATTAATTATGAAGCATATCGTGCATTATTGATACATTTATAAATGTATTATATCTGTAAATATGTATTTTTTTGATTGTGTCAGAATGTATTTTGTTTTGCTTCTCTCCTTTCAGTAAATTAATAATTTTTTTAAATAATCTTTTGTTTTCGCATTTCAGATATACTCGCACTCCTCTTGTAGGGTTATCATGCCCCCCCTAGGGGAAGCGCCCCACAGTTTGAGAAACACTGGCTTATGATGAAAACAAATCTCTCTTATCATACAAACACTTTTACACAAAATCATGAAAAAGCAAGCAAAGGAAGAGCAGTGTTTAATTGTTTAATGGAGAATTTATCGCATTTAATAGAAATTTAAATGTTTAACTATAATGACATTTTACTTTCTGTATCGACATATACTTTAATCATCCAATCCTTGTGCGTTTACGTCATAACCATTAGTCATATACATCAATTTCAACCAAATTCAAACAATAAAAAGTTTTGATGGTATGATCGTATAGAAAAGATATTTTGAGGATTTATCACTTAATACTCTTTTCAAAAAATTACTTCAGTTTTTGAAAAATAATACATTAATTTGATTTTTAAGTCTAAAGGACATTTAAGAAAAGAGCGTTGTATATAATAATGGTGCAATTTTATTTCTGGTATTTTGAGACCCAATGGCTTAGGGTAAATTAGGCTTAAAAAATATTTTATTCCAGGTTTTTTTTTCAAAAGATACTTAATTCATTATAATATATTAGACATTTAGAAAGTTGAGAACAAAATAGTAGTCAGAAAAATCGTTTATAAGTAATTTTGCACCAAATTCCTTGTAACCATATACAAAGAGAAAAATGAGCTATTCACTAAAATCTTTGTAAAATACTTTCTAGATCAGGAATACTGTTCTACAAGCTTATTCCTGAGATAGAAAGCTTTTAAATCGTTTTCTTTGTTGATGTTTTCAATCAATGAAAATTAACTTAAGAAATGTTCCGAAGGAGAGAAATATTTCTTAACCATTTATTTACATTAATTACTTCTATAAATTTATATATGTTAATGTCTCTCTCTTCCTTCTCTTAATCTGCATAAAATCCTTTGTTAGTTATTCTATTGCATAGTTTTTGTCTATTGTGTATTAGTGATACAAAATAATTTTAATAGAGTCGGGGAAAAACACACATTTCTTATCTAATTGACTTAATCATATCACGAAGTATTAAGGAAAACAATCTATATTAAGATTTAAATCAATATTAACATTCACCTTACTGATAAGTTAAATTTTTATTTAAAGTAGTTGTTCTGTTTTAAGAGGTATTTTTTATGGGACACATACAATAGAGAAATCAGTATTTTTGCGGCTATCATATAGTTTAGTGCATTTGAAGTTGTGTTTGCTTAATGCTATATAACAGGATTCAAACTCTGAACATATTACCTAGAAAAAAAATATTTAAATGTTAGCATAAATCAATGTTAGTATAAGTCATTAGATCATTTATCAAGTATGCATGATCTTAAATTTGAGAAATATTCAACTAAAGTTCTATTTTTCCTAATTTTTTAAAAAATAAAAGCCCTTTCGACATTAATGTATAAGAAAAGAAACACAGACCATTTTTATGAAAAAGGAAATTCATTTGAATAAAATTGAATTAGTGTGTTAGATTACCTTAGTAATGTCATGATATTAAAATGTGAAAAAAATTGCGGCCTGAATTTCAGTTTTTAATGTGTTTCCTATTTTTTAATAGGAAGCAAAATAGAATTTATTAGATAAATTTTAATGATGCCTAAAAATTTGTATTTAAGTTAGAGAATGGAATTTAAAAAAAAAAATAAATCCACTTCTTTTGAAATTTTTGATGAAATGAGTTCTAGGTCAATTTTAAAGTTTGAAAAGTCAAAAAACCATTTTGGAAAATTACTGCGAAAATTTTCATTAAAAAAGTTTTTTTTTTCGATGTTTAAAACTTAATGCGAGGTTCGCTTGTGTTATTTTTTAAAATAAAATCCACCTATTTTAAAACTACTTGGCTTTCTTTATTTCCATCAAAACTTTGAATTGTCATTTTATAAACTAAAATAATTGAAATTAAGGTATCCGACTACGTTCGGAACCGTGATTTTAAGAAGCGCATAAATGGATAATTTCAATGATATTTAGTGTCACTTAGATTAGAATACATGTATAAAATTGTTTTAAGAACATTTTGACAAAAAAATTATTTAATTACAATATTTCGGTAAAAAATTAACTTAGAACAACCTTTTTTTCAAAATGTTCTCCTTTTGTAAAAAATGCTTCTATTATAATAATATTTTGCCTGTACATAGCTCAAACCTCTGTACAGAGGCTCAGCTATGATTTTTGAAAAATTCACATTATTTTCAGAGTTACAACCCATTGAAATAATTATCGGCGGTTTTTTCTTAAAATTTCTCCCCGCTTTGTCGTAAAACGTGGATAAACCCACTTTTAAGTTAAATATTTCATAAATTCTAGTTGAGCCTCTGTACAAAGGTCTGAGCTATCTATATACAGTCAAAATATTATTATATTAGAAGCCTTTTTCACAAAAGGAGAATATTTTGAAGATGGGTCATTCTATGTTTATTTTTTGTCAAAATACTGTACTTAAATAATTTTTTTATTGTAGTACTATTCTTAAAACAATTTTGTATACATTTTCTAATCTATAAGGGACACTACATATCAAAAATATTATCCATTTATACGCTTTTGCAAAATCACGGTTCCTTAAATAATACAAAACCTTCTTTTCAAAATTCAAAAGCTTAAAAAGAATCATCAGATTTTTGTGCATTATTTAATTTTTTGTAGTAAATTATTATTTTCATGCAGTTTGAACATACCTGTAATATCGGATATATTTCGAGATGCTCAAAATTCAATGCATTAACCCTGATGACCTCATAATTAAAAAATCTTTATTTCCTTTCTTAATAATTAAAAAACGATTATTAGAATTTATCGATCCAGCTAAAAATAAAATTGACAAAGTTACTTTTTAATTCTGTGGCAGTCAACCTTACAATACGAACCATGATTTTTTTACCTATCTTATCGAATGTTAGGCTCAACGTGTTCGTTTTTCTTCCAAGTTAGCATTTATCAACTCTTAATTTTTATTCTTCTATACAAATCTAATTCACTATCAAAAGCATACGAACAAGATTTAAATAATTTTTAGCTCTTGAAACGTATTCTAAAATACTTTTAAGAAATAAACTGCTATAATAAACGCAATTTTATTTATAATTACCATATATAAATGTAAATTTCTTTTAAAAAAATTATCAATTAGTTTACGTTAATAAATTTAAAAAATATTTCAAAAAACTTATAAAATATACTTTTAATTAGAATTTAATTTCTTTAACAATTACTTTTAAAAAAAAATTGTATGAAATAAATATTTAATTTTATGAAAATTTCTGCTGTTGTTTGAAAAGAAAATCTTCTTCCTAACGATTTCTGCTTTAGAAAATATTTTTCAAACAAACGATTCTTGAATATGAATATTTCTAAAAAAATCTAAAGTTATCAAAACCCAAACATATAAAATGTCTTTATCACCTAATTGAAATAGGCTTTAATTTCTACCTTAGAAGTAATTTTTCAAAAATTTTAATTTTATACAATTTTACATTAATAAACAAAAGTAAAGTAAAAAGAATCAGATATTCTTCATTTTTTTTAAAATTACACTCTTAAAAAATAATTATTCCATTTTACTCAAGTAAATGATATTTTCAAACTTTGTTACACTATCATAACTTACATTTAAAGTAATGTTGTACTCAAATTAGCCAAAATATACTTTCAAGTTAAATATTTTATGTGAAATATATATAAATTAAATTAACTAACAATGTTTAAATAAAAAGCTCTGAAATCTTTCGATTTTATAACACAGCAACTTAAAAAAAAAGCAATTATTTTAAGCAATTCCATTTCTCTGAAGCAAATTATAATTTTCAAATCTTGTGCACGTATTGGCATATTTATGACTCGCATTTACAGTTACTCTATATCCGGTTAAGCCAAAGTATACAGCGTAATGCTTTTATTCGGGAAATAAAATATTGATTGGCGAAGAAATGGAATTTTGATATCGAATAAAATATTAAAGAGATACTGCCATAAAAAGCATTTGGGACTTGGAAACTATCTAAGATGGTAGTAATAAAGATGACTCGGAAAGCACTTTAAAGCTGTGCCATAAACTTTATGAGACAATTTTAAGGATTCAGAAAAGAAAGATAAATATTCATAGGATTTTAGTTACTTTTTATACTTTTTAATTCAGTAATTTTTAGAAATATATTCTCTTCTCCCGGATAAAAGGATAAGTTCAAAGTATTCGCAAGTAGTGAAGAAATGTATTTTTTTAAAAAAAATCAAAATACACATTTATGTATTATTGCAACCTATTCGCGACATTATATGAAACGAAGCACATGATTGCCAATTCAGCGCATACGACACATGCGAAATTGGGGTTGCTAAATTGGCGAGCGATCTTGAACGTTGGCGATTGTTGCGATAATACGTAAGTGCCCAAATTTTAAATTGACAAGCATTACATATTATCAAAAAATAATTATTCACATTTTTTTGTAAATTAATATCTATTTATTTTATATATCTTAACCACCAAAACGAAATCTGCAAGGAAAACAAGTAGAAAAATTATTGTCCGGGAATACACTGTTTTCAACTTTAAAAAATAATTTAATAATAAAATCAATGAGAGAATTTTAATGACATTTTTTAATTTTAAGTCTACAAATAATTTTAAACATTATTTTATAACCAGTAATTTTAAGCATACATTACCAAGTTGCGTCGTTAAATTTAATTACTGATAAAATCTGTTAATTTTGTTGGAATTTTTTAATTGAAAAATTAGGACAATTTAATTGCTCTTGGTGAGTTAAGCCGTTGGTAAAGCCAGTTCAAGGTCATTGGTCACCATAAAATTTGCTGAAAAAGCGAATAATTTGAAATATCCAAAAATATTTTAAAAAATAGGGAGAAAAAAAATCTATTCACAAGAGAAAAAGTTCTTTAAATAGAAAAAATGGTCTTCACTATTTGCAGGTTACTTTATGAAGAAAATAGTGAAATGTTCATAGTTCCATGAAAAAGTTCCTTTAATATAGAAATCCACAAAAATAGTTCGTTAAACGGAGGTCCGACTGTATTAGTTAAAGCAGTGCTTCTCAAACTTTGAATGTTTGCGACCCACTATTCAATCATAATTTTCATCGCGCCCCCTCCATACAATAACATAGTATTTTTCAATAATATTATACTTTGACGCTAAAGCTACAGACGCAAAGCTAAGATGGCTCTTAAGTGCCATTGGCGTATATAAACGTCTGGCTCAGTCAAAGGGTTAATTGCCCAGGACGTATATATACGTCTTTCCGAAGTACTATCTTGTCTGTGCACTGGAATGCAAAAAGGGGACCTTCACAGTGTTTGCGAAGTATTTACTTATTTCAGAGGATTTGCTTATTTATTCGTTTCTGGTGGCATTGAGGAGCGAATCGCGTAACTTCTTTAATCGACAGTTAAGGAATTAATTATCAAGATAAAGTGTTACAAATATATATATATATAATCAAGATAAGGGGTTACTTTTTAGTGACAAGGTTCATCGATAGTTATTTTGTTCTTAACTTAGTATTGTTAAATTACTTCTAAAATACATTATGCAGTACTCATACACTTATAAGTGTATTATATCTGTGTAAAGGTATATTTTATTTTTTTATTATGTCAGAATGTATTTTGTTTGTTTATTTCAGTGAATTAATATTTTTTTTTAAATAATCTTCGGTTTTCGACTTTTCAATATGCTCGCCCCCCCTCGTAGAGTTATCACCCCCCCTAGAGGGGCGTGCCCCACAGTCTGAGAAACGCTGAGTTAAAGCCTTTTAAATAGAAAATATGTGCAATTAGAAAACTGAAGATTATTACATAAAAATTCTAGCTCAACACGATAAACAACAGATATTTACGACAACAAATGAGTATTTAAAAACTAATCATTGTAATAAAACCTAATCCATATATTAATTAAATGCATGATTAATAATAAATTTACCCAAAACTTCACCAAACTTTGTAACCCTTTTTCAATGTTCATTTGATTTCATGAAGCATCAAATAAGGGTCTGACAGGTTTTTGAAAGGAATTACTTGCTCTATGCTGATGATATTGATATGATTGCTCGTACTCTGCCTGCTCTGAAAGAGGAATTTCTAGTCCTTAAGATTACAACGAGTCGAATGAATTTTGTTATAAATGAAAAAAAGGCTAAATATATCTTATTTTCAAAAGACAGAATCCCAAATCTTTTCTTAAAATAGACTCATATAAATTTGAAACAGCTGATAAATTATTTCCTCTGATAAAAGAATATCTCATGAAAGGTGAATGAGAGGTCACTGTGGAAGAGACTTCACTGGCCCACGAGGGCTGTCTTGCCGCATATGATGATTATGATTATGTATTTCTGCACACTTTAATAAAAATCAATGAAACAAAAACATTCACATAAACTTAAAGAAATTTAATACAAAATTTTCAAATATTTTTTTTTAAAAAAACAAAACATTTATTCTCAGTTTTGGGGAATTAATATTACAAACAAATAGGTTTGTATTAAATGCCTTTATGAGGAAATTAAAATGAGTGTATAAAATCAGAATAAACTGTTGTTTCTTTGATACATTAATACCTCCATATAATCTATAAAATTAATTATTAAAAAAAAAGAAACTCGTTAACCACAACAAAAAATCATTTCTGTCCATGATAAAATTTCCTTCTTTGTAATGTATGAGAAAGAAAATGAAAGTTTTCAATGTGCTTTCCCCCTTTATTTCTTTGAAATGTTCAAAGAATGAGAGTTCCCAATTAACACTCGATAATTTCTTCACTTTAAAAGAATTATTTTGTTTGTGCTTTTTTTTTAATAAATTATTTTTGTCACGAGTATTAAATTAAGTAATTAAACTGAAAACTGTGAAAAAAATATTAATCTTTACTGAAAATAGCTGTGAAATCTATACCTCCAAGATGTAAACATTCCAATGTTTTGAAAATAATAGATTATCAAAGCAGATAACTTTCAGAAAAGACGAAAATACTTTTCTTTTTTTCTTAAATTAAAAAAGGATCACATTTCACATTTGTTTCGTGTATAATGCATATTATACCCATTGTTTAATTTTTTGAAATTTAGCACGAGAGCATTTTTTTCTATCTGAAAACAACAAGGGTTTCAAAATAATTAACAAAGTTATATATTTTACTTTCAGAAAACAAAAAAAAGAATTGTCCATTAAACATTTGAAAAATTGTTGCTTATGCAGTGAACAACAAAAAAAAAATACTTATTTCAACATTTATTTGGAAACCCATTCATTTTACTTTAAATTACAGAAAAATTGTTAATTCGTTTATCTTTTTTCAAGAACAAGCATCCACGATATTAAATTTGGCGTAAAAATAAAAAATCAAAGTAGTACTTAAACAAACAAACAAAATGAAATAGTTTCAACATTACAAGTTAAGAATTCGTGGTATTCCAAAGCATTAATTAAATGAATGTATCATCAAACATTTTTAATAATATGAATTTTAATCATCTTTTTTAATATGCATCTACTTTCTTTCTTACTTCAGTTATGTAAATGAATTTTATTGATAGCACCGTCAAAAGCATCGAATTAAATTAAGAATTCGAAATTCCTTTTTTTTAAAACCTATTCTTTATTTTCGAATAAGCAGAATGAATATTTATGAGAGCGCAGACGATTTTTTTTAAGTCGAATTTCTCCTGTGACTTTGCGAAAACTATTTTGTTATAAAAAAAATTCATCCAATTTGCTGTTTACATTATCAATTTCCTTCTTTCTTAAGCGGAATTACCAATTCTGGAGCTCATTTGTCGGAAAGTTGTATTTGAATTAATTATTTCATTAAGAATTTAAAGCCTTAATGAGTATAGGCGATTGAACGAATTTATTCCGGATGTTTGGCTTTCATTTGTTAAATTAAAGACAATTGAATTAACGTTTAATTTTTTACGCAGTAAAAAGAATCTAGAGTTTTTTTTTTTTAGCCCTAATTTTTAGAACGACTTTTTGTCTTTTTTTCCCGTTTTGTAAAAACAATGAGATTTTTAATTTTATCATTGTGCAAGAAAAAAATCTAATTTTGATTAGTTTGTTATTTTAATCATTTCGTGAAATTAAAAAAAAAGTTTTGGCAAATTTTCTGTAATTGTGAGTCATTTACGTTTAGTTAATCATTAAAGCTAGAAATGCCTAATATCACGATTCAATAAGAAAGTAATTACATAAATAGTTATAGCGAAAATTATTTAACGAAAAATAAACATAATAAGATAGAAATTATTTTTGACGTTAATCTACGCATTAGTTCTGAAAATTACTCCTTACACAGTTACTTTTGCTTCAAAAAGGCATAAAAAGTTTTAAGTAACCATTAATTTTCTAAAATTTGAACTCTCTTTTTTATGTTTGATTTCCATTTTAAAAAGAAAAAAAAATAGGCATTCCATAAATAAAGGTAAGATAAAAAAAATTTTCATCGTTAATTATTTTTATTTTATTTTGTTTATTTATTAATTGAATATTCAGAATTAGCAACCGATGCATATATATATACAAACATTTCCTCAAAACTAATTTGCTTGGAGGATAAATTCGATATATTTGTGTAATTCTTTTGGATTTATAAAACAGTTTGCTTTATTCTCTTTGTATGCATATTATTACAAAAAATTAAGTTTTTAATCCTTTTACCTGATTCTAGCAAGAAGAAAAAGTTTTACCTAGCTCAAGGATAACGTTAACATATACAGTCGAACCTCCATATTACGAGCCTCTATATTGTGCATTTTCTATAGGGCGAACTTTTCTTGGAACCAAGAACACATTTCATGATTTCTTTCGTAAAATAACCTCCCAACAGCAAAGTGCATTTTCTATTTTCTATATAACGAGCTTTTTCTCTTGTGAGTGAATTTTTTTCTTCCCTTTTTTTAAAGTATTTCTGGACATTTCATGTTATTCTTTCTTTTAACTCATTTTATGGTGGTCATAAATCTTGAATTGGTTTTATTAGGTTCCTAGCTTTCCGAGAGCAATACAATTTTGGGCGTTTCATCTAAGAAGCCTTTAACCCCCATCGTCCAGTTCACTAGGAACATCTTCGATATCCCCTTTCAACCTTAGTGGTATTGTCTCGTGTCCCCGTGTTCTTGAACTAGTTTCCGTTCATTAGTAGTGTGTTGATCAGTCGTACTTGTAACTTCATTTCTTGTGGCTCGAAAATATCAAAACGTAAGAGCTTGAATATCAAAGATAAAAATTAATTCTTCCGGAAGTGAATAAAGGTGCCAAGAAACTTTCCTTGCAGTTTTTCTTTCTTTTCTTTCCTTTTGATAGATAAGATACATAAAATAAATAAAGGGTGTTTTTTTTCCAGGTATAGAAGTTTAAGTTGGCATTACTTTCCAAGATGGTGACCGATTTAACAGCTGTCAAGGGATTTATTCTCAGTTTGGTTTGGCAATTCATCAAAACGATCATCAAGCAAGGCACAGATTCGTCGAATGGGCCCAAAACGAGATTGCCGTTGTTCCCGATTTTCATAAGCGAGTTTTGTTTAGCGATGAAGCGCACTTCTGGTTGAATGGCTACGTCAACAAACAAAACTGCCGCATTTGGAGTGAAGCTAATCCACAAGTGTATGTCGAAACACCGTTACATCCAGAAAAACTGACTATTTGGTGCGCTTTATGGGCTGGTGGAATCCTTCTTCAAAAACGAGGAAGGCCACAACGTTACAGTCAATGGTGATCGGTATAGAGCCATAATTACTAACTTTTTCATTCCTAAATTGAACAATCATGATGCCCAGGAGCTGTGGTTCCAACAAGACGGCGCAACAAGTCACACAGCTCGTGCCACAATCGATTTATTGAAAGACACGTTTGGTGACCGCCTAATTTCACGTTTTGGACCTGTGAATTGGCCTCCAAGATGTTGTGATTTAACACCGCTAGACTATTTCCTGTGGGGCTATGTAAAGTCATTGGTCTATGCGGATAAGCCACAAACGCTTGACCATTTGGGGAAGACAACATTCGCCGTTATTGCCGATATACGGCCACAAATGTTGGAAAAGTCATCGAAAATTGACGTCCAGATTGGACTACATCCGGAGCCAGCCGTGGCAGTCCTATGCCAGAAATCATATTTAAAATGTAATGCCACAAGATTATCTTTCGAATAAAAAATTCATGTCAATCGAATAATACATCGTTGTTTTATTGCAATTTAAAAGTTCTATACCTCTAAAAAACACCCTTTAATATATTCACAGTAATAGTGTAGAATTAGGGTTAAGATTGAAGGGTTGAGAGAGAGAAAAAACACAAAATCTTACGGCGGAGCGACCTCTTACATTCTTAAGGATTCAAATATCCTGGTATTTTTTACTTTTGTTTGTAGCCATACTGGAATATTTGGCAACGAAAGGGCTGATTTCTTGGCAAAACCAGCAACCAAGGGGGAATTGAAATTTCAGTTAATATTCCGAAATCGTTCAACAAGAAAGAAAATGAATAAAACGTTGTCTCTTTTTAGAACGCTTTACACATGAAATCAGCTCACGCTTTTCTGACAGAGAAATTTTTTCCAATTTTTTTTAGGCACACATTTCAACTATAAAGCTTATCTTTTATTAAAAAGTAAACGACCAATTGCAATAATTCATATATAATTTTAAATACATGTATAATTATACAGATGTATAATTTCCATAAGATCCTACAGAAAATGAAATTAAGTTAAGCTATCTATGTCTGTCCAACATCTCTTGTATGTAAAATTAACTTTTTCATGTCAAATAAATAATGGAAAGTATATCTCGTCTAGTTCATTTACTAACATACCGACTGATGCAGAGTATCGTAACAAGAAGTACATTCCAACCGAGAGAAGTAAGCACAGCCAGATTATGTATTTGCTAATCTTCGTACATAGATCTGAAATGTATTAAACGGTTCAAGATATATAAATAAAAAATTAATCATTAAATTGTACCACTAAAGAATTTTTTTTACAACCTAAAAATAAAAATCGGCTGAATTAATATCACATAAAAAAAATATGTTCTGACATTTTACTTGCACAAAATTATTTCTCTCTACATACTAAGTTAATTTTCCCTGTAAAGTTTTTTTTTTTAAAGTTTGTTTGTATTTTGTGAATTAAAGTATAAAAGTATAAAAATATGATAATTCTGATTTAATAATACTCGATTCAAAAAATTCGATTAATATGTATATGTAGAGCATATATATTAGACTTTTCGACATTTTTTTTTCAAATATCAGCTTGTTTTAAAAATGCATTCGAACTATTGGTTAGAAAAATTTTACTCATAAAAAATGAGAAATTTTGAATAGTTATCGATTAGTATTTAAATCAACTGTCACAATTTCTGAATATCTTACAAGTAGCAATTTATTTATTTTGTATATATATATATACATTCATTACTCTTTGTCTTATTTATAATATATATATATATATAATATATATTTTACATCACGAATTACAATATTCCATTTTCTCTACACACAGTCCCGAAGGCAAACTGGTACTGCCATCTAGTGGTTCATTTTAAAACTTGCAATAAGATCAAAATTCATTTCTTCTAAATTAATAATTTAAACTAATTCTTTAAAATAACATATTTTGGGGGTTCTCTTTATTTGAAATCGAAGCATATTTATAAAATATTTCTTCTTATTAATATCTGTTTTGAACATTATAAATTAATATAAATTGTCATTTTCAAAAAAATATAATTGATTACTCAAATCTAATTTTTATATTTTAAATAGTAAATAGTCCATTTTCCCTAAAAGACTACTAAAATATATTATACAGTTTTTCTTATTTAATTTACAATCAGACGATATTTTATAGATTTTGTTCCTTCTTAGCAAAAGCAAAATTTTTGACAAAAGATGGCAACATAGATATTAAGAATCAAAGTTATCGATATAATTTTAAAATGATATTAACAATATATGAATGAAATGGAAACAAAATGTTAAAAAATAGTACTAGTTTCTTTAACATTTTTTTCATTTGAATTCAATGAATCTCTCATTTATTGAAAAAGTTAAACCCGTAAGAAGCACAGAGCAGGAAATCGGGCATACTATATTAAAAGTTATGCAAACATTTTTCATAGAATGAAAAAATAAAAGAACAATAATAACTTTTCCTAGTTATATCAAATCGCTTCGTCTACAGCATGTTCTCCTGAATAAGGAAGAAACAATTAAAGTTTGGAGAGAATTGTCTTAAAATTTAAATGATTTTAACATTTTTTTTTTTCACAACTTAAGATTCATAGTCATCATTTTTTACAAAAAAACAAACGCAGTTTCTTAAGAATATTAATTTAATTCACTAACACAGAGTTGATCAAGTTTTAGTTTTACCCCATAAGAACTCGAAGAAATGGAATTTTATAAACTGACAATTATAAATTTATTACTTGAAAATATTATTTACTTCGAAAAATAGTAAAATATTTCCTGTATTACAAATGTTATTTCATGTTTTTCAAAAATTAATTTAAAATTTCTCATAAATACATCCCTTTAATGTCATAGATATTATAGAAATTCATTACAAATTTTATCTACTGAATTTTTGGAGGGGGGGAATTAAGATCCTGATGACAAAAGCATTTCTTTATAAATTATTCATTTCATTTCATTTTTACAAAAACACAGATTAAATGTTTTGCTCATTTTATCCCGGAACTGGAAAATATATTCCCCTCCCCTCCAAAATGAAACAAAGTTTTCCTTATAATAGTCTGAGTCATTTTTTTTTTTTAAATTTTGCCAAGCAATCCAGTTGTTTGCTTTTGTTTGAATACAGAGTCGAAAATCTTCTTCTTTTCTTTTCATTTAAATTTTTTTTTAATCGTTGTACTGCATCTTAATTGTGAATTAGAACTTGTAAGGATCTCGGATCCAAGCCTAGAGATGTGGGAGGCAGGGAAGGAAGACTAGCCATGTTCAAAATCAGTTAATTTATTTGTAACACAATCAACAACACAAGTTCAATCAATCAAAACTAAGAGATGCACCCAATTGAAGCAATAAGTATTCAATTAACGAGGTACGCGACGTATGAGAAGACTTTAAATACCAGTGACACTTCAGGTTCCTTCCTAGCTATCTAAACTCTATTCAATCTCTAGTGACAAATCGTCACCTTAATTCTTACAATTATCAAACAGCAAATATCCGCGTTACACTATAAATTTGATTAATCACTGTTCTGCTAGTAATCTATCCTATATATATATATCTCTAGCTTGAAAGCCTAGACTATATATAGTAAACCTAATTTATATATCCACGTTCTTTTCTTCAGAGAGTGCGTTCAAATAAAATTGTTTTTAAGGACCAAAGATTCCCCAAGAAGATTTGTTAGTAGGAAGGACGCGGATAGAGCGGTCACAAACTTCGTTCACCCAACTTGTTAAATTTCGCTAGTACAATCCCAAACAGAAAGTTTAACAAAACGTGAATCACACAGCAAAGGATTAAATTTTTATAAATGAATTTAAAAAGTAACCTCTAAGTAACTATAATCTTCATATACTTCTGGGAAAGGATAGGTTTAAAGTATTGCCTTTTTCATCAAAATTCTTCTTGGAGACTGAAGTACGAAAGAACTAAAAATTCCTACGAAAACCGTATCATGCGGAAGATTTAAAGAATAATCCTAAGAAAAAAATATTCTTTTGATTAAGAGCGATCCAATTTCAGTTACTAAAAGTTCTTTATTTGCATGCTATAGGATAAAAAAATCATGGTGTAAGTATTGAACAAACTGAGTAAAGAATTTAGAGAGCTTTCCACTGGATAAAATTCGCTAATTTCCAAATAAATGTTAACAGGTCATTTCGGAAATAAAATCACTCTAAGTTCCCAAAATTCCTTGTTACAGTGAAGCTGCGAAGACTATATTTCAGAATACTTAATTTTATCTTGTATTATTTGCTTGTAAAGGTCTATTACATCTTACGCAGGGTGATAATTTGTTCCTTTGTTTACTATTATTTATAAACATTATTGCTTCTGTGTCCCCCATCAATTATTTATAGTTATTTTGATTTGAAAATTTTGATTATCTATGTATTTTGTTTTAACCCTTTAACTGGCTTGTCTGGGTACCGTATGTACACCGTACCAAAAGCTTGCCACAACCAGTTTGCCCGTACACAGAGTATGGGCACTGATATTTTCTTCTTTATTTTGAATTATTATAAGGAGAGGTGCAGTTTGTCCATGATTTTGAAATACTTCTCATCCGGAATTTTCTTTGTGCTAAAGGCGGGAATTTTTCATCGAAGGCAGAAATTTAGATTCTTGAAAATGTTTGATAATTAACAGGAATTGGCAAGACAATGTACAGTTTGTTGTTTGAGAAGAAATAAAAATGGAGAGATAATTCATAAAAGCCGGTACACTGTCTCCGTCCCCATTGCAATGTAAGAATTAAAATTACACCATGCTTCAAATTGCGTGAATATATATATATATATATATGCACACACAGACAAAATCCTTAGCCATTTGAAAAAAAGGTACGAACATGATTTTCTTTTTTCTTTTTTTTTTTTTTTTGTAATATGAGATCAATTCTTTTAAAAATTCTTATAAAAAGATAAGAGAGAAATCCTAATAAAAGCAAACATGCTGGAAGCTTTTGTGTGTATGTGTGTGTGTGTGTGTTCCACAATTATAAAATAAAAAACAGCGTAATACTTTAAAATTGAAAATTAAAATAAAATTCTTCCATTTACGCATTCTGTTAGGTATTATGCTTAGTTATATGCAATAAAAAGGGGCCCTTTTTTGAACGTTTTGGGTTAAAAAAATTAACCACTTAAGGGGTTAAATATAGAAAAGTGTTTGTATTATTGCTTTAAGACTTCATGAGGTTTTTTTATTGATTTCTAATTTTAAAAAAATAATTGATAAGATGATACAGCAACCAATGCATAATTATGAGAAAATTGCACACCGTTCCAAACAATGTATGTATTTGTTGTTCACCTTTTAAAATTTGCTTGTTACAGCAAAGATAGAATTAGACCATTTTAACAATCCCTTTCAAGCATGCCTCATCCTCCAAAATAACGATAAACAATTTAGCCCTCAATTTAGAAACAATTACACCAAGTGATAAAGTCACAAGGAAGTCCTTCTTCAAACTCCCTCCAAAAGAAAAGACGGCATCAAAAATAGAGGACAAAAGAAAGAGTTTTGTTAATGGGACACCAGGAATGTCTGACATTCCGGTGTGTGGGGTTCCTTTTTTTCTCTCCTGTAGATTTCCTCTCTATTACGTTCTCCCAACAATTCTAGAGACCTTTACCTCTCTAGAAATTACCGTGTCACCCTCGTTGCGGTCCAATTAGACCTCAGCCAGAAAGACTCAACTGCCCCAAATGAATTCCGCGAATTCTTTTCATATCCCATGTTATTCTTGGGGATTACTGGGAGGAATACTGTTCATGAACTAGTCTCTAATCGACCGTCTATTCTGTGTTTGGATCTTGAAGTCGCGCAGAACAATAGTAGCAATTCTTTGAATATGATTGATTTTTCTGTCACCAAGAAAATTCGAGGCTTAAAACTGCTGTTGTGAAATACTTGACATGGAAGTATACTTTCAGTAAAAGATTTCGATGAAAAGTGGAATATTAGAGAAATGTTTGCAGAGACCTGCAGTACTTCAAAATTCTTCATGGCTCTTATTATTATTTTAAAAAATTAAAGTAAAATCCGGTGTATAACGCCCACCTATACTTTAAAGCTGCATTTTTTTTTAACTTTAAGGTATATTCGCCGTATAACGCATACCCCCTTTTTTCAATTCCTACTTTAGCTCACTCTCTCTATATATTTATATATTTAATTATCTTGTTCAAATTTCTATTCGTCCAATCAAGTTCAAATAAATTGTTTTAAACTTGTAGTGGATGACACTTGATATTAATAGTTTTCTTTCAAATATTAATTAGTTAATTTAATTAAATTAATTGCTGGTTTTTGACACCAACTTAGATTCGTCATCAAAGTAGGAATTGACTTAAAATTTTTTTTTACATTACTTGTTAGGAAAGAACCTGCAATGTACGCTAACAATGCTATTATGTTTTAAAACCATTTATTCGAGGCATTACCCCAGGATTTTGAAAAAATAGTACATATATGTCTAGAAAAACCACCTCTAAGTTCATAAGGTATAAGATTTCTTTTAAATGAACAGTATTCCGATCTTTGAAGAAGTGTTTTTTTATGCTTATCTCATTTTTTATTTTTAAAGCTCTCATTTTTATACCTTGCGTATAACGCACACTCATAAATTTTGCGTTAAAAGTGCGTGTTATACGCCGGATTTTACGGTATTTATTTATTATCCATATAAAACACATCTGAAATTATAGTTTTTTGTATAAATTTTTGAATATCGTTAGTTATTCTCGGATAATGGTAACAGCAAAAACCAAAATTAAAGTTACTGTTGGGAAACATTTAACATAGAAGAATATCGTCAATATTGAATACCGAAAAGAAATTCAAAGATTGGAGAAACATAATGAAAGCTTCATTTATTTAAAAAATTTCCTAGTTAATTTTTAAAAAGAAAATATATGTTTAAAATATATCTGAGCATAAAGCAGGAGGGGGGCAATTGTTTTGGCATGAAGGCCACATTGTGGAAGCTGAGGATATCGGAGACTCACACCTTTTTAAAATGATTAGATTCATTAGTTAACTTTGCATCTCAGAAAGGCATAAATTGTACCATAAAAATAAATAAATATAAGTTAAAAAAAAAAATAGTGGAAGTTTCATTGAATTTATTTACTGAGCTAATTTCATATCTATAGCTGTAAGCACATTTCATTTTAGAATCAGTTGAATGAGACAAATATAGCCAATCACACTTTTCTACAATTTTTTGAAAACTGGAGTAAGATCACTTGTTGAAATTCTCATCAAAGGTTTCAAGTTAATATCAGCCAACATGCAACCCCATTTACTCATGTTCATCCTTATGTAAGAAAAAATTTGTTCACAAATGTACGAGGGTGAGTAGAAAATAAGTTTGCCCTGTCGACTGTGGTCAGAGTTGTGTATGAAAGTCAAAACATAGAATAAGACATTAAAGAAAAGACATAACTTTATTTTTCCAAATAAGTACCAAGTACATTGAGACATTTGTCACACTACTTGATAAGCTTCAAAAAGCCCTTTAGGAAAACTCGAGGCTTTGCATATGGAAGAAGCGATTAAGAGAAGTCAGTAGGGTAAAAATGTTTTGAAAATAGATTTTGAATTTTTGGTATTTCTAAAATTTCCAAATCAAGACCTTTCCAATGATATAACATACAAGCCATTATATTAATTAGAAGTATTTTAAAATGATTTTTGAAAATATAATCAACTGATTAACCACGCCCATTTATACAGATATAAATGTAAACATTGTCTTATTAAATCTGGGGAAAGGTTGCAAAGCCTCTAATTATTTTAGTTCTATGCAATTAATTTAGATACTATATAACTGCAATTTTAACTGTGTGTAGATATGCTAAAGCTTTGGAGCCAAATTTGGACAATTTTTAGTTATTTGAATGTTATATTTAATAGTTAGTGATTTTACCTAAATTTAAGTCTATTCTTTACTTTAAATTTAGTTTTAATTATTTATTATTACTGATTATTTAAACTCGCTAAGGCTTAGTAACGAGTTAAAAAAGTTTTGAAATATTTGAACTATTTGCGAAGTAGTTCTAGTTAATTTTCTGCATAGGAATTACTTATTAATCCTCGTTTTGAATGCATAGTTCAAAATATTTAGTTTCACAAGATAAGATTTTTTATAAAAATTTTTGTTTTCTAAAATTTATATTTTTAAAATTGTGTAAATTTACTGTATGAATATACTCTATGTTTCTTAAATGTAATTGTGTATACTGAAGTGACATTTTTGAGATATTTTTTAAACAGATATCATAACAAAAAATGACAATTTTGAATAAATTCATAAAAATCATATTTACTCTCTCAACTAAAAGCTTGTTTTTGAAAAAACTAATTAATATACTTAAAAAATTTCACTTCAATATAAATATAAATTTATAATTAATACATATAGTCAAAATCTTGAATCTTTATTTAATAGTTTTTGAGATAAAGGTATGAAATGACACATCAAATGTGATGTTTGTTGTCTTTGCGAGAAGCTTCTTACATACTTAAAAACACACAAATTTCATGTTTAAAAACATAAAAACAGTTTTATTTTGGCCATTTTAGAAATCATTTGTCCAGTTTAGAGTAATTTTTGAATTTAAAACTTGTATTGAAACTGTCTGCAACAACAAAACCTAATGATAACTTTACAAAAACCCAGCGAAAACTTTCACAGTGTCGTATATATATATATATATATATATATATATATATATATATATATATATATATATATATATATATATATAATCAGGTATTTTTAAATACCATCTCAAATTCATACCAAAACCATATTGATACATTTTCACATTATACTTATGATGCTTTATGTTCAAATTTGATATCTGAAAAGCATGAAAGCTACTAATTCTTCAAAAATTGATACGGAATTGAGAAAATTCATGTAATACTAGAAATTATCTCGTTAAAAAAACTGAAAAAGGCTATTCTGAGCAATTTAAGACTTTTTTTGTTTACTTTTTTATGCAAAATAAATTGCAAAGATGCTAATGTTTAATAAAACAGGACAAATATATGATGAAGTTGCACTTTATTGTAAAAATTCAATGTTCTCAAAAATGATGTTTTTAAAATTACATTTATCTTTTTCTCAGAAAATAATGTATGTTTGCACATGAATTTTTTTTCCTGATGTTACTGATATGTAACTATATATATTTATGTGAGATTTTCCCAAAATGTGATCCATCACGAAACCCATATATCGTGATAAAAAAAATGTCAATTTTTTTTAAAATTCATAGTGATATTTTTATGTTGCATGTTTTTGAGAAAACTAAACAACATGTTTTAAATAAACTCCTGTTTGTGAAAATTGCAACACCATGAAGGAAGCATCATAGTTGAATGAAGTTTAATACACAGTTGAGTGGTAATGGTACAAATAAATGATTACATTTTCAAACCAAACAAACAATTAAAAGAGACAGAAATTAGTATTTTGTGTGGCCACCACGCGCCGCAATAAGAGCTACTACACGATGCAGCATGGAGTTAAACAAATTTTTAATATCTGTCTGCGGAAGAGTATTCCATATTGTTTGTATGCGCAACCAAAGTTCGTCTGTCGAAGCAACAGGATGAAGATCACGAGCGATACGCCGCCCAACGATATCCCACTCATGTTCAATCGGTGACATATCCGGCGAATACGCAGGCCAAGGAAGAAGCTGTACCTGCTGCGAATCAAGATAGGATTTGACAGTCTTGGCGACATGTGGACGTGCATTATCCTGCTGGAATACAGCCCCTGGCAATCCTTTCAGGAAAGGAATATCTTAGGGCTGTAAAACTTCGTTTATGTATCGAGTACTGTTCAAATTTCCCACAATTCGTAGCAATTGTGATCATCCATATGCTATGGCACCCCAGACCATAACTCCGGGTGTTCTTCCACTGTGGCGTTCGATAATGCACTCCGGAATGCGCCGTTCACCGGCATAGAGCCTGACTCGAATTCGGCCATCATGGTGCCACAAATTGAAGCGGAATTTGTCAGAAAAGACGACCTGCTGCCAATCAGCACGCCAGCTCCTATGCGCATTGGCCCAGTGTAGTCGAAGGCGGCGATGGTTTTGCGTGAGAGGAATCCTTGCGCGCAGCCCACGCTGCAGCAGACGTCTCCGAATTGATGAAGCACACAATGAAACACGTGTAGCTGTTGACCACTGTGCTGCCAGTTGTCTAGAAAAAGCTGTGCGGTCCGTCTGAGCCATTCGCACCAGGCGTCTGTCTTCGCTAGCTGACGTCACATTTCGGGGTCCACTCACGGATTTCCGAGCTGTCCGACCCTCGTCCGTCCACTGCTTCGAAACACGCATGATTGTGCTGCTGTTACGCTGCACACGAGCGGCTACTGCACGATAAGACAATCCAGCTTCACGAAGGCCGACGATTCTGCCCCGTTCAAACACCGAAATTTGCTCAAATGTCACTCTCTTTCATCGACGAGGCATAGTAAAGATTCAGTTAACGTTTACACTAGCATATAACCACCGATAATAATACACGCCTCGCTACAGCTGTCTATTTATATTCGGTTTGATCTACCCTTCAGAGGGCGCTGCTCAGCATACGCATGCGCTACCGGTCTGCAATTCTAATCATTTGCATATCATGCCCTACTTTACATTTCCTGAAAATTTCAGCTCACTCACGTAGGTCCTTCCTTGTGTTGCAATTTTCACAAACAGGAGTATATTTCAATTTGTTGCAAATATTAATGTTTATGTATTGTTCAGACAAGTTTTTAAGCTTTAATATTCAAAGGTATTGCAATAAATAGTAACTATTTATAACTCAGATGTATAATGCTTTTTGTCGTTGCGAGAAGCTTGTTGCATGCATAAAAATACACATATTTCATGTTTAAAAACATAAAAACAGTTCAATTTTTTTCTTTTTTAGAAATCTCTTGTACAGTTTAGAGAACATTTTGAATTTTGAAACTTTTAGAAATTGTGTTTGCCTGAGAGCATACAAATTCATATAAAAACCTTTCGCAATGTCGTAAAATCACATATTTCCAAATCATTACTTTTATATATTGATACATGTTTACATTATATTTATGATGTTATAAGGTCAAATTTGATATTTCTAATGCATCGAAGTTAAAAATTCTTCACAGATTGTTACGTAAATTGTGAAAATTGATGCAAAATGCTAAAAAAAATCTCGTTGAACAAAAACTGAAAAATACTACACTGCTGGCCACCGTAAATACAAAACCTTGAAGGAAGCATGCAAATAACATGAAATTTACAACATGCATTAGTGGAGGAGAGATATGCAAATGAATAGAATTTCATCGCAGACACACATCACGCACGCCTGTGGCGCCACCTCAAAGCGCTATTTAAGGCTTGGAGATTTCGATGATTTCAAGTTCGGCAATCGTGTTTTACTTGTGGCTTTTTCAAATAAAAAAGCCTTATTAATATACAGACAAAATTTGAAGTTTTTATATTTAACAGTTTCTGAGAAACATGTTCCTAAAATGGCTCAATTTAATATTGTCGGTATAGAGGGTACCGACTACCTTAACGGCAATGAGCGAACAACGAGAAACAGCAGGTGAACGTGCAAGACATCGATACACCATTGGGTACATGTCGACCGCGATTAAGCAGATAAATTTGGAAAAAAATGTCCCGGGCTTCTCAGATCTGGCATTCTGTTGTTGGATGAGTCGGCGATGGTAATACAAAACAAATTGCTACTCTTGGTTGGGAGCACCTACTCCCTCCACCATACAATCCAGATCGAATTTTTTCCCGCCTTTGAAAAAGAGTCTCGCCAGAAGGCGCTTTGGAAGCAACGCTGAAATCAAACAAGCCGTTAAACACTTCTTCCATATGCAAAGCCCTCAGTTTTTTCTGGAGGGCTTTTTAAACCTTATCAAGCAGTATGACAAATGTTTCAATGTATTTATGTGAAAAAGTAAAGTTATGTCCTATCTTTAATGTCTCATCCTATATTTTGACTTTCACACACAACTCTGACCACAGTCGACAAGGGAAACTTATTTTCCGACTCATCCTCGTATACTGACTCAAATATAGAGAACATTTTCTGTATATTTAGTTTTCTGACTGTTTTGGCGGGCTGCTATTTTCCCACCCCTGACATAAAGTATATAAACATATAAATTACAATCGCTTATAAAAATTTTGTAAAATCACAGAAATTTGAATATTTACTTTTAAAGCACAAATTGACTCTATTTCCTATTATAATGTCTATATTTTGTTTGCAACACAAGTATTTCTTCATTTAGCACAGTCAGTGGCGCACACAAGGGGGGGTCCTGGCGCCCCCCTCCCAAAGCCCTTGATTATTTTTCTGATAGATGACAATTTTAAGTATATGGTATAAAAAATTTCATTAAGTATTTGTTATTAAAGATTAATTTTATTAATTAATGCTAATTATTTATTCAATAATTAATTTTTTACTGCGTTTTGTTCCCGAAAATCGACAAAATCAAAAGGAGCATGATACAAGAATAGTGAACCTTCGACCCTGGACCCCCCTCTTGAAAAATTCCTGTTTGCGCTACTGAGCACAATGCTTGTCAAACCTTCAATATTTGCTACCCAACTTTCATTCCTAATTTTCATCTCTTCCCTTCCCCCATGCAATAACAATATATTGAATGTAATAATAATGTATTTTGACGTAAAGCTGTAATGCGACCTTAATTATAACCCATACAAATTATCAAGATAAGTATTAAACTTTGTATATGTTACACTTTTAAGTAATATATATTTTAAGGAAATTACATTTGAGTAACAGGATAAGTATTATGTTACTTTTCCATCTAATTTTTAAACTGGAACAAATTGCAAAATAATTTTTAATTAAATTAATTATTAATTTCCTCCATCATCCATTTCTAAAATCTAATCACACATTTCCAACATCCTACCTTTGTGAAACCGGATTTTCTGCCATGGTTACTTTGAAGACAAAATAAAGATCTCAACTAATTATAGAAAAATTCCGAGTAGAGTATTAATATCTAATATAAAACTTTCCTTTGAAAAACTGCTCTGCAAGACAAGCCCATGGGAGTCACTAGTTAATATTAAACTTGTTTTTACTTTAGTATTGATAAATTAATTATCAAATACAGTGTGCAGTACTGATACATTTAAAGTATATTATATCATGTAAGTGTGTATTTTGTTTTTTATAATTTTAGAATTTCTTCTGACCTTTACCCCTTTTACCTTTCAATAAATTAATATATAGTCGGACCTTTACATAACGAAGTCGCTAAATGCCGGAAAAAAGTTCGATATATGGAGGTTCATCTTTTAATATACTTTATAAACCACTTAAAACAAATTTTAAACTCAAGCACACTATATAATAAAAAAGTAATTATTCACACCATTTTGTAAATTAATATATGTTTATTTTATGTATCTTACTCACAAAAAAAAAAGAAGAAAAGAAAGAAAAACTGCAAGGAAAACAAAAAAAAAATATCGAAGAATTCATTGTATTTTCGATATTAAGAAAATAATTTTATACTAAAATTAATGAATTTTAAGGACACTTTAAAATTTAAAACTTAAAAGTAATACTAAACATACATTATTTTATAATTCGAACACGGAGACACGGGCCAACTCCACTGAGGGTGAATGAGGATACCGAAGACGTTTACAGTTAACTGGGTAAAGGGTGTTAAGGGTTGCACTTCTTGGATAAAACGTCCAGAACTCTATTGCTCCCGGCGAGTTAGGATCTAATAAAACCATTTCAAGATTTATGACCACCATAAAATGTATTAAATAGAGAATAACTTGAAATTTTTTTTCTGAAATACTTTAAAAAAAGGGTAACAAAAATTGAATCACAAAAGTAAAAGTTCATTATATGGAAAATTCACTTCGCTATAGAGAAGTTATTTGACGAAGAAAATCGTAAAATGTTCAAATGTTCCAGGAAAAAGTTCGCTAAATAGAAAAATTCGCAACATAGAGGTTCGAGCATTTTATAAATAATCTTTTATTTCCGTCTTTTTCGGAGCTCGCACCTCCCACGTAGGGGTATCACGCTCCCCTAAGATGGCGTACCCCACAGTTTGAGAAACGCTGATTTGCCACATAAAGCCTTTGTAAATCCTGTTAAAATTGATTTTAAACCGTTTCATTGACTAATATCATAATATAAGTGTACGGTTGTGCAACTCTAGCTATATTTAAAGCTTTAGGAAGTCTCGGGGGTGTTAAATTTTTCAAGAGGTCTGAAAATATAAACAATTTTTTCAAACAGGTATAATTCTTTTACACTGGTGTGCAAAAATTAAGGACGATACGGTTTTTTTCAATATAACTTTGTGCAAAAGCTTTCCAAATCAACACATTTACTACCGTAAGATCCCCAATACGTAAGGACATGTGTAATATGTAAGCAACACTTACTAAAAAGAGAGGGATAAAAAGAAGCTTGATTGAAAAAGTAGCATGGAGCGCAATGCGACTGAAGGCCGAAACATCCCTGTGATGGGTGTCCAGCAAGAAACATCCGGTCTTTAGTAGGGGATATGATCTTCCCTGACTGCTAGGCAGGTTTCACAGCGTCTGCCCATGCTGAGAATGAGGGTGTCAATGAGTTGTTGAGGCATTGCTGCCCATTCGTCTTGCAGCGCCAATCGAAGCTCCCGAATCGTTACTGGGGGTAAGGTACGAGCTGCCAAGAGTCTGCCTAGAAAATCCCATACATGCTTGAGGGGATTGAGATCCGGAGATCGTGCTGGCCAATCCATACGTTCAATATCCTCACTCTCTAAGAGCTGTTCGGCAGCTACTGTGTGATGACATGGTGCATTGTCGTCCATGAAAAGGAACTGCAGACCCATAGCGCCTCTAAAAGACACACACATGGAAGAAGAATCTCGTTACAATAACGGGTCCCGTTGACTGAACCTGCGTCGAAGATGTGAAGGTCTGTACGACTACCAAGCATGATGCCTCCCCAAACGAGAACACCGCGACCTCCATACCTGTCCCTTTCAATGATGTTCGAGGGATGATTGCGGCTTCCCCTCTCTCTCCAGATGAGTATGCGATGAGAATCGCTACTCAAACTGAATCTGCTCTCATCTGTAAAGAGTAATCGTCCCCATTCATTGTTTCTCCAATTCCGGTGTTCCCGGCACCACGGAGAACGCCTTCTCCGATGGGCAGGCGTTAAAGGTACACACCGTACAGGGCGTCGTGCAAACAGACCACCACCGTGCAATCTTCTGGCCACGGTAAAACGCGATATCGGTCGTCCAGTCGCCTGTGTCGTATGTCTAGCGTTTTCTCCCGCTGTCTGCCGCCTGTTTCTTCTGGCCTGTAAGACAATGTACCGGTCATCTGCGGGTGTGGTTCCTCGTGGACGACCACTACTGAACCCCCGGATAGCTGTTCCTGTAGTTTGAAATTGTCTCCAAAGTCGTGAAACGATGCTGTGAGCAATTCCGTACTCTGCAGCCACACTTGTCACACTGCGGCCTTCCTCCAACTTCCCAATGATTCGACCTCGGGTAAAAGCATCCAGATGTCGTCTAACAGATTGATTATTCGCCATTTCTCGCTGAGGCAGCAACTCGGTGTGATTTTAACTGCTATACGGCGTGCAATCTCTTTGCCAGAAATACTGATCTTACACCGACAACATGCTTTATACTACTCAGACACTCCCCCATTACGTCTACCTGCATATCTGCGCATGTGCTACTATACATCACCTTACTTAATCTCCTGATTAGTCTTTCTGTCCGCTCTGCCTGTTCGTTCAGCTGATATGCTAATTTTTCGACTTCGTCCTTAATTTTTGCACACCAGTGTATATTTAAATTAAATGATTCGAATCTTTTACACATTATTTATAAAAGAATGGGGCTTCAGAAAAGTATAAAATGTTTAAAATATAATAATTTTAAAAAATCATAAGCATATGAAAATTCTATGATAAATATTAAGTGTTTTTTGCGTTGCGCACGCTATTTTCTAAAATAGTAGCCTCCGATGTATAAAACTTTATAGAATTATAAAATGCCTCATTCTCTTTAAGCCTTACCTAATTTTAGTATTATATATCTTTTGTATTTCAAAATACTTGTAAAATTTTGCAATTTTTTAAATATTTTTAAAAAATGTATTTTTTTATTTATTAAAATATGCAAGTTATTATTCTATTTACATAAAAATAGTTGCAGTGTAATGGGAATACATTTAACTTTATTGATCAACTTATAGCTAGTAATTAAAGCTACTATTTTAAAAAATAGCTTGCGCGACATAAAACTTAATAAATATTTCTAATAGAAAAGTTTCTTATTTTCATATGCTTATAATTTTTAAAATTATTATTATATTTTAAACATTTTATACTTTTCTGAAGCCCCATTCCTTTATAAATAATGTGTAAAAGATTCGAATTATTTAATTTAAATTTAGAAGAATTATACCTGTTTGAAAATTGTTTATATTTTCAGACTTCTAGAGAAATTTAACTCCCCGGAGACCTCTTAATGTATAGGATTATAAACAAAAGAGAATCAAGAATCATACAAAGTAAGATTATAAAGATATTTTTTTAATCAAATTTTTTAGAAAATCGAACATAAATTTATATCTTAAGTTTATTTATTTAATTTTGAACATTTCGACTAGTTTTACTCCTCTTTTTTCTTAATGTAATTATTGTTTAAGAAGAATTTATCCAGTAATTTAATTTTCTATCAGAAATTCTCAGTCCTGCTACTCTATCACTTTAAATTTACAGCAACTATTCTGACCGAATTTTGGGATTTTTGAACGCGAGGAGGAATTCAATAGTGCCGGAAATATGTTGTTGCTCAACTGAACGCTGAAAAAGAAAAAGAAATACGAATTTGAGTTATATATATTCAGTGGCCATTCAACAACTCATCTCAGAAAGAATCTTGATAATGAGCCTCATTTTAATAACAAGCTCATCCAATTAAACGTAAAATTAGGTAACTATTCGGTACTAATAGATGAATTTTGGAACCAAGCAGCTTCACTTTCAATCTTTCTCAGCTTACGCACCAAGTTATCAAATGACAATACAGGATATGTCACTACTCGTGTATCGTTAAATAATCTTTGCTGAAAATTAGTGCACTGTTACTAGCTTGTGTTTTGAAACTTTATACAGTATGACGTTTATTAAAAACTACATAAATGCCTATAAAACTTATTTAGTGGTTATTGCAAGTTATAAAGTTGTTATTTGTCTTTGGAAAAGTAGCATACCGTAGAAAATACTGATTCCAAACTGAAAAGAGGGAGGGAAAAATCTAATTTCTTAATTCAGAGAGCAGATATACTAACATACGTATAGGGAAATTGTTAGTAATATTTCCATGGAAATTTTTAACTTTGAAGATTAATATAGCGTTCCATAAACTTAATTTATTTCTTTTCAGTTATATTACATTATCATATAAATTGTACATCAGCAATATTTTTGTTCTAGCCTTGCGATTACAAATAATGTCAGATATTCTATTATAATTTTTTTCAATGTAGTAGAATACTACGGTATTTACGTATTATCGCAACCTATTGGAGACATTATATGAAACGAAGCCCCTGGTTGTCAATTCAGCGTGCACGATGCATAGGAAATCGGGGATGCCAACTTGGCGAGTTATTAATAGAGTTGGCGATTGTTGCGATAATACGTACGTACCAATAATTCTTTAACTGTATATAAAAGCTATCATGTACCTTAAACACCCTAATACGGCAAACTAAATGCGTGAATTTAAGAGGAAACACAAAAAATCTACCTTTTTTTTTAAAAAATCCGATTAAAAATATTGGATGATGAAACAATATCATCTTATTATCAACTTATACAACTAAAATAAAAATTAACACTTCTTCAGTCATGAATTTGCCTACAAAATTCATATCGAGGCCAATTAGTCGTAGTAGTGAACTCATAACCGCCATTGACGAGTCATGGATACGAAACCCAGTGCCATTGAAGACCTGCTGTGTAGAAGGACTGGTGCACGTTAAATCTATCGATATTTAAAGTCCTCCCGTTAACTTGAAATAAAAGTCTGGAGAAGGGGTGCCAGCTCAGGAGCCATTCTAGACACTTGATTGCGTCTCACAATTACGAAGTCCGTCGCAATAGCCCTCGTGTTGCTTCACAATACGCAGTGACGTCTAAGATTTATTGAGGCTCAGGCCTCATATGCAAAAATAGGCTGCACTTACAATCTTTTTAAGTAGACTATATTGCGTAGTTGCCATGGACTTATACAAATTGTAACCGGTAACAAATGAGCGTGACTCACTATTTCACAAACCTCGGTACTGACCGACTCGATCGGCTGCCACCTTTCGCCTACTTAATCAGGAACGTCTTTAGACTTCTTGAGGCCTTGGGCTCCTACGCAAAAGTATCCCTTTGCCTCTTAACAAATGTATGTTCCACCTATAACCCTTAACTTTTATCTACGGCATTATGATTTACTGCTATTTTTTTCATAAAATATTCTTTTTTAATCACTGCATTGAAAATTAAGGGATATACATAAAAAAATACTCAACTTTGGGAAATTTAATCCGTTAGAGCTAATTAATTAATTAAAGATATTCCACTGTAAATTATATATATACAGTGTTCACTTAAAACAAATAGTCAAATCGTTTTTTAAGGTCTGCATTAACATACAAAAAAATAAGACACTTACCTTTTGACATTAAATACTTTTCCGGAACAAAAATGTCAATCTTCGCAATCCGATCAAAATGTCAGCTGAAAACGCAATTTCTGCTATAAAACTATTCGCCTTCCCCGCTAAAATACTCATCATAGAACCCATCCTGCCATATATCTTGGAAGAGTGGATTTAAAAGCATGATCCTGCTAAGTATCGTCAGATTATTCGAAAAAATGGTTTTTCTATGCAATTTTAAAGTGAATGGTACTTATAAGTACCGTCTGTAAATAAAGGGTTAAAAATAAACAAATTGTCAAACACTTGTACAAACAATAACCCGAAACAAATAAATGTGCATGATATATAATCGCTCAAACCGGCTCGACCGACTACCACTTTTTGACTGGATGGCGGTCACCATATATAGCCATTAGACATATCGTCCGAAATTCCCAGTTTTTAGGAGAATACAACCGGCAATAATATTTGACCGATAAAATTATTCGAATCATGATCTTATTAGGGCTAAGTCGAGAGCGAGACAAGACCTCTATTGTGACCGAAGCCCTGGGCTCGGACCCAGTTGGCCCATCTCTTAAGACGTTCCTGTACTTGATGTCGTATGATGGTAAGCTTAAGCCTAGACAGGCGCATTGCGTAATTATGCGGTCTTGCCACAGTTGCCAATTAGCGTATATAGTTAGAAATTCCCGATTTTTTCGAGAATATGTCCAGGAACAGCATTCTACAACTAAAATCATTTGGGGATCAGAATCTTGTTGCGGTTGATTCGAGAACGAGACAAGGCCCCCTACAGAAGCCGAGGCCCTTGACCCCAGCTCAGTTGGCCGTAGTCTTTAAACGTCTCTTATAATGTGACGTAAATTGAAATGAAATCAAACCCAAATTTATCAGTGTAATTTTATGCAGAATATTTGAAACTGTTCTCAAGTTTGGTTTGAGATACATTCTAGAAAATTCATATGCATCATTTGAGATTTCTCGCACATTGTAAATTATATGAAATTTTCTTTTCAATGTCGTTTTGTTAATATGCAGTAATTATTCCTTTACAATAGATAGCTTTTAATGCTAACAGATAGTTTCATGAATGGAATTCATTAATATTTATTCCCTTACATTAAATGCTACTTCGAATACAGAACGAATCGGATTCTCTTAGAAAGGAACTATAACGGAACTATAACGAAGCGGATTCTCTTAGATTGCGTAATCGGAATCGAAGTAATATTTATAGTACGATTCATTGTATGCGAAAAGTCAGAGCTTTATTCTTAAGAATTTCAAATCAAAGTCTTATGCCTTCCAAGAAACATCTTTTTCCTCCCTTAAAATTAGCAATTACTTTTCAAATTGATGCAACAATCATATTTCATGCAATAATCACCAACTAATTAGGCATAAATTGCCATGAATCTTATTAATAAGACAACTCTTTTTTTCGTAATCCCTTTCAAACGATGTAAGGAAATCCGAAACGAGGAAGTTTAGCTCATTACGGACACAAAAAAAGAAAGAAAAATTGTACCTCTGGAAAAAAATAACACATCTTTTTCGCCACTTAAACCTGATGTACGACACTGTACTTTTTGACCCTGGCCTAATATCATGTCATTTGCATACAAACGCGGTCTAAAGAAAAATAATAAAGAGTGCTATTGTGGTTAGGGCATTGAACTTTAAGCAAAATGTTGTGTCAACTATATTACGTGTCTCCTCAATGCCTAAGGTAAAGCTGGTTAAATAATGGATAAATAGTTAAGGTTGTCTTGCTAGTTTAAGAAGATAATTGAGTTGACTCTCTTTTGATCTTTTTCAATAATTATATTGTTTACCAGATGTAAAATATTTTACTAATTTCGTCTCTTATTCTTCATACTTGAATGTATGTTGAACTTGACCTTTACAGGTCAAAATAAAAAAACCGAGTTATAAAAAGAATATGAATATTTCTCAGCTTTAGAAGAACATCATAATAAGCAATTACATGTACCATAACAGTGCGAGTAATCTGTTTGAGTATTGAATATTTCTCTCTCTCTCTCTCTCTCTGTCAGTTCATTAACAAGAAATTCGAGTATTGTTTCATTAATTAACATCCTTTCAAAAAATAATTTCATTATTTTTAAATTGGTACAAATCCTACCATCAAAATAATCCTTCATCTTTTTAAAAAAATAGGATGCATTTAAGTAAATTAGAAATAAACGCTCAAGTTACTGCTATGTAAAAATAGAGGTGTTATTGTTATTGTTAAAGGTTATAAGTTATTATATATGTGAATCAGAAGCACACACAGGAATTTTTTCAAGGGGAGGGTCCGGGGTTGAAAGTTCACCATTCTTGTATCATGGGCCTTTTGATTTTGTCGATTTTCGGCAACAAAACACTGTAAAAACTAATTATTGAATAAATAATTAGTATTAATTAATAAAATTAATCATTAATAACAAATACTTAATTAAATTTTACGTAATGTATAATTAGAATTATAATCAATCGGGAAAAAATCAAGGGCTTTTGGTGGGTCTGGACCCCCAGCCCTTCCCCCTTGTGTGCGCCACTCTCTCTCTGATGTGAATATTAACCATACATACATAATCTCAAATGTTTGTTTCCTAAGGTTATTGAAAGTATTTTGTTACTTAAATTTAATACAAGGCGTATATCTATACATCGATTACAAGCTTTCAGGACAGATAGAGTAAACCTGGACGACGGAAAATCGCGTAGGAATACATGATGAGAAACGCTTTCCTGTCGCGAAATAACCACACAAAACACTAGAAAAGACAGGACAAGAATAAGGGGGAACATGTTTATTATCCTTAAAGCAGCTAAAAATTAAGAAAAAAAACATTAAAGGGACTTTTTTAGTATGCAGGATCCGCCAGACGTTCAAATGAGAAATCTCGACGTGACTCGAGGTAGCTCTCACACTGGTTCCAGGATTGTTCTGTACCAGATCCAGAACAGTCACCTCATTGTTTGGCGTACTTACTCTTAGTTCACATTCCTATTTGTCCACTATGATGGATCTGATGTCGGACCATATCTGGTGCAAGCATGCAAAGAAGGCGTGGCTAGGAGTTTGCATCCTGGAGTAACGTTGGGTGGACAACTGCTGTGCGGCGCGTCTATTGCAATCAGCGACCCCGTATTCCACAAGCATATTAGACAGCTCAGAGTTCGTGTAATGTTCCATCCTATTAACTATTTGTCAACACGAGAAATGATGCCTCATAGCGAGCGCGGCAGTAAAAATCTCGTGTGTGCAAGCACCGTCATTTGATACTTGTTTACGTAGTCAACCAAAGACACACAAGCGTATACTAACCACATATTCACATTAATTTTGCTGCAAAAAGAATAATAAACATGTTTTCGACTCTTATTCTTGTCCTGTATTTCTTGTGTTTCGTGTCTTCAATACTGCAATGGGAAAGCCTTTCTGGCCCTGCATTCCTATGTGATTTCAAATAGTCTAGTACAGTGCTCCGCAACCTTTTTATCGCTGCGGACCGGTCAACGTTTGATAATTTTACCACGGCCCGCTGAGAGTGGGACACGTTGATTGTTTATATTTTAACTTAACGTGGAATATAAAGTAATTTCCGAGGAAAGTTGATCAAATCCGAGAGAAATGCACCACTTTAAATAAAATGGCAACAGTTTAATGTTCTTTAGGCGGCCCGGCACCATTTGATCGACGGACTAGTAACGGTCCCCGGACCGGGGGTTGCGGATCACTGGTCTAGTATATTTTGTCTGATTTGAAAGTTTACAACAGCTGTACTGATACACCCTGTGTAAAAAACATATATATCGGTAGAACTTTAGTTAAAAACAATTTATTTTAAATAGTAAGATCGAAATTTTAATTAGAACATTTTATAGCTATAAATAAGAAATAAATTCGATTTTATTTTTGCGCTTCGTTAAATATATTAAAATATCATGAAACTCAGGAATTTATTTCCTTTTTAATATCTGTAAGCATTTTACATATTTAGTAAAAATAAATAAAGTACTTAAATATATCTCTTGAAGCTATGCTGAATGCTAAAGAGAATCAATCAAATAACCCATTAAATGAAAACCATAATGATAAGTGAACATAATATTGACTTTTCAATTAAATATTTTGCATCTGTTATCAACGTAAGGCAATCTCTTTAACTCTTTTGATTTATATTCAAATAAATACTATATTACATTTTAAATTTTACTAATAAAGTGTAAGTTAAATGCTATTGCTTTTAACATTAAATAATTATATTTAATAATAGTTATTTTGATCAGTAAGCGGTGTATTTTACTCAGTTTTTCAACATTTTTAAGAACTCTTTTCCATTGGTGCTGGCATAGCTTCCGTGTGCTTTCTTCAGCATCTCGAGTACTTCAAAGTTATTTCTCGAACAAAACACAGAATTTAATGTTTACACGCTGCTCCAAAGATGGCATTGAAAATTCCGACGAATGAAAAACTCACTTTGTCAGAAATGATCTACAGCTAACGCCAACAGAACAGGAAATGAATTCCAGATTGTTGTGTGTTTTCCTTATTAGTGCTGCCAACCCCCGAAAGAGATATTTCCCCTCCAACGAATATCTATGGAAATGTAGGCGACCATTCCGGGGGGGACTTTTTGATTCTAGTAGTATTAACATTTCTATACCTATATTTTTCTATACCCTTTTCCTTCATTTTTCATTTCTAAAATATCAAAAAGGAAAATTATGTTATATTTGACACGCATAATGTGTTTTCTTTAAAAGTGTGTGGTATTATTTCTTTTATACGAAATAATAAAAACTGTTTTTAACTAAAGTATATGTATATATATATATATATATATATATATATATATATATATATATATATATATATATATATATATATATATAGCATTAAAAGCTTATATTATGATATATTTTCGGACCGTGGGCAGCCTAGCGGTTAGAGCATCGGACTCCAGACCGGAGGGCCTAGAAATCCAACCTGTCTCAGACTCTGGCCATTTTCATTCCTTCCCTTCGGGAAGGATCCTTCGCCGCGATTAATTTCGTGGACCTTGATCTGATGTTACTGTCGATCAGGTGGCATAAGTAACAACAATAATATAGTTTCACTTTAATAAATTAATATGGATTATATATTTAAACATACATAAATGTAAACTATTTCAATCATTATACATTCATTCAAACATAATTTTCAAACTATTCCATTGAATCTTACCTTACTTTGATACAATAAACGGGTAGTAACTTATCAAATCAACAAATAAATGTCTAATCTATAAAAAAACAAAATTTCAATGATTTTAACTTTTCTTCTCAATGGATTTCTTGGACATCGCGTTTTTCTTGTCGTACCTTTATATATATATATATAGACATGTTGGCCATTTCTCTAAGATTTCATACATTTAGGTAATTATTTTGGATTTTGCGTATTTGATTTTTGCTTTTTGTTCTATGATAAAGTTCAATTTAATTTTCAATCGTGCAAAAAAGTTTTCATGGCAATGCACACACATACACATACCAAACTCTTTTTTTTATATGATTTTGAGGATTTTTTTCATTTTACACAAATGTTTTGTTCTAGCACGAATCCCCCAAATATTTTAGGATTAGTCCCCATTGGAAGAAGAGGATTTTACAGTTTATAATAATAAAGAATTCGATAATGACGAAGTCAAAGATGAAGTTCGTCTATTAACAGTTTATATGATTCTGGAGGGCTTGAAATTTGCCACAAAGATGGAACATTTTTTACTCACGATTTTCGCACAAAACGTGGGTTAACATTTCAACGTAATCTTAAGTTTTATGCAGAAGGATATTAAGGATATTAAGGACAACTTAAGAAACCAAAAAAAACCGCTAATAACAGCCGCTAACAACAACAAAAAACCAACTGAGGACGTTAATAACGAACGAAACCAAATGTCGAAACCCAACAGCATTTTGATTCAAATTCATTAACAATTCATTTTTATGAGTAATAAAAATGAATTATTTTTGTTTTATAAATACCTAGCATGGATTTCATTAATACTTTTTTGTACGGTTTTTTGGGAAAATATTTAGAGATTTTTCATCTTTACACGATTTTTGAAAATTGAGGAATATAGCCCTAAATTAAACATATATCAGATGCATTTTTTACACGATTTGTTTTGCACGGTTTTCTAAGGAACGTACTTACCGTGTAAAACAAGAGTTGGGTGTATATCATATATTTATCTTGTCTTTCATTGCAGAATGGTCCCAAAATTGAACGTCTTAAGGTTTCTGCAATTCATTCATTTTGAAATTTACTATCGAATCATCATCAAGACAAATCAGTGGCGCACACTAGGGAGGGTCCCCGAGTCCTGAATTCCCCCCAAAGGCCCTCGATTTTTTTTGATTGATTATAATCCTATGTATATAGTACGTAAAATGTAATTAAGTATTTGTTATTAATAATTAATTTCATTAATTAATGCTAATTATTTCCTCGATAATTAACTTGTTACTGCTTTTTGTTCCTGAAAATCGGCAAAATCAAAAGAATATTTTGGGTGGCGTATTGGAGCATGATACGAGAATGATTGACTTTCAATGCTGGATTCCTCCCCCTCTCCTCCCCTCTTTGAAAATTCCTGTGTACGCTACTAAGAAAAATGGATCCGTATTTTACTAGTAATACCGACATTATTCAAAATTTTCAAATTATTGTTGTTTCTACTTATATAACGAAAATTTAATGTGGTGTAGGGCAAAAAATTTTGCAAGGCTGTTTTCGCACAATTCACGAGATCCTGAACTAAACACGGAGCACGTTTTCAAACAGAAAAATATCTCAATTTTCCTGAAAATTTTTAACATTTTAATTAATTTATCTGTTTATAATACAGCGTTCTTAAAATTTCAAAATATTCTATAAATACTTATCTTTCCATCATAGTAGATAAAGGTATAACTCATTATGCATTACAGTATAGGAGAAAAAATACGAAACACATTTTATACCAGAAAAAATGGATCAATTCAGATAAAAATGAGAAGAATGACAAAATATGCTGCTTTTTTTTAAGATAGCGAAGCCATAATATTATATTAATATTTCAATTCTTTTATATATAAAAATATTCTGCAAATTCGGGTCCTATCCTTTAACATTAAGCAAAAACAGCCTTAATGCAATCCTAGAAACCTAATTACAAATACAACTGTTTTCTATTATAAATATTACTAATATGTTTGTCACTAAGTTTATAGTAGTATAATACCCTTTATTGTAATGAAAACATTAATTGCTTCTTCTGATTTATGTTGGAGTGAAAATTTCAGTTGTTTGCATAAAACGAAAACCTCCAAAACTCTTTTTTATATTAGTTCGAACAAAGGAACAAAATTTCCCGCCAAAACTTGTAAATAAACACATGTAGAATAATCACTTCTTAATTATTACTTCTGATGCAAACAACCTTGCCTGAACTCCTCGCGACACCAATTACTAGACATTTCCATCCCACATCCGGATTCTTTTTATCAACTCCCCATCACAACACCTCCTATTACAAGTAAAACTTAGTATCGAATAAAAAAAGAACGCCCAAACAAGCTGCAAGTCCAGCACGTCTCGTTCAGTGATCCCAAAGACCTTGCTCTTGACATCCTCAAAGTCAAAAAGAAAGAAGAAATTTTGCCGGAATATTGCTATCTGCTTAAGTGTACGATGGGGCCCTATCACAATTCAAACCAGAGGTCAGTAGAACGGCAAAACAGGTACTTCTTGACTTCCTGATTGACCTACTTGGGCTGGCCGAGTGAGGTATTAAAAACAAAGATCTAACATCCCGCTCTTGAACTTGAAAATTAGCTGAAGATAGGATTGTAGCTGATTCAAAGATGTGGGTGATTGTGGCTATTGGAGTTCTAGTTCGGCTAGGTCTGGTCCCTACGGTAGACAGCCATGGGAGGATGGTTGAACCTCCGGCCAGGAACACAATGTGGAGGATGGACTTTTTTACGCCAGAAAACTATGATGATACTGAGTTGTTTTGTGGAGGCTTGAAGGTGAGTAGCTTGAAAATTTCAAGGTTACATTAATCTGTTTTCTTGTTTGAGTGCCTACCTACATTCAGAACCATAATCTTGCAGAAACATAAAAATTATTTTTTAAAAAAATTTTAGTAGTACTTGAACTAGAATATACATATACAATTGTTTTAAGAATATTACTACAATAAAAAAATTACCGTAAAATCCGGCGTATAACGCGTACTTTCAACACAAAAAATGAGATCGAAATTTAAGGGTGCGCGTGATACGCCGGGTATAAAAATGAGAGCTTTAAAAATAACAAAAAAGATGAGCATAGAAAATTTAGACTTCTATATATATCGAAATACTGTTTACTTAAAAGAAATGGTATTCCTCATAAACTCAAAGGGTTGTAGTTCTAGAAGTATACTATTTATTTAAAATCTGGTATAATACCTCGAAAAAATGACTTCAAATCATAAGAGCCCTGCATACATTTATTTCAGGTTTCTTCGTAAGAAAGGGGGTGCGCATTATACGGCGAATATATCTAAAAATTAAAAATTACAGCTTGAAAGTATAGGTGCATGTTATACGCCGGATTTTACGGTAAATGCAACTTTTTGACAAAAAATGAAGAAAGAATGACATATTTTCAAAACATTCTCCTTTTAAGGAAAATGCATCTATAACAGTAAAATTTTGCCTATATATATATATATATATATATATATATATATATATATATATATATATATAATTCAGATTATTTTTTCTGAATTACTATCAATTAAAATTATAGAATGGCGTTTTTTTTATAAAATTTCTCTACTAAAATATATTAAACTATAAGCAAATTCACTTCTAAATTACCGTAAAAGTCGGCGTATAACGCGCACCTGTACTTTTAAGCTGCAATTTTTAATTTTTAGGTATATTCGCCGCATAACGCTGACCCTCTTTTTTACGAAGAAACTTTAAATGTACGGTGATCAATGCTTATATGTTTTGAAGTCATTTATTCGAAGTATTATTCCAAGCTTTAGAAAAAAAAAGTACAGTGAGACCCCGCTTAACGCGGGGTATACGTTCCATCAAAGTATAGCGTAATATGAAACAGCGTTAAACGAGGCAATCTCATCATGTTAATAAGGGGGTTATGAGAAGATGGGTAGAAAATTGGTTAAGTATTTTACCATTAAATTTATTAATTATATGTTTTGTAACAATAACACAAAAATTTATTTCTTACGAATATAGAAACATTATAAACGACTATACATACAAAAATAAATAAAAGGTGTTTTTTAGAGGTATAGAACTTTAAATTGCAATAAAACAACGATGTATTATTCGATTGACATGAATTTTTTTTATTCGAAAGATAATCTTGTGGCATTACATTTTAAATATGAAATATGGCATAGGACTGCCATGGCTGGCTCGGATGGAGTCCAATCTGGACGTCCAATTTTCGATGACTTTTTCCAACATTTGTGGCCGTATATCGGCAATAACACGGCGAATGTTGTCTTCCAAATGGTCAAGCGTTTGTGGCTTATCCGCATAGACCAATGACTTTACATAGCCCCACAGAAAATAGTCTAGCGGTGTTAAATCACAAGATCTTGGAGGCCCATTCACAGGTCCAAAACGGGAAATTAGGCGGTCACCAAACGTGTCTTTCAATAAATCGATTGTGGCACGAGCTGTGTGACATGTTGCGCCGTCTTGTTGGAACCACAGCTCCTGGACATCATGATTGTTCAATTCAGGAATGAAAAAGTTAGTAATCATGGCTCTATACCGATCACCATTGACTGTAACGTTGTGGCCTTCATCGTTTTTGAAGAAGGATTCCACCAGTCCATAAAGAGCACCAAACAGTCAGTTTTTCTGGATGTAATGGCGTTTCGACATACACTTGTGGATTAGCTTCACTCCAAATGCGGCAGTTTTGTTTGTTGACGTAGCCATTCAACCAGAAGTGCGCTTCATCGCTAAACAAAATTCACTTATGAAAATCGGGAACAACGGCAATCTCGTTTTGGACCCATTCGACGAATCTACGCCTTGCTTGATGATCGTTTTGATGAATTGCCAAACCAAACTGAGAATAAATCACTTGACAGCTGTTAAATCGGTCGCCATCTTGGAAAGTAATGCCAACTTAAACTTCTATACCTGAAAAAAAACACTCTTTAAAATTCTAAGTCAGTATGTGTTTACATTTCCGATCATTCTGTTTCTTTTGTATTTTCAGTTTTCTGCCTTTTTATCAAGAAGGTAGATTGGCTTAATAGCATAGTGCGTTCAATTTTGTCGTCAATCCATATAGAAAAAAAGTCGTTTTTCTATTTCCTCTATTGTATTACTTATAGAGCGGATAATTCTAGCTGCTGAGCTTGTCGTAGTTGCAGTTGCCTTTGACAGTATTTTTTTTTTCTTTATTCATGAGTATGGTCCTTATTGTTCAAGTTACCAAATTCAATGCAGCACCAATTTGTGATTGGCTTTCATCAGTATCTAATCTTTTAATCACTTGCATTTTAGTTTCTAGAGAAATGCTTATTCTCGTGTTTAACGCTTATTTTTGTTGCTTTATTTTCGTGTTTTTTATTATCACTCATGATAAAAACTAAAAATCATAATATTTGTCACTATAGCAATCGTTATATTATATAAATTTATACTTACAATAACGTCAACAAATATTCGAAACGACAAAAATACGTTCGTATAATACCGCAGGAAAGAAGAAACACAGATAAACTGCTTCGGATATCGGGAAGCCTAATGCTGTATACATTTTCAGGGAATTTTACTATTCAAATAAAACAGCGTTAAAACGAAACAGCGCTGAAAGAAACAGCGTTAAGTGGGATCTTACTGTAGTATACTTCTAGAACTACAACCCTTTAAGTAGATAGGAAATGTCATTTCTTTTAAATAAACAATATTTCGATTTATGTAGAAGAATTTTTTCTATGCTCATCTTTATTTTTTTTTATTTTTAAAGCTCTCATTTTTATACCCAGTGTATAACGCGCTCCCGTAAATTTCGATTTCATGTTTTGTATTAAAAGTGCACGTTATACACCGGATTTTACGGTATATATTTCGAAAATTCTAGTTCACTCTCTGTACAGAATCCTTACCTATATATGCAAGCAAAATATTGTTAAAAAGAAGAAGCATTTTCAATTAAAAAAAATGCTTTGAAAATATATAATTTTTTTTCTTTATTTTATGCCAAAAAAATTGTATTTAAATATTTTTTTTATTATAATAATATTCTTAAAACAGTTTTATATGCATATTCTAACTCAAGTGACACTAAATATAACAAAAATATTCATTTATATGCTTTTGCAAAATCCCGATTCCGAACATAGATGCCTTAAATCTTACAATAGGCAACATTTTTCAAAAATTGAAAAAATTATGCCAATATGCAGTCTATAGTAATTAAATCTTTCTCTTCATAAAAATATTTACAAAACATTATTTACATTACCTACTGTGAGGAATTCTGTTCTATAAAATACCCAAACGTATTATTTTTGCTAAAATGAAACAGTTTTTTTCTTATAATTTTTGGATACTTATATTTTTTCAATCATGCATACTTTTTGTTAAATCTGAACTATAATAAAATAAATTTATTAAATTCGTGAGTTCCTGTGTTTGAAAAACTACAAAATCTTAAAATTACCATTAATAACAAATTTAGATTTACTAATAATTCTTTTTCTCTTCTGAAGAAAGGAAATTTTCTCTTCATATATATGATTTTATTCTCATTATTATCATATTGCAAAAATAAAAAATGAAAATGACTTTCATTGTCAAAATGTTCTTTTGAAGGATAAATTTTAGGAGCATTAAATTCAACTTTTTAAGAGAATTTTAAAAATATATGCAATAGTTAGGAATAGTAAATTTATAAAATTTTGAGACATATTGTAGTATTATACAATGATAAATAGAAGCTATAAATTATCTAAAATGAAATGCTTCTTTTTAAAAGTAAAAGTTTTCTAGATTTAATATGACATTTTTCAGAACTTGTAGTCACAATAAGTGTTTTCGTCTGGAATGTTCCCAGACAAAATATTATCAAAAGTACCTTCATATAGCTGAATATATATATAATCTAAAAAATATATAGCTCCATTACAGTTCAATGGTACCAAAGTGTAGTTATATATATTACGAAATTCAGCCAATATAAATTTATATTTGATTTATAAAAGTTCCTTACGTCAGCATATTGTTTATTTTTATTTTGATGTAATAGAAAATTACTTCTTTAATACTGTTATTTTTTTTTCTTTTATAAATTTTAACTGTGAAAAAACATTTTTTTAAAGAATTATATAGGTATGATTTTACTATTTTTATTGCTTTTTTAAAAACACGATTTCTTAATTCGAATGGAAATGTCCGGCTCGCAGCAATTTTTCTTAAAGACATTCCATGAAGTCAGAACAAATCAATGGGTTGTTTTCTTTTATTTTTAAGACTAGTTACGGTGAGCTAAGATCTAAACATTTAGAAAATTATTTCAAATTAAAATTAAACAATACTATACAAAAAAAAGATTTTACTCTAATATATGGAATATTCCATAAGATTTTATTCTAATAAACAGAATATTCCAAAAACTATTTGACTATTGAGACTATTGAAATCGTTTGCCTTATTTACATCATAATTACTACGACTTTCAACGGCCAAAAGTAGAATATAGAGTAATAAAAGGTTTTAAATTTGAGTAAAATATATAATATTTTATGTAAAAGAAAAATAATACTAAATAGCATTTTTAATCTATAATGATTTTTTTTATTATTACTATCTTTATCATCAGTTCACCGACAACTTGAGACGTAATATTAATTCCATAGTTTTTATAGTCTTCATTTGCCACATTTATTAAATAATTGTTACTTCTAATTAATGTTAAGTATAAATTATACAAACGTATAAAATATTAATAATAACTACTCCTGTGCTATTTTTATTTAATTACTTAAATGAAATTAAGGCATTTGTATCCATCAGTTAAATGTGCTTATCGATTAGATGTGTTTAAAAATCTCATTTTTCCCTATTTTTCCATCATTCTAAATTAAAATTTAATGTGCTAAATTTGTAATTTAATACGATATTCCCGCCGCAAAACAAAATGGCTTTTTACTCATTTTTTGCTGATCATAAAAATATTAATAATCGTGATTTTATGAATAGTTCACAGAAACTTTTAAAATTCTCTCTTTATATATTGAATGTTTTTCATGATGCTGTTATAAATTTATTACGTAATAAATAATAAAAATGTTCAAGATAGCTCGCCAAGTTGGCAACCCCAATTTCGCATTGTCGTACGCACTGAATTGGTAACCATTGGCTTCGTTTCATATAATGTCATTACGGTGTCGATAGTACATTATTGCGAGTTCTTACAGAAAAAGTAACGCCAAGAACAAATTTTGCGAGAAAAAAGATAAACTAATAAATAGAACTACATAATACATGTAAATTATAGTTTTACAGTTTCAGCACAACTGGCGTGTGTGAGCTCTGAGGAGGCCCTGTATCAAAATTCTTTCGGGGCCCCATTTTAGATATGGAAGCCTTGTTAGTGGACTGTAGTTACACATGTTGGGCCCCTGTAGCTTGGGGGCCCCGTATCATTGATTGATACGGTGGTAGCTACGCCCCTGAATGAGTATAAACAGTTATATAATTTGCACAATTTTGGGATTTTTCGTCGTTACCCCACCGCCCCTGACACTGGCAAATTTTAGAGCCATATAAAAAAACGTTACATAAAAGAAAGCTTTTCAAGAAACAAACATTTCAGTGGTTCTTATTAAATAAAATGACATTGAACATCATTGTTTTAAAGCTAATTTTAAAAATTTAAGGTTACTGACTACGTTCGAAATCTTCATTTTGAAAAATTGTATAAATGAATAATTTTTTTTGATATTTGTTGTCCCCTGAATTAAAATATGAATATAAAATTATTTTTAGAACGTTATTACAAGAAAACTGATTTTAATGCAAATTTTGGCAAGAAATGAAGGGAAAATAACATATTTTAAAAATATTTTCCTTTTATGAAAAATGCTTCCATAATAACAATGTTTGCCTATATATAGCTAGGATTTCTATACCTGGGTTGAATTAAAAATTTTGAAAAATTCACAATACTTTCTGAGTTACGATCAATTTAAACAATAATGAGTGTTTTTTTGTTAAAATTTCTTGACTGTAATATAATTAAATATGAATAAATCTACTTCTTTAAATTATATATTTTCAAAAAATTTAGTTCAACCCCGGTGTAGAAATCCTGACTATGCATAGACAAAAAATTATTGTTATAAAAGGGTTTTCACAAAAGGAGATGGTTTTGAAAATATGCTATTCTTTCTTCATTTTTTAAACAAAAAATAGCATTTAAATAAATTTTTTATTGCAACAATATTTGTAAAATAATTTTATTTATGAATTCTAATTCAACTGACACTAAATATTAAATAAGTACCCGTTTACAAAGTTTTTTCAAAACATACGCTTTTTTTAACATGCTCAGTGAGCTTAAGGCAATTAATTAAAGCAATTAATTAATTAAGACACTCAACATAATGTCATTTCATAAAAACTTAATTAAAAAGCTAACCCCAATTGTCTTCCCTTAAGGTTACACATGAAGACAACGGCGGAAAATGCGGCCTATGTGGAGATAGGTACGATTTGCCGGTACCCAGACCTCATGAATCTGGTGGAAACTTTACTTCTGGGGTGATAGGCCGGACATACCAGCCGGGACGAATACTGGACGTGGTCATTGAGATAGTTGCCAATCACAAAGGGTACTTCGAATTCTCCCTTTGTGAAAGGAATGACCCCAACCAACGAGAGACTGAAGAATGCTTTGACAAAAGACTTCTGGAGCTAGCCGATGGAACAGGAACAAAATTTCACATCCCAAGGGATGATAATGGATTCTACATTGTTCCAGTGAAGATTCCACAGGATGTGAACTGTGCCCATTGTGTTTTAAGATGGCACTGGAGGTCCGGTGAGTAGTGTTGATTTATCTAAAGTAAAGGGATGTAAATATAGAAGATTCAATTTTTATGTTTACTTAATCTTGATAGTTTCTTTTTATGTTAAATATTAATCATAACGAAGTAAAGGGTTTGTGTTGCTATCAACGAATATACAGTTTTTAGACTGTTTAACTCGGAGCTACAAAATTTACAAAGATTCTTTTCGTGTCAGACTCATGCACTCTTAAAAATAAATTATGTTTAAAATTCAATTTAGTTTATTTATTTATTACGCCAACGCGAGGACTTACAGACCCGAGAGTTTTAACGTGCGCCTCTACACGGCGGATCGATACTGGCACCAGATCTTAAACTTACGACTTGGCAAACCGGCCGTGAGTTCGTGACCACAACCAACACCTCTAAAATACAGCATAGTTTTCTAAAAAAAATAATAATACAAATACATAAGGTTCTTAGGATGTGCTACAATTTATTAAACGTGTTTATGTTCATCGTAATATGGTCGTAGTAAACACATCGATAATCACATACTTGCACAATTATTATTTAACCCTTTATATACCGACGGTACTTATAAGTACCACTCACTTTAAAGTTACATAGAATAACCATTTTTGCGAATATTTTGATGATACTTACCAGGAATATTCCTTGAAATCCACTTTTCCAAGATATATGGCAGCATGGGTTCTATGATGAGTACTTTAGCGGGGAGGTTAATAGTTTTAGAGCAGAAGTTGCGTTTTCAGCTGACGGAGTTTTCAGCGGAATGCGAAGATTATCATTTTTGTCCCGAAAAAATAGTTAATGTCAAAATTTAAGTGTCTTATTTTTGTATGTTAATGAAGACCTTAGAAAATGATCTGACTATTTATTTTAAGTGAACAGTGTATATAATTAATTTTACAGTGGAATATCTTTAATTAATTAACTAGATCTTACGAATTAAATTTCCCAAAGTCGAGTATTTTGCTTATGTGTATCCCTTAATTTTCAATGTAGTAATTAAAAAAATAGTGCATGAAAAAAACAACTGCAGTAAATCATAATGCGGTAGATAAAGGGTTAAATAAGTAAACTAATATTTACTTTTTTTATATGTTTTATGTACATGAAACACAATTTAATGATTAATTTACTACTTTTTCCCCCTGTGTGTATGTTTAGTTTAATAACAAAAAGTATTTAAAAAAATGCCCAGAAAAGTTCCGTAAGCGATGGACGATGTCTCCCTACTAGTAGTGATGTCACAAATCAGTGCCGAGGCCTTATGTATCTAGGAGGTGTTGCCACAACTCTGCTACCGTCGGCTCGGTGCCTGAGAGGTAGCGTATCCGCTTTGTAAGCCTACGGTTGCGGGTTCAGTTCTGGCTAGAGTCAATAGATTTTCTGGATGCGAAAATCGTAGGCATGCATATCATATGATTATGCGACATGTAAAAGATCCCTTGAGTATCAAGTTGGCTCTGATACTCTCGGAAAAATTAAACCACGGCAATATTTTGCATCCGACGAGAGGTTGAATTAAAATGAATTCAAGCGTCAAAATTACATAACGAAGGCCGCCATTAAATGCAGCCACCATGAAATGGCTTTTATATTTGGGAACTTGCCATGTCTGCAAAGGGATATGCAGCTCATTGGGGAAAAAACTCGGTTACCCATAGATTTAAAAAAGGATACATTATTAGTTTTTCTAAATATATTACAAATTTTCGTGCAACAAGTTTTTATACAATTTCTTGTGTATGTATTCAATGAATTTGATTAAAAATATGAACAATGTTTCTACTTTTTCTTCTTATGCTCTGTTACATCTAAAAACTCTCAATTATTTTGCTATTACTCAGGCAAAAGATTTTGAAACTTTTTCTCAGAATAATTAAAATTTGTTTCAGTAAAAATTTTAATGAAATTATCCATTTCGATAATAATATGGATTCATTAGCAAAATAATTTTTTAATCATGTTTTATTTAAAAAGGAAATTTCGGCATTATATTACTGAAGGCCATCAACATAATTATGAGATTTATTTAATTTGGTTTTGGTTTTTCTTTTTTTATGAACATCCCACTTTGAAGTTACAATTTTGGCGACAGACCTGGTAATTTGTAACCTCGGTTTAATAAATTATAAGGTTTAAGATGGAAAGTAAATATTACAAAAAAGGACCACACTTAACAAAACAGAAACTATTTTCTTTTATTGACTATAATAACAGTGTATGAAAAATTGGACATCATGATCATATTATTTTATTGCAATAAAACATTGATGTATTATTCGATTGTGGCATGAATTTTTTTTGAAGAAATCTTGTGGCACCAAACATTTTAAAATGATTTAAATTATAATAATTTTTTTTTCACCACTTTAAAACAAATGGTGAAAGCGTTTGTGGCTTAACGGCAACCTCTGACTTTTGACGAATCTACGCATCTTCATGAAACATCATGAAACTGTAATCATGGAATAAAACGTTGTGGCCTTCATCATATTATTCGCTTATGAAAATCGGGAAAAATCTCGTTTACTGCTATTATCGTTATATATTTTACGATATTTTACACGAAATTTAGCATTAATAGAGGAAAGTATATTAAAATCCAATCAAATTAGCATTTAATTAGATTCTGCATTTTAGAATCTTCGATTTCAGATATATCTTCATTTGGATATCCGGAATATTTATTATTAGAACATTTAAACACACACACATATCCTCATTACCAAAGATTTAATCATATCAATACTAATGATGGGAAAAAGTGTACTATCATAAGAACTCAAAATCTGCTAAGAACAATATGTGATTAAAATATTTACACATAATTAGTTTTTATTATCAAATATTGAGTAAATCAATCAATCAAAATATTGAGTCTTTATAACCGTATTTGGTTTATAATAGAAACGTTATTCTTTACTTAGGTCCTTTTTAATTTTTCAATACAGTTTGAAAACACTTTAAATTTATAAAAGAACAAAAAAATAGATCTCAAAAAACCCTTTTTTTAAAAAAGAAATTTTGTTTTACATTTTTTGTAATGCGCCGCTACCATTTCGCTTTCAAAACTCGTTGTCAACTCCAACATGTTGACTCCATCGAGTAGTACTTGCCCTGAATATGAAACAGGGTTAGCGACACATTTATTCCATGTTTGCAGCGTGACTACTATGTTGCCAATTCCCCATCCACGCGTTTAGCCTTATTACTTTGAAAAGCCAGCTCGGAAAACTTTGGAATTCGTCATGTTTATTCAGACGATTATTTATTGGAAAAACACCTGGTCCTCTTTGGAAAATCGGGGTGCATCTCCCACTTCCCTCCCCTTCCTTCATTTTCTTTTATAATTTTGTATTCGATTCGATTTAGGGATGGCGATTCTTTTCGAAAAAGATCGATTTTTAAATTGATTCGAATCGCAACCTGATGAATCGATTCACAAAAAAATAGAGGTCTAATAGATTGATTTTTAAAACATTGATTTTTTTCCAAGTCTGGATTTACAATGTAAATATAAATCCATTTTATAAAAAAATAAGATAGATACTATAATAAACGACCTCTTATCAGTAAAATCAGAGAATTTTTTATTTCAGGGAATTAGACAATTACAATTATTTTTATTACCATATCAAAGTACCAGGTATAAAAGAAGACATTTATAATTTCTAAGTGTATTTGTTACATTAAAAAGTTTAGGAAATAGATCATATAGCGTATAGTTCCCAATGCTTGATATCTAAGCTTTTTAAAAACAACAGTCTATCAAGTCTACTCGGATCCAAGTGGTTCCACTCATCACTTGCGATGTTGCCCGCAATTGAAAAAAGGCATTCACAAGGAACAGATGATCCCACGATACTCATTTACATCATGGCTATTGAGTGAACGGGATGATAAATAGAATTCTTTTGTTCTTGCCAGTAAATTAATCCTTTACTGCCTTGCCAGTAAATTAATCCTTTACTGCCAACACCATAATATCACGGGTTTTAAAGGTAGTACCTACATTCAACTAATTATAAATAATTTTATGGTTTTTTCCAAAACAGAAAAATCGAATCTCAAATTTCTAGGATGAAATATCGATTCACTGAATCGATTCAGTGCTACATATCGATTTAGCCCTTTATCTACCGCATTATGATTTACTGGAATTTTTTTCATGCAATACTTTTTTTTTTGAATCACTACATTGAAAATTAAGGGATATACATGAACAAAATACTCAACTTTGGGAAATTTAATCCGTTAGAGCTAATTAATTAATTAAAGATATTCCACTGTAAAATTAATTATACACACTGTTTACTTAAAATAAATAGTCAAATCGTTTTCGATGGTCTTCATTAACATACAAAAAGTAAGACACTTATCTTTTGATATTAACTATTTTTTCGGAACAAAAAATGTGTGTGTGTGTGACTATCTTCACAATCAGCCAAAAACGCCGTCAGCTGAAAACGCAATTTCTGCTATAAAACTATTCACCTTGCGCGCTAAAATACTCATCATAGAACCCATGCTGCCAAATATCTTGTAAAAGTGGATTTCAAAGAATATTCCTGCTATGTATCGTCAGAGTATTCTTAAAAATGATTATTCTACGTCATTTTAAAGTGAGTGGTACTTATAAGTACCGTCGGTAGATAAAGGGTTAAAAATGGATTTTTTTTGGCCCTAGAAATCGATTATTCGATTAATCGATCTCAGATCGCCATCTTTAATTCAATTCTAATAAAAAAGAACTCTTTTTTAACCCCTGGAGGCAAAAGAAAAAACATAACTAAACAAATTTTTTTCTGAAATAAGTAAATTCTTAATAAACAATGTCAAGGTCCTTCTATTGCATTCTACAGTCTTCAGAATAGTGATGCAAAGAAAAGGATCGTACAGTGGAAATACGTATATATACGTCCGGGACATTTAACGTAGCAGTTGATCGAGACGTATATACACACCGATGATACTTAAGAGATTAATGTAATGAAAATTAAAATGTTTGCTTGGCATATTGGTAAAGATAATTTGTCTTAATTTTCTTTTTTTAAATTAAAATAAAAATTTAAGAATTTTTTTAATAACTTTTGTGAAATTACACTTTTAACCCTAAAATATCTAATTTTTATTCATTTTTCTTAATTTCTACTGAACATAGCTTAAGAATAATAGAGTATTATAATAAATCATCATCGCAATAAACCAAATCCGTTTGTATGTGGAAAAATTAAAAATGATCTATACTATCGCCATAATAGGTTACTATAGGGTCGTCTTCACATGTAGGCGTTGAAATGGTGTCATTTGCTTGGAGGTTTTGTCACTCTAAGCATGTCAGATTAGTCTTGAAGTGACCGGCATTATCGGGTCGCTGGTTCTAAACCTAGTTCCACTAAAGATTCATGTGTAAAAGGTCGATGCACGTTAAATCGGTTCAAGCTCAAATCCCTCCTGCTGGTGTAGTGAAGAAGTTTGTAAAGAAGGTGCCAGCTTAGGTGTCCTTTACGTCATTTGAGCTCGTCACCTCACCTCATGATTCAAAATTACAAGGTCCGTAACCAATAGCTCTCTTATTGCTTCACAGAACGACATAAATTAAAACCGAATCAAAGCATTAGTATGGAAACGTGAAGTCAGCCTTTTAGGCATTGAACAGCTGCATAAATACAAAGACTACTATCATCAAGTCGAATTACAGTGATTTTTTTGGTTACCAAGCTAAAACTTTCCAAATCTATTGTCGAAGAAAATGTTGATAACTCATATGCTCACAACACCGTAGAAACCATTAATAAGTTGGGATCAGGATCACCTTCTTTGGTATTTCCTGAAACACCCTCCCTTAGCCTGAATCATCCTCCCTCAGATTTCCACCTGTTTGGATTCCTTGTGGAAACTTTGAAAGGTCGTTACAGAGGTTTGAGCTGCAAAGCAGAAGAACCTAGACATACGAAGGCTTGTGGCTAATTGAACAAAGATCATTGCTAGAGGAGAAGACTATATCGAAAAATATTGTCAATGTTGCAGTTCTATTTTTGTTTAAGGTATCCGACTACGTTCGGTACCGTGATTTTGCAAAAGCGTGTAAATGGATAATACTTATGATATTTAGTGTCACTTAGATTAGAAAATGTATATAAATATGTTTTAAGAATAATATTACATTAAAAAGTTATTTATGTACAATATTTTTTTTGACAAAAAATGAACATAGAATGACCCATTTTCAAAATATTCTCCTTTTGTAAAAAATGCTTCTATTATAATAATATTTTACCTGTATATAGCTCTAACGTCTGTACAGAAGCTCAGCTAGAATTTTTGAGATATATAACTTAGAAGTGGGTTTATCCATGCTTTACGACAACAGAGGGGAGAAATTTTAAGAAAAAACGCCGATAATTATTTCAATTGGTTGTAACTCAGAAAATAATGTGAATTTTTCAACAAAAAAAAATAGTTCAGACTCTCTGGAGAAGTCTTTGCTTTATATAAGCAAAATATTATTATTTAAGAAGCATTTTTTTATAAAAAAAAAAAGAACATTTTGAAAAAAGGTTATTCTAAGTTAATTTTTTGCTAAAATATTGTATTAAAATAACTTTTTTTGTCAAAATGTCCTTAAAACAATTTTATACGTGTATTCTAATCTAAGTGACACTAAATATCATGAAAATTATCCATTTATGCGCATTTTTAAAATCATGGTTCCGAACGCAGTCGGATACCTTAAATGAATTTTAGAATAAAAAGTGTAAATAAATTTTTATTTGACATCGTATGTAACTGCTATGAGTATTACATCATATATTTGAAGAGTTACTCTTGAATTATAGATTTATGAAGAAGTTTTGAAGTCGAATTAACTTTATATTCCCTTTATTATCATTCAAAATACAGCAACAAAACTTTCGAAAATTGCAATTTTGCAAAAATGCAAACCCAATTCGAAATACATTGATTCATATGATACTAAAGAGTATTGTTCGATTCTATTTTAGTGTGTGTGTGTGTTTTGTGAGTGAGTGAGTTCACTTCTGACTAATGAAAAATTATTTTTAATTTTGTTTTGTATGATTTTATGCTAAATGACTCGTTGATGTTACACGCCGGAGTAAAAAAAGAAAGAAATATGTAATTATTGACTATATTTTTAAAGTACCTGACTACATCGTTCGAAACCGTGATTTTGTAAAAGTTTATGAATAAAAGATTTTTTTTGAAATGCCATACCACCTGAATTAGAATATATCTACAAAATTGTTGTAAAAATATTATTAAAATAAAAAATTATTTAATATTAGGTAATTAAAATTTAATTAATTAAATATTAAACATTATTTAATATTTAATTTCATATTAATTATAATAATAATTAATTAATTACTGTATTATTAACTTATTTATTTTGCACTTAAAATTATTAAATGCAATTTTCCGGCAAAAAATGAAGAAAAAATTACATTTTCAAAACATTCTCCTTTTATAGAAAATGCTTCTATATTAATAATATTTTGCCTATTTATAGCTATATTAAGAATTTTCTACAAAGAGCCTGAGCCACACAGAATTTTTGAAATATATAATTTAGAAGTGGGTCTATTCTGATTTAGATACATCAAAGTAGATACATTTTAACAAAAAACCCCGGTTATTATTTCATTTGACAGTAACTCTGAAAGTAATATGAATTCTTCAAATATTCTAGTTCAGGTTCTGAAGAGAAATCTTAGCTATATACAGTAACACCCTGAACTTACGCGTTAGAAAGGGCTGAGTGATAACCGCGTAAGTTGGTGCATGACTTCGCATCTAAATATACATAAATTATTTTTAGTTGGGGCAGGAGCCTAAAGAAAGCAATAATTTTAAAAAAAAATGTTTCATAAAATCTTAGATAACACATACACAAAATCGCAAGTCGAAGTTATTTTGATGTAGGTTTCTTAAAATCTAACAAAGCAATCTGCCGGCGCAAATACTTCTTATCTCCCACAAAATTTCCTCGTAGCAGCTGTTCAATTTTTTTATTCCTTGTTTTGTTGAAAAAATGCACTTATCGTTGGAGTCTGTACTTTCAAAAATTTGTAACCCTTTTTACATTAAACTGAGACCTGTCGAACTCCCAACCGTCATTCAATCTTCTGATTGAACTGGTTCTTAAGGTATCCGACTACGTTCGGAACCGTGATTTTCAAAGAGCATAAATGGATACTTTTCATGATATTTAGAGTCACTTAGATTAGAATATATGCATAAAATTGTTTTAAGGACATTTTGACAAAAAAAATTTATTTAAATGCAATATTTTGGCAAAAAATTAACTTAGAATAATCTTTTTTCCAAATGTTCTCTTTTTGTGAAAAATGGTTCTATTATAATAATGTTTTGCCTGTATATACCTCAGACCTCTGTTTAGAGGTTCAAGTAGCATTTTTGAAATATATGACTTAGAAGTGGGTTTATTCATATTTTACGACAACAGAGGGGAGCAATTTTAAGAAAAAAAACGCGAATATCTATTTCAATTGGTGGTAACTCTGAAAATAATGTGAATTTTTCAAAAATTCTAGTTGAGCCTCTGTAAAGAGGTCTAAGCTATATACAGGCAAAATATTATTATAATAGAACCGTTTTTCACAAAAGGAGAACATTTGTAGAAAAGATTATTCTAAGTTAATTTTTTGCCAAACTATTATATTTAAATCATTTTTTTTTTGTCAAAATGTTCTTAAAACAATTTTATACATGTATTCTAATCTAAATGACACTAAATATCATGAAAATTATCCATTTATGCGCTTTTTAAAATCACGGTTCCGAATGTAGTCAGATACCTTAAAACTCATGTTCTTCAATGTCTTGTTTTTGATCATGCATTTCTGTGAGCCCATCAATTGTTAACTCCTGTGATTGTGGGAATCCAACAATTCCTTGAACGTCATCACTACCCACTACTGAATTTATTTGCCTGCAAAATCGACAATTTCTTCAATATCGTATTACCAATTTCACCAATTTTATCTATTTTTTTTCTCAAACGAAAGACGAATTGACGAGTTTCGAATTTCGCGTAAGTTAGGGTAGCGTAAGTCGAGGTATTACTGTATAGACAAAATAATATAACAGAAATATTTTTGATAAGAGGAGAAAGTTTTGAAAATGTATCATTTTTCCTCCATTTTTTTTTTGCCGACAAAACTACATCTAAATCATTTTTTTATGATAATAATATTCTTACAATAATTTTGTGTGTATATTCTAGTTCAGAAGACACTAGATGTCAAAAAGTTGTTTATTTATACGCCTTTACAAAATTATGATTTCTAACGTAGTTAGGTACTTTAAGGACAAGTACAAAAAAGCAACATGTGCTTAAACAACAAGATATGATAGTATTAGTATTGAGGAATTTTTCAACACAAAAAAAAATATTATGAATTTTGATCGTACTGTTTGACATTAGACGGGAAAATATAAGGGTTACTCAAATGGAAAGTGGACAAATTCAATAAAAAGAATGATTTTATTCGAAAGCAAAATAAACTGCTCTGTGGAGTTGTAAAATAGATTCCATCGTCTCGGCAGCAGGTCTATGTCTAAACTCTAGAAAAAACATGGTTGATTCTTGAGGAAGTCATACCCATCATCCTTCACTTCATCGTCCAAATAGAAACGTAATACTGTCTTTAGTGGCCTAAAGACCTGGGAGTCACCGGGTGACAAATCCAGACTACATGGTGGGTGTTCTAACATTCCCTAAAGGATTTTTTTTAATGTTGGCTTGGTTTCACGGAAAACGTGAAGGCGAACATTGTCATGGAGATCCGATTTACTTTAACTGTTCCATGACGTTCGACCTAAACAGTACTCAGGGTAAACTGCCACTATTCGGCGATAGATATCCGCATTAATCTCACCTCCTGCAATCAGAAACCGTACTACAGCACGTTGTTCCGATCTGGACGCATTCTTATATGGCACGACTTTACTTTCGAGTAATTTCCTCTACAACTAAAAGGTTTCACTATTAACATTGTATGCGTTGTAAACTTCTTACCATGCTTCGTATCCCTGTTCGATGGCATTGCTATAGAAGCACTCATTCTGTCGCAATCGCATATGTCCATTTTTCATTTGGGCAACCCTTATGAATTTAACTGATTCTTCTTTCAAAATGTTGTATAGCTGATGAATTGTAGAAAAAAATTCGAGTTTTTTTAATAAATCCATTATTTCATTTCAGCTAACAACTGGGGCAATTGTGATAACGAAACAAAAGCAGTGGGCTGTGGACCTCAAGAAATCTATCGCAACTGTGCAGACATCTCTGTGTTGCCAGGTGCTGGAATCAGAGGTTCTGCTGGTTTTAATCCAAGACCGCGGGGACCAAAAGCAATGAAAAAGTACTATAAACAAAACTTTAAAAATGTCCATATGTCTCATCAACATCGTAGAAGATTATAGATAACTTCTATTATTTGTTTCTGTTCGTGTCATATCATATATATGTATATTTATTATAGGAGACTCAGTGTGATAAATTTAGTTTTTTTCTAAAAAGCCTCAAGTTATGGAATGTTATACGTACAATTTTTTTGTCATAATTATAGTCGCTTGACGAGTTTAAAAAAAATGGCTTGTACGATAAAAACTGCGGCTATATATGTTAATCAAAAGAGTCAGAACATTTTTTAATATTGTGTAATTGTATTTGCTCATTTTCATAGTATTTTAAATAAACAAGATACCAAGATGGTTCAAATACTTTTATTCGTATCGAATTTTTTATCCCCAAACTTGTTCTTTTTATGATACTTATTTAAAAAAATGTGTTCGTACTATTATTTAGTTTCAATGACGTATTAAGATTTTAACGAAATGTATTATACTCTAATATTTTGCTCAGTTTGTGGAAGATTTGATAGGTTAACGCAGTGTTTCTCAAACTGTGGGGCGCGCCCCCCTGGGGGGGCGCGATAAACGTACAAGGGGGGCGCGAGCATATCGAAAATAAAAGATTAAAAAAAATTATTTACTGGAATGAAGTAAAACAAAATACTTTTTGACATAATAAAAAAATACACATTTACACTGATATAATTTATATATCTGCGATATTACGTCATAAAAAAATTAAAGCTTCTACTTCTATTACGGTTTCTTTTCAAACCAAAATGAGAAAAAACAAAACCCAGACCCATAATCGAAAAAAATTTTAGGAAGATAAAAAATTCATCACTGTTATATTATTGTCATCAGCTGTAGGCAGCAGAATGTAGTTGCTGCGGTTTGACCTTCGAACTTACTTGTACGGTTAGTTACGTCTCTGCTCTTATGTATTTGTTTTTTCATTTAGGGAAGTTGCAAATAAACTATTTCTGCTGAGATTTTTTCCTTGTAAAATATTTTTATGATTTTTGGAAAAGCACAGAGAGCTCTTTGAAGGATTACTTGGCCAAGATTTATTTCTATGAGTTATTCCCAAACATATAAAAAAGCATAATGAAAAAACGTTTTACATAATTTTTTTTGAACATCCATATTGTAATAAATACACTTTTATTCCGGAGCTGTCACGCCGAGCACAGAGTGCACGAAATCGGTAATTCTGAAAAAACTGTTTAATTGTTACCAATGGCTCTGACTCTATCCTCCTGTTTGACACTCTTAACGTGTGAACTAAAATATATTTGTCATATATCTCCCTCTTTTTAGGGAGTGACAAACGTTTTTTTTACAATATTAAGGTAGTTGTTTTGACTGAGTTCCCGGTGTGATAACTTTTTTTCCGAAATATTTTCTGTGTTCTTGAAAGTAGGGGTGAGTATATTTTCACTTAATTAAATTATTCACTCGAATTACGATTTTTATTGTGTACTATAAAAATAATTATAAAAAAAAAGATTGGGGTGGCTCAATATCCCCACTCGACCATTAGTATCGAGTGCGTGCCTGCTCCAGGTTTAAAACATGTTGAAGTCTTTTCACTTTAAATATTAAAAATAATACAATTATTTCTCATTGGAATTTTATATTATTGTTCATTATTCAACATCAATTCTACATGCTAATTCTGTGAGGCTTAAAATTACAGTTCGCTTAAAACTAATTATAATTTGAGCAATGATTTTAAAAAAATCATTTTACATTTTTGTAAACATTGACGCACTTGGCTTTACTCTCCTTAAAATTCAGCGATTATATCAATAATGTTTTATTTTCTTATAAATGAACTCGTGCAAAGAGCGGGTACTTCAGCCGGTATACTTTTAATGTATCAGTGCTGCACAGAGTATTTTATAACTAATTAATTAATGCTAAATTAAGAACAAGTTTAATAAGTATTAGCGACTTCCATGGGCTTGTCTTACAGAGCAAATTTTTCAAAGGAATGCTTATGATTAGAAATTGACCCACTGAGTTCTTTCTTAAAAAAAGCTGATATCTCTATTTTGTCTTCTAAGCAGCCACCGCATTTTGCAATACGTTCCAATTTAAAAATTAGAGAAAAGAAAAATAACATAATAATTATCCTATTACTTAATATTTTTTTTGCTTAAAAGCAACATATACAAAATTTAATACTTATATCATGAATTTGTACGGTATATAATTAAGATAATTGCTTTAGCGTAAAAAAAATTCATTATTATTGCATTCAGTACATTATTAATGTATAAGGGGGGGCGTGATAAAAATTGTGATTGATAAGGGGAGGCGGCAGTATTGAAAGTTTGAGAAGCACTGGGTTAACGTTAAGAATAATAACGTAAGAATAATATTACACTTCATCTATTACATTAAACTGATATGTTTAATGTGCTTAAAATTTCTGAGATTTTGTTCTAAAAATGGGAACAATTTAATATACTTTTGAATCTGACGTATTATTAATCAATTTCAATCTCTTCTATGCAAAGTATCAATAAATTATATATATATATATATATATATATATATATATATATAGCATGTGGAACACATACATGGTAAAATACTATAATGTCTCCATACAATTTCTAATTTACTCAAAAAAATGCACTTTTTTTCATATTAGTTTATACTATATAACTAATTTATTTTCTATATCTTTCATGATACTATATATATATATACACTGGTGTGCAAAAATTAAGGACGAGACGGTTTTTTCAATATAACTTTGTACAAAAGCTTTCCAAATCAACACATTTAATACCGTAAGATCCCCAATACGTAAGGACATGTGGAATGTAAGCAACACTTACTAAAAGAGAAATCAGAGGGATAAAAAGAAGCTTGATTGAAAAAGTAGCATGGAGCGCAATGCGACTGAAGACCAAAACATCCCTGTGATGGGTGTCCAGCAAGAAACATCCGGTCTTTAGTAGAAGATATGATCTCCCCTGACTGCTAGGCAGGTTTCACAGCGTCTGCCCATGCTGAGAATGAGGGTTTCAAGGAGTTGTTGAGGCATTGCTGCCCATTCGTCTTGCAGCGCCAATCGAAGCTCCCGAATCGTTACTGGTGGTAAGATACGAGCTGCCAAGCGTCTGCCTAGAAAATCCCATACATGCTCGATGGGATTGAGATCCGGAGATCGTGCCGGCCAATCCATACGTTCAATATCCTCACTCTCTAAGAGCTGTTCGGCAGCTACTGTGTGATGACATGGTGCATTGTCGTCCATGAAAAGGAACTGCAGACCCATAGCGCCTCTAAAAGACGCACATATGGAAGAAGAATCTCGTTACAATAACGGGTCCCGTTGACTGAACCTGCGTCGAAGATGTGAAGGTCTGTACGACTACCAAGCATGATGCCTCCCCAAACGAGAGCACCGCGACCTCCATACCTGTGCCTTTCAATGATGTTCGAGGGATAATTGCGGCTTCCCCGCTCTCTCAGATGAGTATGCGATGAGAATCGCTACTCAAACTGAATCTGCTCTCATCTGTAAAGAGTACTCGTCCCCATTCATTGTCTCTCCAATTCCGGTGTTCCCGGCACCACAGAGAACGCCTTCTCCGATGGGCAGGCGTTAAAGATACACACCGTACAGGGCGTCGTGCAAACAGACCACCACCGTGCAGTCTTCTGGCCACGGTAAAACGCGATATATCGGTCGTCCAGTCGCCTGTGTCGTGTGTCTAGCGATTTCTCCCGCTGTCTGCCGCCTGTTTCTTCTGGTCTGTAAGACAAATGCACCGGTCATCTGCGGGTGTGGTTCCTCGTGGACGACCACTACTGAACCCCCGGATAGCTGTTCCTGTAGTATGAAATTGTCTCCAAAGTCGTGAAACGATGCTGTGAGCAATTCCGAACTCTGCAGCCACACTTGTCACACTGCGGCCTTCCCAATGATTCGACCTCGGGTAAAAGCATCCAGATGTCGTCTAACAGATTGATTATTCGCCATTTCTCGCTGAGGCAGCAACTCGGTGCGATTTTAACTGCTATACGGCGTGCAATCTCTTTGCCAGAAATACTGATCTTACACCGATAACATGCTTTATACTACTCAGACACTACCCCATTACGTCTACCTGCATATCTGCGCATGTGCTACCGTACATCACCTTACTTAATCTCCTGATTGGTCTTTCTGTCCGCTCTGCCTCTTCGTTCAGCTGATATGCTAATTTTTCGACTTCGTCCTTAATTTTTGCACACCAGTGTATACCAATATTGGTTAAGAAATTTACCATTATTTAAGTTTTTTCAGAAGAAAAAAAGCAGATAAAAATAAAAACAATTGTGAGCAATCAGTGGCGCACACAGGAATTTTTAAAGGGGGGGATCCGGGGTCAAAAGTTCACCATTCTTGTATCATGCTCCTTTTGATTTTGTCCATTTTCGGGAACAAAACCCAGTAAAAAACTAATTATTGAATAAATAATTAGCATTAATTAAAAAAATTAATCATTAATAACAAATACTTAATTAAATTTTACGTACTATGTACTTAGAATTATAATCAATCGGAAAAAATTAAGGCCTTTGGGGGATCCGGACCTCCATGACCCCCCTTGTGTGCGCCACTGTGAGCAATAGATATAAAATTGTTTCTGTCATCCATTTAGTGTTTGTGTGTTGTTTGCACGTTATCCATTGTTTTAGCGGTTCTTTCGTTATTTAAGAGGCATAGGGGACTAAGACTCCTTTATTATCAAAAATAATAAATGAGTAAAAAAAAAAAAGCATTTCAAAATGTAAAAAGTTTGTTTTTGGATAGTGCAAGAAAACCTCAAAATCTTTGAAGTGTAAGAACAAATTTGTGTGTGATCATTTTTATATTTTAACCTATTTGACTTTACACTTACATCTGCCTTTCAACCCAATATTTTGAATGCAGAAGTATTTTTTAATTATTATTTTAAGTATATTCAATGTTCCGTATATTTTTTAAAAAACTCTTAAAATTTTATTCTTAGAGAGTTTTTTTTTAAAAAAATATTTCAAATTTCGCGTGATATATAGAACTTTCCCTATAAAATCATGCACAGATAACTTCAATTAATGATTATCTTTATTTACATTTTTTTAGAGAAATAACTGGAATTTTATTCAATTCTGATATCAGCGCATCCACGGAAATATTCCTGTGGTCCACATCCAAGGCGTCCTTTTCCATTTTCGCAGATTCCCCAATGGTTGGCTAAAAATAAAAATAACAAAATTACTCAATGTAGATTTTAATACTAAATGTAATTTTTAATCCGAGCGGGTGCGCGGGACACAGCGTCACCCCAGGCTCACGAAATCGTTAATTCTGGGAAAACTGTTAATTTGATACCAATGACCTCTTGACAGTATCCTCCTATATGACAGTATTCATGGAAACTGAAATGTATTTGTCACATATTTCCTTCTTTTTTCTGGGGGGGGGGCGGGCGTAGCAAACGTTTTTTTACAATTTTAAGGTCCTTGTTTTGACTGAGTTTCCATCGCGTCCACTTTTATTACAAAATATTTTCTGTGGACATGCTACATTTATTCCCCTGAGAATAACTAAGTGGTTTTGATGGCTGTGCTGTACGACTTATTATGGTTTACAAATGTAAATGAGCAGAATATAAAAAAAGAAAGGGGAATTGTAAAAGAAGTTGAAGCTGATCAAGCAAGGGAAGAACCTGCTGAAATAATGCATATTAATCATGATAGCGAAAGTAAATTTGAGAAAAGCGATGAACATGAAACATTTGAGTTGAACAGAAATTTTTCAAATGCTGCCTAAAGAACTCAATCAACAAAAATATGAAACCATGAGACACATGGTGCCTGTTAAAAAGACACAAGCAAGAAAAAGTTCAACACGCTATTTGTCTATCTCATCAAAGGACAATAAAACTACAAAAACTTGAACAAAATATAACAGTTTTGTCTGTAAATAACATTACTGTATTGTTAACAAAAAGCATCTGTGATTTTTGTTCTTTTTTTACAGTCAAGCACATTTGAAAATTCTTGGTTCAGTTTAATTGGTTTTTCACAAATTATCAAAGAAAAATTGAAAATTTTTTAAAATTATGTAAGTATACTCTTTCTCTCTTAATTAAAGTATTCACTGGTATTACGATTTTTATCGTGTACAATAAAAATGATTATATAAGAAGGATTGGGGTGACTGAGTCACCCCGAGTGACTATTAAAGTTAGTATTGAGTGCGCGCCTGTATTCCCGTGTTAATAATTGTAAATCTCAAATTTCTCCGATGTGTAACCGGATTATCGAAAATTTATAGTCAAGGTCATGAGATCTAGATCTCTACGACCCAAGATATTCACATCGAGTTATGCATATTAAGATTTGATTCTACCCCCAAGCACTGAAATAATATCAGGAATACTCACCTTCAGATTCAACCTAACCCCTAATTAAAGTGGACTGTGAAAGAATTGGGAAATTCTAACTCAGAAGTCAGCCTCGCAATCAGTTAGCCAGTTTAAAATTAAGAGGTTCCTCATAGATATATCTTGTAGAAAAGAGAGATATAATTTAAGACGACGAAATTAGAATTCTTCAATCTTTAATGAATTTCACAGAAATCCATTGTAAGATTTATCGTAATAGATAGTATAGGTTTATCATTTGAATATAAAAATTACGGTTCTAATATCAGCATCAAGGTGGCGACCCCATCTTTTGTACAAAATTTTGTGTGATCCTACAAGCATTGCGCTTAGTCTACACACTCTTGGGTACTTCTATATGTGATTTATTTGTTGTACATTACGGTTTTGCAGTAATAAACATCCGCAATATTTACTTTGAATAAAACGATATAGAAATTTAAATTAACTAAATAAAGAAAAACATCATGCAATGTAATTACACGGTAAATTAACTATAATCTGTTTATTAAGTGGAGTCATTTTGAGTTGACTTCTGAGATGGTTACCTTTTTATTAAAAACGGCATATACAAGATTTAAGTATCAATAGGAAGGGTGTAGTTGATTGTTTTTAATTATATTATTAAATCTTGGAATAATAGTGGACATCGCCATACGAAGTACTTCCTCAATATTTTTTAGATTTGATCGATACTCCAATAAGAATCTGAATAAATAATTAAATCCTCTATTGGCTTTCTCCAATACGAATCTAAATAATTAATCATTAAGTTGTTATATAAGTTATTATTATTAATGATGAACAAGTTATTTTATGAAAAAGATATATCAAAAATCCTAAGATTTTTGACGACCTCATCTATACACTTCACGTGATCCCTGGTTTACGAAACACTGTATTAGACGATATCCATAAGATTTACAGGATTCTATAACGCCTGTACAGTTGTTTCAAGACTTTGGAAAATATTTCAAAACACTAGAATGCATAATAAGTATCACGAGGAAGATAGTGTTTCAAGCATGACACCTGTAAAAGCAGGGACGTCTTAAGACTCTTTGAGGTTCTGAACCCCTTATGCAAATATTTATACTGAGATATTTAAAGGTAGACAGTATATAGCATGCGTTCTCAAATACTCGTTCAAAAGGTAATTTGAAACAAACTATGACTATCGTCATGCCGCGCGTACTGCTTACCCTTCCTTTTTTGATCCTTCTTTTTCCTATGATGAAGTTAATACAATGGTTTCTATGCTAAAGCTAAATAAATCATCTTGTCCGGATTCTATTTCAAATGAGATTATTAAACAGTTTCACTTAGCATTCCCCTCTTTTCTCCATAAGCTTTTTAATGTTTGCTTCGGTTTAGGTATCTTTCCTCGGATTTGGAAGCTTGCCCAGGTGATTCTCATCCCCAAAGTTAATGAGTTTAGAGTTCCCCATTTGGATAACCTTAGGTGCATAAGCTTACTTCCGGCTCTTGGTAAATGCTTAGAGAAACTTTTTGTTAACAGGATTTCCTGGTATCTGCGCCGTGGAGACTTTCTCTCTAGTGATCAATACGGTTTAAGTCCTCATAAGAGTACTGAAGATGCTCTTTTACGTTTAAATGAGATTGTTAAGAGAAAAAAAAAAGAAACATTTACACTCAATCTTGATATCTCTTGATATAAAAGGTGCTTTTGACAATGCATGGTGGCCTTGCATTCTGAATCTCCTTAAGAAAGCTGAAATTCCGATAAATATTTTTTCACTCGTTGCTGACTTTTTAAATGACAGAGTGGCCAAAATGCAACTGGGTTCGACGTCTGCTATCCGCTGCCTTGAAAGGGGTTACCCTCAAGTATCAGTGTCTGGACCTATTTTTTGGAATATCATTATCAATGATCTCCTATCTAAACTTAATAATCTTGCCTGCTGTGAAATCATAGCTTTTGCTGATGACATTTTAGTTTGTTCCCAAGGTAGGGATATTTCTGAGACTTTCCTACATGCACAGGAAGCTTTGAACTTCGCTTCTGACTGGTCAAAAAGTTTTAAATTGGAATTTAATCCTGATAAAATCAGATTCATGGCTATTGAAAAACGAAACGTTTGCTATGATGCATTTCAGCTATATCTCGATGGAACTCCCTTGACTATGGTAAAGCAAATGAAGTATCTTGGGGTTCTTCTTGATACTAAATTTTCTTGGAAGCAACACTTAAGTTACATATCCGAGAAATGTGACAAATTACAGCGTGGATTAAATCGGATTGCTCGCAACACGTTCGGAATAAATTTCAATGTACATTCTCTCATTTATAAGCAAGGAATCGAGCCTTTCATTTTGTATGGCTCTAGAGTTTGGGGCGAGGCACTTAAAAGAAAGATGAATTCTAAGTATCTGCGACGCATACAAAGAAGGATACTTTTACGGGTCCTATGTGGTTATCGCACAATAAGTTACGACTCAGTTTATGCTATTTCTGGCTTCCCTCCAATCGACATTACTATTCTTCATGATATTGCTTTTAGGGAAAATCTCTCTGCTTCTTCCATCTCTAATTATGATTGTATTCTATCTCCATTTTTATCCCTCATCCTTCAGAGAGGAATGCCATCAATATTATTCAATTTAGTGACAAGAGCACAGAAGATTTCCCTGTTATTTGCTATACTGATGGCAGTAAAATTGATGGAAGAGTTGGTTTCGCATTTGTTGTGTTCAGGAGTGGTATTGAATCCGAGAACTTTCAATTTAGAATTCGTGATGAATGCACAGTTTTTGTAGCTGAACTTTTATGTTTAAATTTCGCCGTTAAATGGATCACTGAGCAAAATAGTGTCATCTCAGAATACCTCATCTGTACTGACTCTCTTTCCTCCTTGGATTCTCTTAAAAATGTATTTCTTCATCTAACAATATAATCGTCGAGATCCAGAAGCAACTTAAAAGCCTAAGAGATAAAAAACATCTCAAAAGATTTGCATTTGTTCGCGGACACACGGGCGTTCTTGAAATGAGCGAGCCGATTGGCTTGCAAAAGCTGCAACCAAGCGCAAAATTGACATTGACGTTAGTATTCCTAAATCGTTTTACAAGAAGATCACGAATGAAAGAATGATGAAGTCTTGGAACCAAGAATATCTCATTTCTAATAAGGGGAGCATAACAAAGAAATTTTTTCCCACCATTAATAAGAGACTATCATGTCATCATTTTTACACTAACTACAAATTAACCCAATTTCTCACTGGTCATGGTAATTTCAAAAGCTACCTGAACAAATTTAATTTAGCTCCTTCATCTTTCTGTGACTGTAATATTGGTGGCGAGGAAAATGTAGAACATGTGATCCTTCTGTGTTCCAAGTATGTCAGAGAGAGAAAGATCATAAGACTGGCGTTCAAGAGACTCAACATTAATTGGCCACCGAATTTTCACCAATTTATTTCCACCAGAAGTGCTTTCAATAATTTCTGTAAATTTTTTGTAACTGTTTGTAATCCTTCTTAACTTCATTTTTTAATTGTTTATTTCCCTTGAATGTGTATTTAATACTTACTTCTGTAAGCCCCGTGTGATACTTCGTGGTGCACGGGGATTTTATAATTGTTTTCAATAAAAAAAAAATCTCAAAATCCTAGGCACAAATAGACTCAAACGACTAAATGAGTTGAATGATTGTTTATAATATTAGGCCTAGGCCTAATCTAACATGCACAACGGTCTAAACATGCACAACGGTCATCCCATGATAATACAGTCTCTCGCCAGCTGACATGCAGTTTGAAACTCCCTGTTTTTCTGAGATTATGTACGGGAAGAATACCTGATTATTAAAATATTCCCGATCACATGATCTTATTACGACCGAGCGAAGAAAGAAACGAGGCCCCCGCCGAGGATGAGGCTCTGGGCTCAGGCCCAGTTGGTCGATGCCTTTTAGACGTCCCTGTGTAAAAGCTTGCAGAATGCCTTATCGGTAAAAAGAGATCGGGTACCACAGCAGGGCATTTGGCCAATGAGCTTACTACTGCCATTGGTTTGCAGATTTTCCGAAAAACGATACTTAAAAATTTGGGAGAAGAAGGACATGTTCTGTGTGTTCCGTTGTATGAATTTCACTGTAGGGCCGATTGCAGTGGAGTCCTGATCAGGACTGGGTTTTCATACTCTTCTTTGATCAATGTAGGGTCAGTATGCTTCGAAATTCTTCTTTAAAACAAAGCCGTCTGGGTGACGCAGATGGTTTGGCTTTGGTTTAAATCTTTAAGTTTGAGGTTCGACCCTGGCCCAAGTCGTAGATTTTCATGCTGCAAAATATCAACAGCGTCCATGTCGTACAAGTATGCGGCATGTCTAAGATCCTGGAGTGCCTGTTTGGCTTGGGTGCTCATGGCAATATTAAAAAATCCCTTGTACAGTTTCACATCGTCAGAGCTCAGGGGCCTCCTTCTGGGGAGGAAACTAGGAGTCAAAATTACTTGCGGCGATTGGTATACCGCCCATATAGTGCCTCACTAAGATCTCCATGGGGATATACTTAGTGTGCAGTGGTAAAACATCATTCCGCCACCCCATAAGAAATTAAAAAAATTCAAGACAATATAAAACATTTGAAGAGTTTCAAAGTATTCAAGGTTATTAAATAACATTAGATTTTGCAAAGTAACTTCTGTGTCATTGAATCTTTTAATTATAGAAATTGCATCAGATGTAATAAAACTAAAGTCATTTGTATTTTGAAATAAGAATAAATAGAAATCTAGAAGATTCATTAGAGGACACTTCAAAATTATTCACCAATGAATATTTTGATGATCAATCTTTTTAATACGCATCATTATGTCTGCATACTGCTACATATTACGCCCTATTGACTAACATAATTAATTATAAACAGTCATTTCAAAAGAAACATGAAAAAAATGTTGTATAACGGAACCAAAATTTATATTTTCAGTTTGATAAACGAGTTTAAAATGTCGAACACGCCTATCAAAAAAGAAAGAAATCCATTTTAAACAATGTAGTTTAAATAAATATGAAGGCCATTATTATAATGAATATTATTTTGGTAGAAATAATTTCCCTCTGGCCATTTACTATTAATGAGAGCAAAGAGGAATTACAACAAAATTAATAGAATATGTAAAAAGTATAATAAAAAAGAAAAAATATGCTAAATGGATTAAGCATTTTGCATTAGAATTCACAAAAAAGAAACCGAAACAGTTTATATTTCCTTTGAAAATCAAAAATCAAAGAAGTAAGTAAAAAAACACTGTCTTTATGCTGAAATAGAAATTTTACTCTACGGATCTTTGCTTACGATAATTAGGGAAGTAGTTAAATTTTTTATCATGTTCTTGTTCTGAGCGAACATGATTATAATAGTGTATCGAACTTATAACTAACTATACAATTAATTGATGCTTAAACAATTAACTATAAACACATACATATATATATATATATATATTAATATGTACATTCTTACGTTTGAAATAATGGATATTAATCTAGTGAATTTACATTAAACTTTAACGCATCTAAGTTTATTCAGAATGTCTTAATTACAATTAAAGTTGAAATTTAGCAAATTGAGCAATCGATTAAAATAATTAATAACATTTCGTTTATGTCAATACCATTACTTTCATTAAATATCAGTGGTCTATCGGTTTAGGGAACAAAATTCCGTACACTTCCTAAAAGCTCTAGCAAGTAATAATAAAGTAGTAAATGTCGAATGTTTCTTTTAGAAAATGTATTTATAAAAAAAAGGGCCTTGCTATATTCATGGTTTGAAATTTTCTTTTATATACCTTAAAAATTAATAACAGTCTTGTATTTAAAGACGAATAAAAACTATTAATAAATACGTTTTTTTTAGAATATAAATATTATTTATGCAGAAGCATTGAAAATTACAAACTTTTTTTTTTAACCGCGTTATATTAAGGTGAATTTTTTTATTTATTTAATACCTTTAAAAAAATTTATCCATTTTAAAAGCATGCTAATAATTCTTATTATAATGTACAGGAATACAAAAAAAATATGTTTTGCATTTTTTTATCATTATGTTTGATTTTATTGAGATAAATCCTTAATATGTGAATCTAAAATTAAAAGGCATAAATTATTTCGAATCGTTAATGAAAAGGGATGTAAATGCAATTAAATTAATAACTCAATAAAATGAAATTTATTAATCATTTATTATAAGTATGGTAATTAAATTAAATCATATTATTTGAGTCATCATTTTAAATTAGGATATGAGATGAATTTCCCAAAATACACTCTGTCGCAAAAAAATATATGCACCCAGAAGAAATCAAGCTACAATCACGAAACTCGGCAAGAATGTAGTCTGGTAAGAGATATGCAAATGATTAAAATTTCGAAGCCAATGAGACAAGGCTAAGTGTGCTATGCGCATATTAGTTGCGCAACTGGGAGAGTTTAAAAGCATGAGTACGAGCGCCATACGGCTATCCAAACGAATCTGATGACTTTGATAGACGATATTGAGACTTAGGATGCCTCTAAGACGTAACCGGCGGCAGTACGAGCAGCTGACGGACTTTGATAGGGGCCGTATAATAGGCCTCAGAGAAGCAGGTTGGTCGAATAGACGTATCGGCCGCCACCTCGGTCGGAGCGATATGGTAGTTGCTCGGTGTTGGCAACAGTGGATCACAGAAGGTAGAGTGTACCGTCGCGGAGGGTCAGGACGTCCCAGGAACACAAATGATCGCGAGGATCGTGCAATCAGAAGAGTGGCCACTTCGGCACCAACAACGTCGCTAGCATCGATTCAACGCCACTTACCTCCTTCCAGACATCCAGTGCCATCAAGAGAAACCATAAGGAGACGACTGGCCGAAGTTGGCTTGAGGAGCCGACGTCCGCTAAGACGCTTACCACTGACCCCACATTATAGGCAGTGTCGACTGGATTTTTGCCGACCTCGGGCAACTTGGAGTGTGACAGACTGGAGACGTGTCATCTTCAGTGATGAATCCCGATTCAGTCTCAGTGCTGATGACCACCGCACACGTGTCTGGAGGCGCACCGGCCAGCGATCCGATCCGGCATTTATTGTCGAGCGGCATACAGCAATTTCACAAGGTGTGACAGTGTGGGGAGCAATTTCTTGGGACACACGATCATCTTTAGTGGTCCTTCAAGGCACTTTGACAGCTCGCAGATACGTGGACGATATTTTAACGCCGATTGTGCTACCCATGCTATCAAGTCGCCCAGGTGCCATTTATCAACAGGATAATGCTCGTCCACATACTGCGCGACTCTCCCAACAATGTCTTCAAGGATATGACGTCCTACCATGGCCTGCCAGGTCACCAGATCTTTCGCCAATAGAGCATGTCTGGAACGCGCTGGGAAGGCAACTGCAGCCGTCCCGAGATACAGGAGAATTAACTGCGCAGATGCAAAGACTATGGCAGGATCTTCCACAGGGGGTCATAAGTGATCTAATTGAATCGATGCCACGCCGAATTTCGGCTTGTATAGCTGCCAGAGGTGGCTTTACTACTTACTGATTTTTAACCTTTTGCAAGCTGTAACCGCTTAATAAAATGATATTTTGTTCTGAATTTTTAATCATTTGTTTATTTTCATATACACTACATGCATACCAAATTTCGTGAATGTAGCTCAATTTCTTCTGGGTGCATATATTTTTTTGCGACAGAGTGTATATATATTTCTTAAATATGTCTCATATTCGAATATATGTTTGAAAAATTATTAACGGTTATATTAGGTTGTCAAGTATGAAATGAAGCAAAAAATGCACATAATTGAATTCGATTTTTTCCACTAAAAACTAAGATTTTAAGATGATCCGTTAATTTGTTTTAAAACTGAAATATGCATTAAAAAGAGGAAAAGATGTACAGCTCACACGAAAAACAAATTATGCCGAAATACGGCGTCTAAATGAGGTTATGTGTAATTGAAATAAATAACGTGAACTTTGCTCCATTTCATACATGATAACCTAACAAAATAATTTTAATAACCTTCAATTAGTATTAATCATTTATACATGTAAATAACAATATAATACTTGAAAGAGCATTTCAGAGATAATTGATATGAAGCTGCAGATTATATATAATCGTACATTATCTCTATATAAAGCTGGTAAAGTTGAAATCTAAAAACCCAATTATGATTAAGAGAGAGCCTGTCAAATTATTTTAGCTAAAATTTTCTCATTCTCCCTGATCATAAAGCATTGCAAATGCCCCGAAATATCCGAAACCTTGTGTCAGGCTGAAGATTGACACAATCTCAGAAGAACCTTAATAGGCATAATAAATATATATCTTCCTTCCTAAATTTTCTACTTACCGCATTTCCAGTGCCACTGGAAGACGCATCTCTCACACTTGAATCCCTCAGGTAATTTCAATTGTACTTTGACATGTCCCCTTTTAGATCCCAAATCGAACTTTGTGCCAGATCCATCAGCAAGTTCCAGAGGATGTTTGTCCAAGCATGCCTGGTCAACAGTGACACCTGGTTCGACTGGACAGATCTTGAATGTAAAGTATCCGAAATGGTTGGCAACGATATTAACAGTAGCAGTGATGACTTCACCAGATTTGTAAGTTTTCGCGATGACTCCCTTGCCGTATTTTCCTCCATCCTCATGAGGTCTGGGCTCTGGTAAGTCCCAAGCATCACCACAGATTCCACATTTGCCCTTGTTTCGTTGCCAGTGTCGCTAAAAAACATTAAAAACTTTTTAGAAGTTAATAAAAACATGTACGGTAAATAGCATAATCATAATATTTACAGGGCTGGCTAAGAGGAAACCTGCTGACCTCATTAAAGTAAGCTGTCTTCCACTAAATGTGCGTGTAAATATCAAATATTTTTCCGCGCGACCTTTTTGCAAAATAAAAGAGAGTGTCCGTAAGTATATGAAAACCTGCCTATTATCCCGTAAGAATATTGCAATGATGAAAATTCCTTCACATTTGATATTATGATTCTCCTTTACCTGAAATGTAGTGGAATTTATATTAATTTTTGAGTAAAACTATTATTTATCTAAATTCGAATTCAAAAATCAAGTAAATTAAACGCATTTTAAATATAATGACTGTTACTTATATTAATTGTTTTAAAAACTCAGTAAATTTTTCATTCCCTGCAAAATTCTTACAAACGTAAAGAACAGTGATAAGGAATTTTAAAAAACACACTGGCATTCAGATTTACCAACTTTTTTTTGTCCCTCTCACCCCACCCTTCAAATTTTTAGGTATATATTCCCATTAAAAACTGAAGTTGATAAAGGTATTGAAAATAGGGGATGGTAGGCCTAAATGCGGCGAGATACCGGCAATAAAATTAACGTCGATAATACTCACGAGAGAGAAATAAAACCTTAATCCATAACAAACAAATATTTATTATGATTAACATAGATAAACAACAGTAACAAATTAATAATGAATTTAAAAATAAGTAATATTAGACAAAGAGGCACTTTAAGCAATGAAACACATTCTACGACGGAACGACTGGGAGAGTACGTCCGCTTGGTCTGAGAAAACTCGTAGAAGTGATTAGTTGTAGGGGGCGCGACCAGCGACAATAGCGGGGGTGTACAAGGTACAAACAGGTATTTAAACATTATTTTGTGATCAAAAATTTGTACTTACATTTATGCTTTGCTAATATTTCCATAAAGACTTATTGATATTATTATTGCATCTACACATAGTAACGAAATTATTAAAAATAATTAAGACTCGGAAAAAAAATTACGCTAAATACTATGTCAGTGTCTACCGAAAAATTGCGGAAATGCAAATTTAAAGAAGTTCTGTGGAATTTTCACTGCTTATCAAGTGAAAAGAGAAGGGAATAACGAAATTAAAAAATTTAATGCACTATTACTTTATAAATTCTATAGTTTGATTTAAAATTTAAGATTAAATTAAAATTGATATAAAAATTTAAAATAGCACAAATTCATTCATTAAATGTAGGTTTCACTAGCAAAATTGTTATATTTATGGTAATTTCATTATAGTTTCTATGTCAATTGATTTTTTAAGAATTTAAGCATCCTTTTTAATTATATGTGTTACAATATTGTTTAACAGGTCTGCAACCCAATCAATACTATTTAATTCAAATTACAGATTTAAGAAGATTTTTAAGATTTTTTCAAAATTTTAAACTTTAGAAATAGGAAGGCAATTATATGCTCGTTTTATCAAAGGAAAGGTTAAATAAAATTAAATAAGCTAAGTAATAAGTTTTTTTTTTTTTTTTGTCTCATTTTGAAATTTATATTTAATGGTCGCTTCGCTTTATAAACTATTTCCTTTTTCTAATTCTAGATGGCGCCACGAAAAAAAAGAAAAATTGTGATTTATTTTATCAAAAATACATATATTAGCATGCAAAGAATAAAAAACCTTAATTTCATAACAATTAAGATTTAAAACATATTATTATGGTAAGCATACAAGAGTTTAAAAAAAACATTGTAAAATTCATACATATTTCACTCTGATGAAGGATTAAAAATTTCACAAATTTGCTTTCACTTCATTTTACGAATCCTACGATTATAGAGAAAATAATATTTTGTTAATTTTATGCCACCTATAATTGTTCTTTGCAAGTTCTAAGTGCTCAATACCGAAACCGTACAATTAAATTTTAAAAAAATCAATTTAATTTATTTAATTTTAATAAAACTAATCATAATACCAATGAATTTAAATCTCTAATAAATAATAAAATCAGTGAACAGCTGTTTAATTATAAGCATTAATTTTATCGCTGCATTACTTATAAGAAATAAAGTTTGTAATAAAATAATAATAATATTCATGATGACAATGATAACTTATCAGCTTCGCCCTATACCGTTGTTTATGTAGAATCTATGCAGAGTGCTATAAATAAAGGATGTTTACTTAAACTTATAAAAGGAAATTAATGTTAATTAAAACCGATTAGGGTTAATATAATAAGTGTTTCGTTACCCTCCTTTTAATACAGAAATTAACAAATCAATTACTCTTTCTTTGCATTTTAACTAAAAATATCGCTCCTTTATAACAAAATACAAAGCAGCTTCACTATTCCTGTGAAAACTGTGAAAAGATAGATTTTGATCCGAGATTAAATATTTAAAATCATTTATTGGTAAAGAAGATTAAATATTTCAAAAAATCATTTATTGGCTTAATGCAGAGGACCTCAAGAAATAACGTGGTCTGATTCAAGATTCTATTCATTTGTGTCATTCATTTGTGTCATTTCATGTGGGAAAAGGTTTAACGTTGTTTAAACGTTTTTAAATCTGCGATTCTACCTCTAGCGTAGCTAGTTCTGAGTGGGCCCTGTATCAAAATTCCTTTGGGGCCCTTTTTCAGGTATGAAAACCCTGTTAGTTACACATATTGGGGTACACAAGGTAGCTATACGCCCCTGGATTCTACCAACCTTTCTTTCGACATTAATTCAACATCATATAATGAATATATTTGTATCAAAACGGCATCAGCCCGTTATATTTATAAAGGTCAATACTTACAGTTATTCCACCACAGAAGAGCTCTGCATCATCTGGATTCTTCTCGGTATTGAACCCAAAACGCCACATCGTGGACCTACCAGGGGGATCTTCCAATCGTCCATGTCCAAGGACGAGACCCACATAAGTCAAGGTAATTAAAATTGCAAATCGCAGCATTGTTTTTTTCTGTTTTGCAATTTCAGTTCTAAATTACCCTTTAATTCTATTAGACATTTATACTTTCGATCAAATACGTCGTCGTGTTATCTTTTTGTATTAATAAACATAAAATGAATGATATATTCATTATCTTGACATATGCCTGACAGGTAGGGAAAAAAACGGAGTGGATGCAGATGGTATCCTGTTTATTTTCCATTCTTTCCGAGTAAAATAGGTGATCTTTTTTCTTTCTTGAAGATATTTTGGTGAGATATGATATATTTTTTTACAATCTATTCAAAAAGTCACACAAGATAGCTTATTTGTAAACACTGATATGTAGGTAAATTTTAATTCACGGATGCATGGGCATAATTAATGTTATGTATAAAATAAGGAACTTCATAAAATAATTGCTATTGCGTGGTTTTCATGGGATACCATTAAAAATTAATAAGATTCTAAATAAAGCAGTGTTTTCTGTAAAAGAAATTATTTCTTTAACCTATATACCATGTATCCAGGATTCCTAGTGGTCAAGGTAACGGACTCGTGGCCGGAGTGTCATGAGTTTCAGCCTGGCAAGGCTGAAGACCCACCGTGTAGAGGAAAATGTTGAGGCTCAAACATCCTCCCGTCGGAGTGATGTGGAAGTTAGGAGAGGGGGTGGTCGTTAACGTTACTTGACCGTTGTTAAAAATTACGTGGTCCGTCGCCGAAAACCCTCGAATAGCTGAATAGTGCGAATATTCACTCATTCCAGGATTCAAACACGCCTTTTGGAAACTAGAGATTCAATATATGAGCAATTAATGATGGTATGCTTCAATAACGAAGTGAGTGGTCATTAGGGCCAACTGGAAAAAAAGTGACATCTAGTGTACATTTGTTGTGTGGAGATTTTTTTATAATATATTTTTAAAATATATATATTTACCAGTTTTACAAAGTAATATTTTTTTATTTAATTATATTCTAAAAATTTGTGCTGTACTTTAAAGATAACTCTAATTTATTATAATAAGGCTGGTATCTATCTATAAATATGTATAAATTCAATAATATTGAGATTTGAAGAATACTATACAAAAAGAATATTGCTTCCTATATTTAAAAATTTTTAACTGATATTAACTCAATATAGAAAATAAATTTCTCTCTCATCTAAATTAATAAAGACAAATATATACTAAAACTAGAAAAAAAGCCGTGAAAAAACATTTGTATCACTGCTTATGTCTGCTTTTACCAGTAATGAACCTAATAGTTGTTCAACGCAAAGTTTTGCAACGAACAGTTTTAGCTATAAATGAACAACTTCGTTCATGTGTATATACAATAATCATGCAGCACAAAATTCCTATTTAATTTTCTTCAGCTTTTGTTATTAAAGTCGATCACAATGTCGTATCTCATTTTCCCGGTAAGTTCTGATTCAAATTTACTAAGGAGAAAAATAATTTTAAATAATGCAAGAAGAATAAGAAATATAAAGGGTGTTTTTTTAGAGGTATAGAACTTTAAATTGCAATAAAACAACGATGTACAAATCGATTGACATGAATTTTTTTTATTCGAAAGATAATCTTGTGGCATTACATTTTAAATATGATTTTTGGCATAGGACTACCACGGCTGGCTCGGATGTAGTCCAATCTGGACGTCCAATTTTCGATGACTTTTTCCAACATTTGTGGCCGTATATCGGCAATAACACGGCGAATGTTGTCTTCCAAATGGTCAAGCGTTTGTGGCTTATCCGCATAGACCAATGACTTTACATAGCCCCACAGGAAATAGTCTAGCGGTGTTAAATCACAAGATCTTGGAGGCCAATTCACAGGTCCAAAACGTGAAATTAGGCGGTCACCAAACGTGTCTTTCAATAAATCGATTGTGGCACGAGCTGTGTGACATGTTGCGCCGTCTTGTTGGAACCACAGCTCCTGGACATCATGATTGTTCAATTCAGGAATGAAAAAGTTAGTAATCATGGCTCTATACCGATCATATTGACTGTAACGTTGTGGCCTTCATCGTTTTAGAAGAACGATTCCACCAGCCCATAAAGCGCACCAAACAGTCAGTTTTCCTGGATGTAACGGTGTTTCGACATACACTTGTGGATTAGCTTTACTCCAAATGCGGCAGTTTTGTTTGTTGACGTAGCCATTCAACCAGAAGTGCGCTTCATCGCTAAACAAAATTCGCTTATGAAAATCGGGAACAACAGCAATCTCATTTTGGGCCCATTCGACGAATCTACGCCTTGCTTGATCATATTTAAAATGTAATGCCACAAGATTATCTTTCGAATAAAAAAAAATTCATGTCAATCGAATAATACATCGTTGTTTTATTGCAATTTAAAGTTCTATACCTCTCAAAAAAATACCCTTTATAATAATTATTATAAACAAGTTTTTTTTCTGTTTTAAGAAAGAACTTTTAAAAAAACTATTAATTAAATTAATGAATAATACAATGATGAATTTTATAAATTTGAAAAAATTCCTATTTAACAATAGGGCGCTTTATATAGCGTGCAGTTTACACATTTCTTGGGATATCCTTATTTTATCCCATATGAACTTAAATATTAATATATTTCAAAATCATTATTTAAAAACGTTTTGTAATTTCCTGAAATTTTCGGAACACAAAATAATTTAAAATAACCTTAAAATAGCATCATCATATTTTGCAATATATTTTTTTAAAAAAGCTTTGAAGAGTACTATGTAATGTGCACTTTGAACGCAAAAAATCTGATCGAAATTTACGGGTGTGTGTTATACACCGGGTATAAAAATGATAGTTTCAAAAAAGAATAATAATAATAAAGAGATGAGTATAAAAAAAATTGACTTCTGCGCATGGATAGGAATAATGTTTTTTTAAAAGAAATGATATACCTAATGAACTTAAAGAGATGTAATTCTAGAAGTATTTCATTTTTTCAAAAGCCTGGGATAAAATACCTCGAATCAATGACTTCAAAACATAAGAACATTTCACGCATACATGTGAGGTTCCTTCGTAAGAAAGGGGTCGCTCGTTGTGCGGCGAATATCCTAAAAAAATGAAGCTGGAAAGTATAGGTGTCCGTTATAAACCGATACACGTTATACACCGGATTTTACGGTATTTTAAAATACTAGATCTACGCTTCGTAGTAATAGATCAAAGCATGCAAGTACAAATTTTAAAATATGTACGATAACCTAGAAAAAACTTCATGAACTACATTAACTAGAACTACTTTAAATGAAATTAATTTTAACGTTCAATGTGTGATATATAGCTTATAAAAACACAATAAAATTGTTCAAAAATATTCGACAAATGACTGAAAAAATCCCCCTAAAATTAAAAACGTTAATCTATAAGTAAAAGAACAAAAAAAAACTGACAAAATAATTTATTATCTAAGTGATAATGATTTGTCATTAACTTAAAAATTAGCTGAAAAACAACAGGATGGCTAATGTCAATGGACATTATTTTGAACCACGGTCAAATGATGAGGATGTCATCTTAATTCATATCTCATTCGTGCTATGCCATATGCAGATTTTAAGACCCTGAATCACGAATTTCACCTTAATTTTACCTACTAAAATACAAAATTTTAAAGAAAAACGAGGTACTCAATTCGATTTAAATACTTCTTAATTTATCGCATAATTTTAATTTTTGACACATTTAGGTTTGACACAAGAACTACTTTTTTGAACTTCTATAAAGAAAGTTATTGTGTAATTTATTTTTGTTTGAACAGGAAAATATAAGCAAAAGACCTAAAAAATGCAGACATATGTGGATGACATCAAATCATGTTGCTAATACACGCAGTACTTATTAACAAGAGTGGATTAAGCCACTTTAGAACCTTAGACATTTTCTTGTTGTATCTCTCCCTCCCTCTCACAAGAAGGAGTGAACACAAAAGTATGAAACAACAAATAAAACAAAACTAAACAACATGAAAAACTGAAACAAGGTTTTTTTAATTAAAACTTAAATTCATATTATAAAAATATTTAATTTTAAAAGTGCCGTGGGTATCCTAGTGGTTAGAGCATCGAACTCCAGTCCGGAGGTCCTGGCTTCTGTGTTCTATGCTCGATGCCACCAAATACCTTCCGAGTACACACGGAGTATGTGCTCGTTAAATCAGTGGGTCCGAAAGTCTTGTGGGCGGTCGCAGTAGAAACCACGGGTGCAGGGGATGCTGGAGAATATTTCTCTCCCCTCCAGTTTTATGCCTAAAATTGTGGAGGTGGAGATAGCTGGTGTCGCCATATATCGTGTAGAAGTTCAACTTTCCTTCCTTCCTTTCGGGAAGGACACGACAACAATAACATTTAATATTGAAGAATGAATTTCAGTTTTTCTAGAAAATTTGAACTATTCGCGTTTGTAAATTTAATTTTTAAAAAACCTAAATTTGTTTTATTAAATGTCTAACAAAAGAAAGTATACGCAGTTGTACAACAGAAAAGTAAAATATCTTATTAACAAATTTTTTCAATCTAGCAGTTTTACCCGGTTCTTCAAAAAACTTAGCCACAGATCTCTGTTTCATATTTGTGGTGATTTGGCCTTGCATGTTTGACAGAATGTACATTCCCAATGATATTCAATTCATATTTTAGTTTCATAAAATAAGCATAGATTGGTTTAATGCAATGCTTCTCAAACTGTGGGGCACGCCCCCTAGGGGGGGTGATAACCCTGGAGGGGGCACGAGCACATTGAAAAGTAGAAAATAAAAGATTATTTTAAAAAATTATTAATTTATTGAAAATAAACAGACAAAATACATTTTGACGTAATGAAATAAATTTACACTAATATAATTACATTTATAAATGTATCAGTACTGAAGAATGTATTTTATAATTAATTTAATAATACTAAGTTAAGAACAAGCTTAATAATCAGCAGTGACCTCACAGGCTTGTCAATTATAAAATTATGTGCAAAAACTAACACTTATCTTGATAATTTGTACAGTTTATAATTAATCCCTTAAGTTTGGACTAAAAGTTACGCAATTCACTCCACAATGTCACCGCTTTGCACGTATGCACGCGCATTTGGTGTATTTAGAAGGGGGAAAGAAAGGGAATAAACAAGAAATTATCTGGAATAAGTAAATCTTTCGCAAACATTGCTTAGGCCCTTCAATTTTATTGTATTCCAAAGCCTTCGGAATAAGTTTTTGGATAGCAGTGAACAGAAAAGATCGTATTTCGGAAAGACGTATATATACGTCCGGGATGATTTACGCACTGTCTAAGCGAGACGCCGGCGGTGGAAAGGTTAAAATCATATTGTAGCTTTAGTGTTAAAGTATAGTATTATTGATTTCAATACATGGTTATTGTACGGAGGGGGGCGATGAAAATAGTGATTGAATATTGGGTCGCAAGTATTGAAAGTTTGAGAAGCACTGATTTAATGGTAAAAGTAGCAATTTCCTCAAAAAAAAAAAAAAAAATTTTTTTTTTTTGCTGAAAAAAAAATTTTGAATTATAATCCTGAGAAACAGCAACATTTTGAGTATATTTAAGCAATGCGCTGAGCCTACAAAAAGCGAAAAGGCATCATATTGAAACTAAACTAAATGAAATTTAACTAATTTTTTTCTGGTATCACGAGAACGTTTTTTTAATTGTGAAATGCATTGATTTTTTTTAATTCATGTATCTGAGCAATCTATAACAAAATTTTTACTGAAAAACCCACATCGCTTCTTTTGTTGTCAACAAAAATATTCTTAAAATAGGAAGAATATTTACTTGTTCTCCCGGCCGGTGGGCATATTTCTAATATTTCAGAGCAGATTGTATCTTGAAATATGAATCGATTGCATTTATGTTTCACTAATAAAAATTTAGATCTATAAAGTTTATAAGTAGCATTTTTAAAGGCCAATTATGAAAAAAAAGGGAATTTTATACATTAGATGATATGCTTCTTGATTCCGCGTATCGTTTTCGAAAAAGAGTGCTCATTCATTTCATTACCATAAAGCAAGCACATATCAGAGAAAATTTCGTTACTTTAAAACAGTGGTCTTCAAACTGTGCTCCACGGAACCCTAGGGTTCCACGAGACATACTCAGGGGCTCCACGAGTCACAATAAAAATGAAAAAGAAAATCATAACTATGTATTTAAAATGGATTAATTTTCCCCGCAAAGCTCATATAACCACAAGTATCTAATGCTAATTTCAGTCATTAAAACTGAAAATTTTATTTATACATGGCATAACTTTCGTTTGTAAATACTTTTAAAACTTTTATTGTAATATAATAAAAGAATATTAAAACGCGTTTCTTCTTTCTATGTACTACCTACTAGATTGTGAATATTCTATTGTTTGCTATCCCGGGTTCCATGAAATAATTTTGTAGTCGTTAGTTACCTGATGGAAAATTAACCATTTTTTATTTGTGGGGAAAAAATCCCTGCAATGAAGGAGAGGGGACAACATATCGACAAACCTTAATTTAAGCAAACACAACTCCTAAATTTTGTTGCAAGTTCATGTAAAATACACAAGATTTCTCACACACTCATAAACATTTTAACATCATTCAGAACAATATATTTAAGGGGGAAATATTTATCAACATGAGTTGCTGCAAAAACAGAATATAAAAATAAATCAAACGCAGAATAAGAAATGCGACTGCAGATAATTTCAATACAGTTCAGACAGTTAATGTAGAAAGCTGAAAGCACATATCCCAGTTACTAAATACAATATATGGCTAGGTGACACATGGATTACAAGTATTATTAATGAGTAAATTAAATTGAAATTACAGTAAAATGTTTTAATATATATATAATAAGTATAATACCTTTTTTAACTGTCTTTACTTTAAGTACCTGTAACATGTTGATATACTTTAGATATTACTTTTGTTTGAATGGAATTATATCTTTCTATTTTTCAAACTGTATTTTATATATGTTATACTTAATTTCTATTCAATTATTATCATTATGTGCAATTTCTATTTTATATGTATTTTGTGTAAAATATTTAGTTTTACTGTCATGTCAAATAACAACGTCATCTACTGTATTTATCTTTTGTGCGATGGCAACAAGTTGTTTGCTTCGATTTTTGTAATATAATCTGTGTGAAACATTCAGCTCTTGTACTGTACGTTGTTAGGAGAGAATATCGCCGCTCGAAGCTTCTGGCATTTGTATAAATCTTTATACGCAAAATATTAAAGTTGTTAAATTTTAAAAGCAAGAGACATATTTACTAGTCCCGTGTGGCGGACAACTTTAATATATTTAGATTTATTCCTCTAAGTGTAGAATTAGGTTCCCTGAAAACATGTTTTAGTTCTAAGGGTTCCATAAGTTGAAAAAGTTTGAAGACCACTGCTTTAAAATAAGCAGCAAATGTTTACAATTTTTAAGGTATCCGACTACGTTCGGAACCGTTATTTTAAAAAAGCACATAAATGGATAATTTTCATGATATTAAGTGTCACTTAGATTAGAATACATGTATAAAATTGTTTTAAGGACATTGTGACAAAAAAATTATTTAAATACAATATTTCGACAAAAAATTAACTTAGAATAACAATAACCTTTTTTCAAAATGTTCTTTTTTCTGAAGAATGCTTCTATTATAATAGTATTTTGCCTGTATATAGTTCAGACATCTGTACAGAGGCTTAACTATTAGTTTTAAAAAATTCACATTATTTTCAGAGTTACAACCATTTGAAATAATTATCGGCGTTTTTTTCTTAAAATTTCTCCCCTGTATTGTCGTAAAACACGGATAAACCCACTTCTAAGTTATATATCTCAAAAATTCTAGTTGAGTCTCTGTAGAGAGCTATGAGCTATATGCAGGAAAAATATTATTATAATAGAAGCACTTTTCACAAAAGGAGAATATTTTGAAAATGGGGCATTCTATGTTCCTTTTTTGTCAAAATATTGTACTTAAATAATTTTTTATTGTAATACTATTCTTAAAACAATTTTATATACATTTTCTAATCTAAGTGACACTAACTATCATAAATATTATCCATTTACACGCTTTAGTAAAATCACGGTTTCGAACGTAGTCGAATACCTTAAGCAGAATATTAACTTTAGAAATTGTTAAGTTTCAAAATGTAACTAGTACTGTATTGATTTTAGTTTATTAATCTCTAGTCAGCGTTAGGGAAAAACTGTTATTCCTAGATTATGTAGATTCAGGATCACAGTCTCACACTTCTGCTTCTATTTCTCACGCTTTTTATGATAATGACTATATCTCGCAGCTACATATATCAATGAGATCAAGGACATTCAAGACATCTTTTGACAGCACTGATGTGAAGCGTCTATCGATAAGAACCAGTTTAAAGATTGCACACTTTTCTGATACATAATAACCAGAGATCAGATAAACGATGACCTAAAGATCTTTCAAATCTTACTAATACTTCGGTGATCGATAATGATTAATATAAGCAAGTAACTTTTTTAATTATTAATATTTATAATTAACTATATGGTATTATTCAACAAATAACTGATTAATGTATTATTTGGCAAAAGATATCGAGTAGGGAATATTATACAGAAAGAGAAAAGAGAATTAAATTTTAATTTTATATAGATAATGTATTGTGTGTGAAGCACTATGGAAGTCAGGAAAATGATGTAGATCGAGGGTGTCCAACACGCCGCCACCAACTTTTTAAAAAAATTTTAAATATCAGATTTTTAAAGTTTTTCCATTTTTAAATTTATTTGAGGGGAAATTTATATATATATGAATACATATATATGAATCTACAGTGTATGTGCCTTTTACCTGTTCTTATTTTAAAATAAATCCTTTTTGATAATAGAAATGTCCTTCAGATTAAAATAGATTTATATTTTATCAAACAGTTACGTTTGATTTTACAATAGTAAATAACTTTTTTAATAAATTTCGAATTGCATTATGCATATCCTTTACTATGGATGGTACATGATTCTCTGTGTGTGCGACTTTTGTTTCTCCTCCTCCTTTTCTATTTGGAGTGGCCAAAAAGCAAGAGGCAGTTAGAGATTTTTTTTAAAGTTTAAAAAAATATTCAGAACGGTTAAGATAAAGGACAATGTATATTTAATCATTTGCGAATGACAGCACTATCAAATTTCAACAATGAGTTACGAAAGATCAATATAATAGAAACACCGTAATTTTCAAGAAAATGGCAACTGTAATATTTCAAACATTATTTGATCATTGAAATATTATATTATCTATGTCTGTATACACAGAAAATAATTAAAACAATAATAATAATAATTCATTATGTTTTAAATTTTCACTCCAACAAATGTTTTTCTGTTTCCAAATCTGATATAAAGGTACATTTTCTATGTGCGGCCCGCGAGATTATAATATTTTTTCCGAAATGACCCTCAAGGTCATTTGGGTTGGATACTCCTGATGTAGGTTAACATACCTTGAGCCATGGTAAAGGGTGTTTTTTGAGAGGTATAGAACTTTAAATTGCAATAAAACAACGATGTATTATTCGATTGACATGAATTTTTTTTATTCGAAAGATAATCTTGTGGCATTACATTTTAAATATGATTTCTGGCATATGACTGCCACGGCTGGCTCGGATGTAGTCCAATCTGGACGTCCAATTTTCGATGACTTTTTCCGACATTTGTGGCCGTATATCGGCAATAACACGGCGAATGTTGTCTTTCAAATGGTCAAGCGTTTGTGGCTTATCCACATAGACCAATGACTTTACATAGCCCCACAGAAAATAGTCTAGCGGTGTTAAATCACAAGATCTTGGAGGCCAATTCACAGGTCCAAAACGTGAAATTAGGCGGTCACCCAACGTGTCTTTCAATAAACCGATTGTGGCACGTACTGTGTGGCATGTTGCGCCGTCTTGTTGGAACCACAGCTCCTGGACATCATGATTGTTCAATTCAGGAATGAAAAAGTTAGTAATCATGGCTCTATACCGATCACCATTGACTGTAACGTTGTGGCCTTCATCGTTTTAGAAGAACGATTCCACCAGCCCATAAAGCGCACCAAACAGTCAGTTTTTCTGGATGTAACGGTGTTTCGACATACACTTGTGGATTAGCTTCACTCCAAATGCGACAGTTTTGTTTGTTGACATAGCCATTCAACCAGAAGTGCGCTTCATCGCTAAACAAAATTCGCTTATGAAAATCGGGAACAACGGCAATCTCGTTTTGGGCCCATTCGACGAATCTACGTCTTGCTTGATGATCGTTTTGATGAATTGCCAAACCAAACTGAGAATAAATCACTTGACAGCTGTTAAATCGTTCGCCATCTTGGAAAGTAATGCCAACTTAAACTTCTATACCTGGAAAAAAAACACTCTGTACAAAATTGTGAGGTTCCTTATCAATAACACTCGTATAGGTTTGGAGAAAAATTTTAGTTGATATCACCAATTCGTACTTTATATTTTTTAGGCTTAAATTGTCAATATATAATAAGAAAGCTGTAAAAACCTCTTTCTTCTCAAAAATTAAATCGTAATTCAATCGTGCAAAAATTAAGGACGAAGTCGAAAAATTAGCATATCAGCTGAACGAAGAGGCAGAGTGGACAGAAAGACCAATCAGGAAATTAAATAAGGTGATGTACGGTAGCACATGCGCAGAT